>WAAB01011286.1:18308-32408 GCA_013389865.1 Piaya cayana
CAGAGGCCGACAGTTTCACACACAGAATCACACAGAATCACCGGGTTGGAAGAGACCCACTGGATCATCGAGTCCAACCACTCCCACAAAACACTAAACCATGTCCCTCAGGACCCCGTCCACCCGTAACTTAAACACCTCCAGGGTGTAGCAGAATGCTGTGAGAAACTGTGTCAAAGGCTTTGCTGAAGTCCAGGAAGACCACATCCATAGCCTTTCTCCAGTATCGCAATCGTATTCTCCAATAGTACACACAAGCATATTTCATCCAAGGGGAATGCAAAGACCTCAAAACATTCACACAACCTTAGAACTGAAATTCTTAAATCATTCTTTTGTCTTTTTTTTTCAGAAATCTCCTGAATTTTTCATTTGCCAGATTTCAGTTCCCTTTTACGTGTGGATAAGAGGGTTGGACATTGGGCAGTATTTTAGTTTCTGAGGTTATTTCCATCCATTCTTTGTCACAGATATGAAACTCGTATCTCTATTCCTACCTGCTGCTTCTAAGGATCATTTGGCTTATGTACAAGAGTAACACAAAAGGAGGTAGTGTTGGCTTGCTTCTGCATTAAGATCCCTAAATCTTTCCCATATTCATTACCTTTCCTGTGAAAAGTAGGCATTCTTTTGTGTCAATGAAAAGAGATGTATGACCTGTTTCTAATAAGGATTATTTTTGTATATTTGATATGATTGATAAGTTTTGCTTGAATGGTTCTAAATTACAAAGCAATTTACACTACTTTTCTAATTTGTATTTGTGTTCTTTACTTTGTAGCCTGCTAGTCTTAACTTCAGTTGTTACATTTTTTCTCAAATCCTTAAGAAAATGCTGAATAGCACCAACATTGGTAAGGATTTTTTTAAGCATCATTACATTCACTCCAGTGTAGAAATGCCATAGAATCTCTCAGTCAAATGCTCAATCATTGACATAATCTTGATTGATTACAGTTATCTTTTTTCTACTTTTAATTTAAACTTTGTAACTTCCAATGATTTTTAACTACTTTAAAAATACTTTAGATATATGCATATGAGTACTCTTTTTAACCAGCCTTAAAAATATTATTATGGAATTGCTTGGTAATAGTTTCTCCAAGAAGATAGTGATGGTTGACAAAACCTTACATCTTTTAATAATGACAATTAATGATAGTTTTCCCATTATTTTCCAGAGAATGATGCTAGTCTAATAACCTTTAAATTTACCAGTAACCTCTTAATTTCTCAATACTGATATAAAAAATACCCTTTACCTATTTTAATATCAGATACTATCTAACACACTGATACAATGCATGGGAAATTTCTGTAATACATATATTTGTTGTATAGTCAAAGAATGGTTGTGGGAATTAGGAGTTTTACGCAGATAAGTCTGAGCCTCTTATTCTATCTTAGTAAACACAGTCATATAAAGCAGATGTCTAAATCTGAGTGAATAATCCTAACAGTCCCTTTTTGGTTGATGGAGAGAAACAGATACTTCTGGACCATCATTCCTTTCCTTATAAATAAATGTATAAAATAGATTAAATGAGTCACACCTTAAAAATTCTCATTTTCTCCCTTGAATATGAAGGAGAACTGCAATAACTCACTCATATACAGAAATGTAAAGCAAGATGGAATAAATTGTAGCCTTAACATGTTTGCCCCCATCTGTGACATGAGCAACAGCATAGACACAATGACTGAATATTTCTGAGCCTTTATTCATTAATATTTATAAAGTACTTTAATATCTTGGGATCAAAGCAGTAAAAAGAGGCAATCAGCAATACAGGGCCGCTCAAGTGTCAAAGTCCCATTTTAAAGAGCATCGTATGTCTAGGTAGCCCTTTCTTAAAACACTTACGAACTAATTGTGAGGATAGTTGGACTACGGAGGCTAGGTGTTCCTGTTCTAGCATCAGAATAGTGCAAGAAGGTTTCAGTGTGGCATCTTGCTTCTCTTCATCTTGTCATAATATCAGAAACATTATCTTCCACACACCCTACACACACTGCAAGTTGTAAGACTTGCCTGCAGGGCACTTTGCACTGTCCTGCAAAGTTGACCAGCCTAACAAGGGTGACAATCCTTTTCATCTCCATGCACACCAGTCCCCTGGTGTGTGCTCCACTTCTACTTCAGTATAGTGTGAATCCTGGGTGCTGCTGCTGTAATGACAGCCAATTCAGCAGCAAAGACTGATTCTTTTTAACTGGTTGAAGCTGCTGGTTCTATACTCTGAACCTAAACACTCACTTTTTGACAAAAAAACCAACCAACTGACAACTACTATCCCCCCAGGCCACCTGAAACAGGCCCATTATCAGTCATATATTTACTAACTGAATACCTGAATGCACTTGGAGAGCTAAAGGAGGTTACTCATCACAGATTTCCCCTTTCTGCATTTGGTAAGACTCTAACCGCTGTGCAAAATGCTGTTTGGTTACTTTTCTGAAAAATTCTACGACGGGCATATGAATCCTTCTGTTCACACTGCTGGATAAATAAAAGGACCCTATAAATCCACACATCCACCAAACATGCACAAGTGGGTTTTTAGGTTTGTTTCGTTCTTCATCTGAGCTGGTTTTACACACACACACGCACGCGCACACATGTACACACACATTTCCTAGCACATTTTCTATAATTTAAGTTATTTTTGTGTTATATGCTCTTTCTGGTGTTCCCATGGATTCGTTAGGATGAATAATTTCTGTCAATAATGAACACAGGAATCCAGTACATGAATACTTGACGAGATGAATATATGCATAGGTTATACATACCAATTTGTGGTGAATGCATGAAACAAATGCACAAGAAACTGATTTAACTAGCATGAAACACAGATGAAATAGATGGCATATAAATGTAATTACATTACTTTCAGGCAAATAAGATGGTGTAGATAAGAGGGTGATGGGTATGTGGATTCTGTAATGAACACCAGGGCAATGGAGAGGCCCTTTGCAAAGACAAAGCATCATTTTATGCCATTAAAAAAGCCACTGTCATACAAAAAGCCAATAAGCAAGCACTGTTAATGTGTGGGAAAATAAATGCTTTCTGTGAGTTAAGAAGCTAGAATGATTATAAAAATGAATGCTTGTGCATGGAAAAAAATATGATGAGAGGTATATAGAATTAATAAGGACTTACCATACCAGGTAGAGTTTATATTATCACCTTCATTGAATTTTGAATCTGTCCCTAGAAGACTAAATGACATGCACCATCAGCATGACATTAAAATTATATATTTGTATTTCTGATCACAATAAGAACAAATATTTAAAATCATCATACTTTGAAAATTTATAGACCTTTGAAAATCATTTTATAATAGTTTGATTGGGTTTTTCTTAAAAAAAATGAATCTTAAAATCAGTGCTTTATGATCCTCAGACCACTTTAATCCTGAGTAATAATACTATGTTATAAATCTTGCCATGCTCCAGTACCTCTAGCGACCTGTTCTCTAGGGATGTAAGAGTGCAGGACCTAGTCTTCCAGTCAATTAGTTTTATTGTCTCCTCTTTTAGTGTTATAAAGCTTCTCAAGTTCCCAATAAAACAGTGTACAACTTATCAGTTCCAACATATGTCTTTCACCCGCCAACATTTTATCTGCAACTCTTGTCCAGCACAGCCCTAAGCCTACTTTTCACAGACATCTTTTCCTTGGTACCTGTTCAGCCTCACATGTCTTTTCAGGTTTCTTTAAGAGTTCCTTTACCAGTCTCCTAGTATGTAGAAAAGGTAAATAATGTTTATGTGATTTTGTCCTTTGTTTTTTTGCTGTGGTTCTCCCTGTCACCTGCACAGAACAATCTGCTTTTGCTTGAGCTTTGTTGCAGGGTTTATCATTAACAACCCCATTCTTCTCCTAAGAGACTCCTCTGGCCTTTTCTCTTCACCTTGCTCTTCTTATTTCTTCTTATATGAAAAGCCATCCACTGGTCCTCAGTGAGGAAAGGAAGTAACCCCCATCAAGCATGTAATATCCCACAAGTTTGCCTATAATGGGTCTGTGGTCTCCTGTGAGCCCTTTTGTTGCCAGAAAGGTTTTGCTTTGTGCCACACAGCACGAGAGTGAATGCTCTGAGTAGTCAAGAGTTAAAATTTACCTTGGCTGTTTCAATAAAGTGCAATTTAATACAGCAAGGAACACATTTCATATCTAATGTTGACATTGAAGGATCTTGTATTGCTTTTTTACCAATAGAAATGACAGTGATTCATCAGCTTTTATTCCATTTTATATTGCTCTGGTGCTCTATCAGCCAGAGAAATGCTCTAATTTTTGGCAAAGTTTACACACTGAGTTCTCTTTCTAGCTGCCTTTCAAATAAAAAATATTTCTTGTAGAAGGCATTCACATTTTTGTTATATTCCTGGTCTTCCCACTTTAAAGCTTCCCCAACCCCTGGAATTCACAGTTCACTATTTCCTATACTTCTTTTTAAAAAGGAAGACCTGCAGTCATGTGAATTCCTTCAGATTTTTTGACAATTTTTCATGTCTTTGTATACTCCATTTTCATTTTAGAGTTTCACCATGCATCCCTAACTTCATATGCTGTTCACTCTCAATTCTCCTAGTCTCAGAGGATTTTCTGAGATTGAAAAGCATCAATATTAATTACTAATAGGATTTCCCTTTTAAAATAAACTTGGTTTTAAAACACTGAGAGAGCATTTTAGCAATTAATGCACTAAATTTATTTTCACACATGATCCATGTGTTTTAAACATGGAAACAAGAAGAGCTTAGATTCAAGTTCTGTACTGAAAGAGGTTTAACATCAGCATTAGAACTGGTTTGTAGATTTGAGGTTTGGACTGAAATTATATGGATCATAAATCTCACAGAGGCAGTTGTCATGAAGCTTTTATTCTGTGAGTAAAGAGGAATCTTAGTAATGTCTTCATGCGGCATTCAGCTAGAATACCAAAAAAAAAGAGTATCAAGAGAGAGGAAAAAAATAAAAGTAATTTCATATTATTCGAATGTAAACCAAAACAGCTGACTTTGTATTAGGTTTTAGTCAGGATGAGTTTCGTTCTCCAAATTTGACTCATACTCTCATGTCTGATTGTATTTGGAAGAATTTGGGATACAGAAGTTTAGGCAGTTTGCATTCATCTGAGTTAAGAATTAAGCAGACTCTAATTACACAAAAAGATATACAAAAATTCTCCTTTTGCAAAATGCATCACATCTCCGTATTCGATGGGAAACAGAGACAAGTAACAGGTGTATTCAGAACAGTGGGATTGTGAAAAGAGTATCAACAGTAAAAGATAGTTGACATACATGACGTATTCTGAGCTGCAGACCCTGGCAACAGGAAAAAAAACAACTTCTCAAGATCAGCAGTAAAAATAGTGAGGCCACAGCTGTCTACTCAAAATGGCTAAGAAGTTGTGTATAGAACAATAAAATGGAATCTTTCTTTTCTAAGGAGCATTTATTTTCTCAGAATATGTAACAGTATCAATGTGAGCCACAAGCGAGCTCTAAGTAGCAAGATTTAAGCTACCGGTATAAACAATTCCATGGCAGCAAGCCCTGTTCTTTTGCTCTTTTTTCTGTCCATTTCTTCTTCTCACTAACTTCTCCATCCTCAAATGAGCACCAACTCTGAGAAGATGCTCAAAATGAAATTCCTCTACTCCATGATTCTTCTAGCAGTCAAGCTGTAAACCCATGTTCAAAGTAGTGTATAATTTCTTGAATACATTTTGCTCTGGAAAAAAAATACTGCGGAAAGATAGAAAGAAAAAAAGGCAGAGTGCAATATATAGCTATGAGTCACAAGAGGGGTCAGAGATGCCAAAACAAACAATTGAAAAGCACAGCAAAGGGATTGAGGCTACAGAATACTTAAGGATTACACTGGAAAACAGTATGTATGTGAGAATCTCATGAAGGCGCTCAATGTCAGACAATAAAAAAAAAATCTAGTCTCCCTTTTTATGTCTGAGACATCACAGAAGAAGTCATAAGCTTAGCATGGATTCTTTATGTTTTGCCAAAGGTTTGGCTGGAAATGATTCTTCTGCCATAAAATCTGTTTATGACAGTATTAAAGTAAGTGTATCATTCTAAAAATGCTATCCATTCTACCCCAAATAATGGTAGCAGGGAAACCTGAAACTCACCTTAAAATTAGGGTGGGGAACAGAGCTAAGCAAGAGCATGGGGCCAATCTCACCACTCTTGTCACCTCTGGATCATGAAGCGGTTCTGTCAAGAGGACGTGTGCGGTTAGCTATCTTTAGGAAACCAGCCTGAAGAGCTGCTTGGGAAAAAGTGAAACAAATTTACTGACAGTGTCTGGGCTGCATGTATTTTGTTGCAGTGGGAACAGCAGGTCTTGTGGGGCAGTGTGTCTACTGCCCAAGCTGTGGTCTCTACACCTGTCAGTGTTGAAGGTAAATGACCATTCAGTAGGCTTTACAAAAAACATTTTCCGTTCAATGTTCGTGTGTTTTATGGGCTTAAGGAAGCATTAAGGAGGAAATAGAAATGCTTGTAGAGCGAAGTACTTCTAATATATCATGGTAATTTTTTACTTGTGACTTTTGTGCTAACATAATTTGTAGCTCTTTTAAATTCTTCTTTCATTCTCTCTTCCCTGATTTTTTGCTTCTCTAACACTGAGATTTCCTGATAGAAGGAAATTTTAAACAAGCCACAAAGATAAACTGCTTTCATGCTTCCACATTTTCTCAGGCAGTTAAGCTCAAGAGACTGGTGCAAGAGTATGGATCAAGTGACTTATTGACACACATACACAGATGAACACTAGGGAAGGGAGGACATCAGCCAGCTGCCCCGACATGAAAGGGCAGGATGTCTTTACACCACAGGGCCATCACCCCACTTGAACTATGTGACGACATTCTCTGAAACCAGTCTGGGCAAACCAGCTCCAACAGGCTAAATGACTGTGCTGCCTCACATTCCTAGGCTACTGCACAAGCCTCTTTTAGGAACAGTAATTTTGTTAGTAAAGAGAAAAACTGCTACTTTTAACAGGCAATCCTCCAGTGTCTGCGCTCCTGGACTATTCTCATCTCTCTTAGAGTATATATTCTACTATACTGCATGTAAGCAGATGGTACTTTAGAATCAAAGTGAGACAAACTTTGACTGAGAATAGAAAGGGAGTAAGTCAAGTCTGCAGCTACCTCTTACAAGGATACAGGAAGGAAGGAGAAGAAACTGGCAGCCTGGAGCAATTCTCACACTTCATCTGAGAAGACAGAAAACTGGTGGTCTGAGGTGCCGTGGTCTGGCAGGTCTCTATGTTGCCTCTGAGTGCCACACACAGAAATAAAGAGGATCACAAAAGAAGAAATGTTAGATGTGGTCAAAGAGAAAATGGAAGAAAGCTGAGCAAATAATCACAGAGCTGAGCAAATACCGGTAAAGGGATGAGGGCTGGAACAGCAGCTAACTAGGAATAGCTATAAAAATAGCTAGGAAAATCTCTGCTTTCTACATGGAGGCAGCTCTGAAGCTGCAAAATTCCATCACTATTTGACCTGAAATCCAAGAGCCTGACCTCACCCTCCAGATATTTTTGACCACTAAGCATATTTCTGCCAGTATAATGTTTTTGTTTGTTTTTTTCCATTCCAATGATACCACCTTTCTGTCAATTGACAGAAGAAATCTAAGCAATTTCCAGCTAGAGAATGAGTGTATATATAGTGTAATTTCTTGTTGGCATGAGCTGGTGCCGTAGCAGAGATAGTTACAATCAACAGGCATATATCCAATTTTTCAGCAATCTCAGCACAAATGGGATTTGAGGCAAGGTACAGAGATGAAGACAGGCAGCAAGATTCCTTAGTGTACTCTGGAATTATATATTTTCCTCTTTCCAACCCTGTCATTATATGGGATAGTGAGAGAAGAGATGCCCAACAGAATAGAGCCAGGGGTCCATCCAGTCTGGTCCTCTGTCTGCAGAAACAGCAACTGGACATCAGACACATGAGCCAGATCATTTCCCTTGGATGTGTCAGTTTCTGTAATCGTTGGATTAGGGATGTTAGAGGATATTTTCCTTTCTACTCCTTCTGGTGTCTGTTTATAGATCTGCTGAGCATGAATTTGTCTTCTCCCTCAGTCAGCCTGCTGGGACTGTTTACCTTCACCCCCACCATGAGAACAAGGTAGAAAAATTCAGTAAAGGACCTCCTGCTTTTAAACCAGTCTGGTTAACTGACCACATAGTCCCACCAATCCACTTGCCTGCTTTCTGCCTTGGGCACCTTTAGGAAACTCCTTGTCATACTCTTTATGTTCCTTTCAGACCTTCTTGTTTTTAATTTCAACTTACTGTCTCTATGGGCTTTCCTGTTCTTTTTCTTCAGGAGAGATTTCCAATTTTTTAAATGCTTTTCCATGTGGTAGCCTGCAAAACTTTCCAGCTAATGCTTGAAGACATTTCCTGGACTGCTTTGTTCTATTTCTGAATTGTGATATGCTTTTTACCTGGGTATTGGCTTCATATTTTTCAACACCATCCAAACTATTTGTGGGCTTCTTTCATTTTGGACAGCTGCTTTTAATGGGTTGTTTTGCTTGTTTCTTTGTCAATTTTTTATGAGTTATCTTATTTTTACGCAGTTCCTTTTCTTGAAATTCTGTACTGTGGTCACTATCACAGAGGGTCTTACTGATGCAAGTTCTGTGCACCACTCCTGGTTATATCCAGAAAAATTTCTTTTCTTGTGGTTTCTGAGGCTAGATCTTCCAGGAAGCAGTCATCTAGTATCTCTAGAAAATTTATCTCCCAGCTTATTTTTCAGCATTGATGTGTAAAAGCACTTGTAATTTTAATTCTGTTGCTTAATATTGCTCAAGCAAGTCAAATAGCTTTGTAGGTGGTCTCATTTGCCTCCATTGTTTATTGCAGTTGTGATTTTATTTTGCTTTTGGTCTTCTTAGAGATACTTTGGACATTAGCCACATCCAGTTTGTATGTAGTGTTATTCCAGGTGCTCTTCCATATTATGCATTTTCTCCTATTTCTAGTTTAGGAGAAATCATAGATAAGTTTTAGTTTTTGGTGACATCTTGTGAAGCTTTTTCCCTTCGTGCCCAAGAGGCCAAGTACCGTGTGGGTCTGATAGTTGAATCTCCACTATCAACAGCTGCTTCTTCAGCACCCCTCTGTCACAGGAGCAGGGGCAGTGCAAGACAACACTGACATCAGGTAGAACGAAGGGTCTTATCTGTGAAAACGTATCCTTCCCTTGGGATCTAGTTGTTCCCAACACAGGGTTAACATCACATAAATGTAAATTAAATGCTTCCTGCCCTTTCTGGCCTTGCAGGAGCCAAAACCCATTTTCTTTTTTCACCTCTCCTGAGCTAAACTGCCGTGCTGCTGTCCCATTTCTCACCAGCAGCAATATGATATCTGTTTAAAAGCCACTGGCACTTATAGACTATATATAGCATTGACACTTGGTGAATCTGTTCTGGAAAATAATGCTTATCCTCCACAAGTCATTGCACGTGCAGCTCATGGGCCACAGTGAAGTTTTTTTCAGGTACAAAGAGATGGGAGAGTAGGAGATAGAAGATTTTCTACTAGGTTTTTGTGCTGCTCATTGGCTTTTCCATGGAGTTTTAACAAGCTAACCTGAGCACTAACAACAGGTATTACTTGCTCATGCAACCGATATGTTTAACCTGTTGCACTTACAGTTTCCCATAATATTATTGTAGCTGGGAGTGGTTCAAGCACAAGAGAGTCAAGAAACAATTTCAGGAGGGAGAGAAGAATTATAGGGAGCTCTTTCATTTTTCAGGTGGAGAGAGGCAAGTAATGCAAGATTTTGCATCTGTGACCATATCAGTTTTCAGGTGCTCGCAACACTGAATTAACACTCTTTTCACTAGCATCCTGCCAAGATGATTCCAGTGACTTCAGAAAAAAAAGCTCATTGTAGAGCAAACTCAGTTTCTCTTTATCTGCTTTCTTTATAATTTATTTTTCTTGAAGTTACCAGAAGCATAATAAAATAATATCCAGGCCTTAGTAACAATTTGGAGCAGGAGTGTTCAGGCACTTTGTTTGATTTCCTGACTATTTCTATCTGCAAAATTTAGGTGGAGAGCGGCTGAGGATTCTGATTCACTCTTTACATAAAGTAAGCAGTCCATTAAAACCTGTTTCATCTCTGAGTTGCACGCAATAAGCCCCTTATCTAGAGACTCTCATGTTCCTCTGAGCTCCTTTGTTCTCATTTGCACCATCCTGTCTGTTCCCACTATTTTAGACATAAAGTCCTAATTCAGTAATTGTTTAAAACAGATAGGAATAATCCAGAATTCTTTTATCCTTCACTTAACAGGATTCTGTAATATTTCCTGCAAGGGGTGTCCTTGTTCTCTGTGACATGAGGTTTTCCAAGAAGCATTAACTGCAGTTCCTGCAAAACCACATGCCATTGCCAGATGCATTGTCTGTGACTGTTCTGAAATGTGCATGTAACAGAAAAGCATACTCGGTATGAAAGAAAAATCCCACAATTTTATAGGAAAAAAGAATCCCTACTGTAAACATTAAGAAATGACAAATACTCTTAGGACATATTTATGTATCCAAAACAATATAAATTATTAAAGTGAAAGGAGGAAAAAACAAAATTTAACTAAAAATAATGCAGTGTTTAATAGATTTGTTTAAGAGTCATAAACAAATAACCCATGAATACTTTAAAACAGTCAGTGTGGCAGGAAGCAGACACCCAGAAGATTTTATTAAGGATTCAAACATTTATGAAGTGTGCTCTAGAGGTTACAGAAGGGGCCTGACAGTCAAGACAGCTGCCTTATTTCCCAGCCCTGCTAAACATCTTTCCTAGAGTCAGTGAACCACTATGCACACAGCCAGACTTGTACTGTGGTGGAGATGGTTTCACACTGGCAAAGCTTTGCGTCTGAGCTGTGCTGAGGAACAAGTACCAGTCTCAGGCTGAGGAGAGGTTAATCACTGATGTTGCGGTGGTAGTGTGTTTCTCGGACATCTCTGAGTTGTCCTGATGCCATCTCCATTCCTATCACCTTGCTCAGTTCTTCCAGAAGAGACAAATGTAAGTCATGTTATACCTCTGTGAGCTGCTGAAGCCAGCACATAAGCTTTGGTCCCTTCCGTCCCTCCAAGGCAATGACCAGGGATCTAACCATATAAAAATTATCCCAGGAACTCTATAGTAAAATGTCTAGCAAAGCAGGAACCAGAGGAGATTACTAAGATGATTTGATGTGATTTTTTTCTGATAAAAAAGGAATAAGAAATTTCAAACAAAGAAAGCTAAGATAAACTGTTATTTATATAGAAGACCAATAGTATGAAGTCCTCATAATTCAAACTTCTAACCATTTCCATAAACTCTTGTTTCAAACATTTCTCTCTTTGCCTCCCTCCAAATGAACCCACTAACATGATAGGCCTCAGAAAAAGCCCAGTTTCTTGCTCATGAGCTGCAGCAGGCACGTGAATGGGATGTCGGCACCAGGGAGACAGAAATAAGGCAGGAAAATGTAAAGGAGACTCATTGTCATCCAGGTTTTACTACAGCTCCCTGGGGCATCTGAGACAAGCACCAACAAGCAGCCAATATTATGCCACAGACAGAATTATGAGAGGAGGAGTGATGTCATGGTTCTCCTGTATTTTGTGAAGAAAATACCCACTGATGAGTTTCATGCAGCTCCCCTTCCAATGTGTATACGTACTTCAGTTAACCTTAAAACTGGTAAAAGAAGGATTTTTACATCACTTTTATAGATGAATTAATGCGTCACAATTAAAATAAAGACTGACTTGAAAGAGTAGTGAGTAGAACTAAAATTAAAACATTTAAGTCTTATGTTTAAGCCAAGTTTGTGAAATCTTTAGGCACCTGTACATCCTTAGTGTGCAGGATTGTGTCTACAAAACTGCAGAGGCACCAAAAATTTCTGCAATTGCATCTGCCTAAAGAAGCCTATATGTTCTTCAAGCCACCTACACTGATAATATAATCTTGCTTCGGGCCCGATTAGTGCCTCAGGTTATCAGGGTTCACTGGTCCTGCCATTGCTTATCTCCATCCTGGAATGTGATGGTACAGACTCTCAGATTTTGTCTAATTACCCAAAGCAGAAAAGCCCCTAAGTTCTCACTGGTCCAGATGAGGGGAGTGATGATCTGTGACATTGCATAAGGAGATATGAGTCCCCAGTTTTCAGCCCTAGATGGGTGCATAACCACTAAATATTGAGGAAATTACATTCATGGTGTAATGAGTATTGGAGAAATAGGACAGGTGTACTATTATCTCTTGCCCATATTTTGGTTTCTATCAATAGTTTGTGGTCCTCACAAGGTGTAACATAGGGTAGTATCAGCACCATCTATGAACAGCACAAATTTCACAGGATAAAGTATGGCCTGACAACTCTGGGTGCTGTACCCAAACCTTCTCAGATATTTGTACCCTATGTGACGTGTTTAAGGCCAGACAGAATGCTGTTATCAGGAGTGAAACACTACCTTGCTGAATCATGGATCCAAGTAAACTATTGTCCTGCTCTCAGCTTATTTGGCCTGTCAGTTGGTCTTACTAGACAGCAGAAAAGATGTAAGCATTCTGGAAGATGCTCTCAGAGCTTTCTAGGAGTCCTTTACTGATCTCACAGATCCTGACTTAAGGATTCTTCTTGCAGGTAAGTACGATTGAGGTGATTGATCCTGACAGATTGCAAACCTGGGGAATATTACCCAGCCTTTGATTTGTTAGGAGATGTTGGAGGACCCCCAGCAGGGTGCTGTCTGAGCAAGTGAGCATCCCCTGAAAAGGTGTAGGTGTAAATCTGGGTCAGATGGAGATTCCAGATACAGCTAAATTTCTAATGGACCACACTCATTTATCTTCTGATTGAGTATCTGAGCAACAGCACCCCAGCATTATGTGTTCTTCAAGGAGATATGAAGTAACAGCTTTGAAGAGTTTATGGTTCAAATGTGGGACCAGCACCCACGGGTGAGTCTATGGAGTAAATTACGGAGGAGAGGGTGGCCCTGCAGGGCAGCAATGGCATAACAGCAAAAAAATCCAGTCAGCAAGAGTCACAATAAGTTTACTGCTCAGCCATTGCCTCCATTTGTTACAACAATGTGTCTACAAAATGCAACTGCTTTTGTAATTAGATAGAAACTGGTGGGTGGAAGACATCGTGGCTGCTCCATAAACAACTACTTGTCTGTGTTAGGGAAGTGCTCACTAGGCCCCTTGTGAGTTGCATAATTTTCTGTAATTAATGATTAAAAAAATATATATATCAGTTCCATAGCTTATCCTTTGGCTTCTTGGCCCGGTCTATTTCTTTTTAACTCTGTCCCCAGATAAAAGATTTTAGTAAATTTCCTTTGTTTCTTTAGAAAACATCTTATGGGAGTATGAGGCGTGCATTTTTACTTTCAGAAAAATATAGAAGAGAATACAAATATCCCTGTTCTCTTGTAATCCAGATTCTAAGTAGATTTAATGGCCCTGTTAGTGGTGAGCAAAATTAAGTCCTTATGAAACATGTTACAAAGTACCTTTGTAGATCTCATTTTTCAATAAAAAAAGGGTTTAGGTCATGTTGAACAATCTGCTACTTATTAGCACTTTGCCTTCAATAGGTCACCTTTCATAGTATAATACTCTGTTTTCATTAAGCACTGAATCCAAAAAGGCTATATTTTTAGAATTTAAACAAAATATGTGACTTATATTGTAAGTACAAAGATGAAAAAACACAAAACATTTAAGTATGAAACTTTATTTTAACTCAAATCTGTCAGATTCGGTGCTTTTCATGAAATCTCATGATCATCACTGGAACAGTTCATATTCTTAAAATGTGATATGTTAGGTGTAACATTAGCTGCCCAGCCAGGTAAAGATTGAAATAAAAGAAAAAAGGAAAAAAAGCAAAAAAAAAGAGACAAGAAAAAGAAAGAGCAAACAAGACTAAAGAGCAAAAAAAAAGAGTAAACAAAAATAAGCAGAAACTGACTGATATGTTCAATCC
>WAAB01011286.1:34170-113514 GCA_013389865.1 Piaya cayana
AAAAAAGCAAAAAAAAAAAGAGACAAGAAAAAGAAAGAGCAAACAAGACTAAAGAGCAAAAAAAAGAGTAAACAAAAATAAGCAGAAACTGACTGATATGTTCAATCCAGTCTGCATTTCAGAATCATGCACACCTGAGAAAAGGGAATATGAGGTAATGTAAAACTTAGCCTACTTATACTGCAATAAATAAATATGTGCTATATATCATTTATATCAGGGGTTTTATTTCATTTCAGGCTTGCCGAAGGAACAATTTTAAGATGAAAATATCTCCTCTCATCTTTTGTAATTACAGTTACTTTGAGACATAAAACCCTGAGACTATACTCACATTGAGTGTTCCAACTTCTGGGTATGTTATTTTTCACTGATCACTTACTTTTGAGTGCTTGTAATGGTCAAACCTCTTCTCGGAGGCACGTTATATGGAGAAGAAGGAATGGATAAATAACCACCTCCTGTTTCATGTTTTGCAAAAGTGAGATAATACTTCTAACCCTTCTACCTTAGAAAGTTCAGTATTCCTTTAGGAGTACTACGTTATTTTCTTCAGCCAAATAATCCTCCCATTTGATGAGTCACATGCAGGTGGTTGTGTTAGCACGGCATGCATTGACCGCTTGTTCACTCTTGACTAAAAGAAGTAACAGTAGGTCGTGAGATCAATAGTATCTGCCAGAAGACAGGAAAGTTGTAATTCTCTATAGCTCTGCCTTGTAACTGGAGCCTGGAAGCAGAAATCAGTACAGTACAGTCCTCTGTTTTATACAAAGGGCAAGGAATTTTAAGCAACAGCATTTTTTCCTTATTTCAGTGATGTTCAGGGGGTAAATAGTTTATGCTGGAATAAGGTCTTGGAAGTAGATACACTGTCTCTTCCCTCTTAGTGCAGTAACCATGACATGAAAGACAAACCCTCACTTTATTTGTCTTCTGCTTTACTTTTCTGAACAGGATGCATGGAAAGTACTGTCATCTTTAATATCCTAGTGGCAAGTTATGTTTCTGCCATGGAAACCCCTCGGGGTACTTAAATCTGACTAGTGATTTTAAAGACCAGGAATCCCTCTTCCCCAAAAAAGAGCATCTCAAATCCAGGAGTGGATCACAGGCACTGAAGTCAAAGGATAATATTCCTAAATCACAGTGATGGAGGAGATTTCAGTGACAGCCTTCAGCAGTGCTCACTCATCAGAGTAGGCTAAAGAAGCCGACTACAGGCAGGTCCTCTTTCAGATCACTGATGATTTTGATCTGAGACTTGCTCCCCTCATCATCCTCAGAGACCCTCCTGCACTTGCTCCTGTGTGTGTCTGTCTTTTTGAATGTGAGTGTGAAGTACACATTTCTCCAGATAAACTAATCCTCATGTCATGTGCAAAGGCATCAATTCTTCCCTTCCTCTACTGAAAACACGTCTCCTTCTGCATCCTGGCAGTATATTCGTCTCTCTTATGCCAGCATCTCTTAAATCCTCATTCTTTGACTGAACAGACAACAAATAAACCACATAGAAAGTAATGATATGAACAAGGATTGAAAGCAGGCAATTTAAGGGTTGTTTCCTGACTCAGGAATCAGTTTTAGAACTCAGACTAGAATAAGTCCTGCACTTCACATTGCCCCTTTCTCTTTCCTCTCCATCTTCTGAATGACGGCTTTCTATTGCTTTCCTTTAAACATGCCTTATCAAATGAGTTACACAATTTCAGATTAAACAGAGCCACCAAATTTCCCTTTCTTATGAAGCCAATGCTCTAGGAAGACAGATGTAATTAATTGATTTAGTGTTGCACCATTTTTAACTTCTTTTAACTTATCCCATTTTTTACCTCACTGGCTTGCTTATCCTTCTGCTCAAAATGCATTGATGCAGCCAGTCCATCAAGGGTCAGTAGTTTATTAAAATTTAGTTCAGCTTTTTTAAAAAATAGAACAAGAATTGAAGTTAATTTCAAATGTTAATCCCTTTATTTAAAATCTTATAATTTTCAATGACAGTATTGATACAGTAAAATAAGGAAAGTTTACATATTCTGCTGTCATGCAGAATGTACAGATTTGAGCACTATATTAATGCCTGAGTGACAAACAGGTACATGATGGGTATGAGAGACTTTGTGGAGAAGCAGAATTTGAATTCTCTGTTTCCATTCTCAGCAGACTGGAAATGATCTCTCATCATATGTTGGATTTTAACTGGTATATACATACTTGCAAGTGATAATCATATACATTTGGGATATTAATCCCATAAATGTTATTCCATTTGAGAATCCTATGTTTTAAGTATCATATTCGGCACATATTGGAAAGAAACTTGGAGTTAATATATGGAAACATCATTTGTATTTAATCACATAGTTGGGAGGGAGTAGTTGCAGTAACTAAGTAGATGCAGGCGGTTTAAAATGCACAGATTGTTACTGCAACCTAGCTTGCCAGGGGCACTTTTTCCCTTTGATAGCTCAAGTGCCGAATAAATAAAGTACAATCAATGCTCAGAACTGGTCAAAAAAGCTGTGCCATGTAGGCTATGCTGTCAGTCTTATTAAATAATGCCGCACAGCTTAGCTATGACAGTGTGAAAGCAAAGGGCACATGGGCAGCTTTCTTACTGCCTTTTGTACATTGTCTCTGACATCTGGAGGGCAGGGCAGCAATTTCACCAGACTTAACTGAGCTTTCCTTTGTGCCTGGGTATTTTTTACAGCAGATGGAAGCTGGGCGAGGACATTTGCTGTGTCTCCAAGCATCTGTGTGTTGCCAGCTGCATGCACAGGGTCAAAAGTGTGACAGAGTGGCTCTTGCACCAGGTCTCAGGAGGCAATTTCTGTTCAGCACCTTTGTGTTGAAGCAATGTTTAAGTCAGTGTTTGACAAATAATGGAAAATAAACATGTGCTTTTCTAGTAATCATTCAGGGGCTAAGTTTAAAGAACAAACTAAATTAATCTAGATCCTGAAGTGATTTTCATAAAAGTGTCAATCTACAAACATGGATACAACAATGGTCAAAATACAAATGTATAGAGTTTTTTGTCTTATTCAGTTTGCATAAATATTGTCAGCTTAAGTACGATGAGCCATAAAAACATAATAAATTTTCTCATTAAAAATTATAAAAATACAAGCAGTTGTATGTGTATTTGTTCAGTGTGTACACAAATGCACATGCAAGAAAGCCTGCAGAGAAAGAAGAAAATGGTTCTGTGTTCATCTGAATATAATCTAATGTGTTGGAAGGCATTAACGTATTGTGGAAATGGCCCTTTGAGAAAGACTGAAGTTAGACAAATAGATCTATACCTGTACAGTGGCATGTGTAGTTCTTAAAGATTTACTCATGTAAGTTTCCTATTAAAAGTTAAAACACATCAGTGCCCACATACTATGGGGGAACTGTTGATACAAAATTTACTGCCTCCTCTACTAACGTTACACAAAATGTTTGTTCTTCCTTCTCTCCTTTTCCAAGATATAAATGTGCAGCTTATGTGGAGTTCAGTAACATAACTGTACAAAATTAGTTACAAAGAGAAATGTCAGAGTTAATATTCCTGACGCAGCCTTTTTAACTCTTGTTATGTCTTAGGCTTGCATATTGGAAATGGAATAATGCAGCAGGCCAAGATCCCAGGAGACTTCTGCTACCATTGCCTTTTAGGTTTTTAGCCTGTGGCCTTGATTGAAAGGAGAGCTCCAATTGGGTGTATTCATTCCTTATTATTAAAAAAATTGGCATTCTGGCATGCCTTTGTGAGGAAAAAAAGGAAAAAAAAGTAAAGGGAGTTTAAAATATTTGCTCTCTGCTCTTGTATAAAAACTTCTTAGATGGAGTTTTGCAATTGATGTCGAAGTACAGTTAGGAAGTCTTTGAAACAGTTACCTAGTTCACTAACATGGAGGATCTGTTTCAATGCAGTTTAGATTCATAGACAGCATTTTGCTTTTCTGTGATCAAAATGAATGTGCAGTTTGAAGGGCTTATCATCAGAGCTGAAACCACACAGAGCCTAACCTGAGAACAGCCAAGAAAAGCATACATTTGAAGGGCTTTGATGCTCCATCACATAGCCATTCAGTGGCTATAATGGAAGAGGAGTACACAACAGACTTTGGTCATGCCTGTCATTCATAAATGTTGGTTGCATATACGAAGTGTTCCAGATTTCACAGTGAAATTGCATCGGTACCTCACTCTGCTGCAAAATGAACTCTCACTGCTTTAATCATGTACATTACTTTTCTATACTCATACCACTGAGGTATGAGCTAAAAGTAAATTATTTTATTTTCAGGAAAATATCTTTAATATATTTACATATTTTAACAGACAGCATAACCTACCAGATCACAGGAAACAGGTTTATGGATGTGCTTTATACCTCTGGTTAAAGAATAAATGCGTGCAGACACTTTAAGCTGAGATGTAAGCAGAAAAATGAGAGATTTTAAGTATTAATATTACATCCAGGAAAATTTGTTCCTTACTTTTTCAGTCAGAGCAAAGTCCTTTTAAAGCACTTTGGCAAAGGATTAGGACTTGTAATATCTGTCTGATTGAGGCAATAAGTAGACTAGCCAGAAGCTAGGATAATTTTGCCATTAGCTTCAGCAGTGCCAAGATTTTGGTGAATGGTATAATATTGCAGTCTTTCATCAAGCAAAATTCATGACTGTCAAATAAACACAGAAGTGTTCCCACACAGGCCATTAGCAATGCTGTGAACACACAAGAAACAAAATAGAGGAAAAGGTGAACTTTTTTTACAGGGAACATAGTCATTCAGATTAGTGACTATTTCCAAACACCACCCTGTTTAGTCAATTTCTCGACATCTTCAGATATATTTTTGGTAACAAAACTCTTCTTTCCTCAAGGCCATCAGAGAGAAGGAATCATGAGTGGGCACATCCTTTCCTCATGCTCTCCCCTCCCTCTATTCCCTGTGACTCCCAGAACACCTGGAGTTCTCCCAGACTCTCCTCTGCCAGGAAGTTCAAGGGCTGCCTCTCTCATCCAATGTGATATTTCTAGCAGTCCTGCCAGTCTTATCTTTGGAAGATGTCCACTACTTCTCCTGGTCTCTGGAAGCAGCACATAAAGAAGCTTAGAAAAGGAAAAGAAGTATAAATGTCTGCAGGGTGGCACAAGCAGAAGTGGTCAATAGAGTCAAGTTTTCACCATTCTCTGTTCTCATACATCAGTGTGAGAATGTATGATCCATGACATGATTGTGAGAGATGCCAATGAGGCTAACAAACAACACTAATCACCTGTCATTAGATCCTGAACTTTGACGTACTTCCTGGAGAGTAATTCCTCTCGAAATATTTTCCTTTCCCTCATGGCAAAGAGTCTCCACCAGCCAGTCCCAGACCACCTAAATCCTTGCTGTCTGTGGAGCAGTGCCCCAGTCATGGAGCAGAGCTGACTGCAAGTGCTTGTGGGGCAGAGCGAGGTGACTTTAGAGTCTGTCAGCACAGTGGGTAAATAGGCTTGCTAAACTCTTTCTCACTTTTACTGAGATATGAGTAGTACTAATTGCCTTCTCTTTGCCAGGTAGAGCAATATGTTTTCCAGATTCCCTAAAACCAGAGTGACTTGTTGGCTCAAATCTTTTCATCTTCCTTCATCACTTCCAGTATTTATTATCCTCCAATTCCTCAGTAATATCTTACATCTAAATCAGGTCAGTGACTCATTAATTGGCAGTGTTTTCTGTCACATTGCCACTGAAATGATATGGGGGCTGGATTTCTCAATCACTTTTGTATGACCCAGGCTGTACAGAAGTCAGGTGAGGAATTTTTCCTCTTGCAGACTAACCTCCAGGTTCCAGTCTCTATTGAAGCCTGTCAAGAGTTTTCCCAATGACCTCAGTAATTACTGGCTCTAGTTTCAAAACAAATTGTCACAAGGGTCTTTTTCTAGTTATTGTAATATCTGGATTTTATAGCCAGAAATATGTCTGTAATTGTATTTTCAGTCCAATTATAATGAGTAATATGCCTGTCTATTATTTGGTAGATAATGTTTTAAATCTTCTTCATAAAGTTTCCCCATTCCACATTCGATACAGCTGTGGTAACTCAATGGAATAGAGCAATCAATGTCCTCCATGATATATCTCTTGCATGCCTCACACAGCACACATTTCAAAATGGTTTGTGAGTTTTTTTGAAAGCAAAACATTCATACAAATGCTACCATTTGTAATCTGCTTTGATCTCCAGCACCACATGGGAGTTCATAAGAACCCACTGTTGACCTCCAGGAAAATCATTGCTGAATTTGACCTCTTCACATTGACAGTCACTAGTCTGAAAATGAGAAAATCAAAGTCCTATAATACAATAAAGTCACTCATGAGTTGAGCTGCACCTCTCCCTCACAGGGAAACTTAAAAGAGTGAAGAGAGTTCCGGTGATCATCTGTGTCTGTTATATAATGTATGAAAGCAAAATCAGGAGGTAGGAGGTGTTCCCACCTGAAGGGACTTTCTAGTATAAAGCAGCAATGAAAATACAAATGTTGCCGAATTATAAAGGAATAAAAAGAAATACGATATGTCATGGATCAATTTGCTAGTGGCTGTGGAGATCTCAAGTGGAGCATATATTCTGAAAAGCTCATAGACTTATGATTCAATGTAAGCATGTAGGTAAATTACTTCTCCTATCTCCTTGCCCTCCAAGAATAAAAGTATATTTTAAGTCTGAGGCCAGGAAAAAAGCTTCTGTAAAAGATTGTCAGGCAAAACATTAAAGGAAGGTTTTGGGATTTTTTTTAAAAGACACACATCACTGAATGGAGAGTACTGAGACACTATGGAATCCAATAGAGTCAGCCCATCACAAAAATGGAAACCTATCGAGAGATTTTTTTCCATTTGTCTAAGCATCACTTCTTGTTCTCTAGCTTCCCATACCTCCCTTATCTCCCAGAAGTGCCATATGTGATGATACTGCTCATCTGCTATATCCTGCAGCTGCAGAAAAAGGAAATGATGCCGAAGACAGGTGAGTGAACTGCTTCTGCAATACCAAGTACTGTAAGCTATTAGCCTGATATAGGAAATATTCAACTTGAAATGCTCTTAAAAAAAGGAGACTACTAGTAGACAGTTTGCCAAGAGTTTTATCACCCCAACAGACATCACTCCCAATGCCTGTGAGCTGTGCCTTACAAATTGTCATTTCCCCTCAAGTTACATTTGGGTGTTACTACTGTCCCTAGAAAAATGAAAAAAAAAAAAAAAAGAGTAATTAGTGGTCTAGTGTTGACACTGCTGGTAATCCTGCTCTTTAAATGTAGGCACAATGAACAAGAAAGATGTACAGTTAAAAAACAGTGAAAAGGAATAGTTTTCTAGACATTATTTATTTACACTGCGTAATTCTGTGTCATTGCCATTCTTTGTAATTATTTTTTAAAAGTGAATAGATACATATAACCTCAAGAAACGTATTTGGTTACTATCATTAGTAGCAACAGTTCTGAATGAGAACCCTGAAGATCCTAGAATTATAGTATCATTAGGTTGGAAAAGACCTCTGAGATCATCAAATTATCCTGATATTAGCCATTGGCAGACACGGGGAGAACCTCAGGATCATGACATTCACATTATTCCTGACACACCTAGCCAATCCATAGAGAAGCTGACATCATTTAAGAGTGCTTTAAAACTCAAGGAATAGCCAAACAAATGCCTCAAGACTGTCATTGCCAGAACAACATTAAGCATATGGAATTTGTTTCCATCAGAACCTCTAATACCCCTTTCATAATAAATATGTTATGGCTTTGATGAGATTGATTTGTGTTTGATGTTTTGTCTTGTACTCTGGAAAGTTGCTTAAGAAGGTTAACAGGTAGAAATACAACATGGATCACCTGAAAGATTTCAATAATGATGTGGCATACATTCAGGATATTTTTTCTGTCAGTGACAGAGGAGGGCAAAAAGTTACTTGTTCCTCAGTTTTGCTGAAACTTGTGTAACTGTAATGTGAAATTTACTGCAGCCCTGCTTACCTTCTACTACAAAGAAGGGGAAGCTCCCATTGCCCCTCTGAAACTGGCTGTATCATTTTGCAAAGGACAGTCTTGCAGTGGATGCACATGTGTGGCATGGTGCTACTGGTCAGCAACTGGTGCTACTTTATCATGTATTTTAAAATAAAGCAGTTGCTCAATTCCTTTGGAAGTCATTCACAGGATTATCTGGATTTTAAATCAATATCAATAAGTCTGGGATAATTTGCCTGGAATGTCTAATTACTTTTCTCCTCCCACTAGATTTTCAGGCCAGCTGGTTACCTCAGGGCATCAAATACCTTGGGATCCATACTACTCTCAGAATTGTTCTCAATTAACTTTGCATGCCTGCTTAAGATCTTGGAGCCGGAAGACCTAGGTGGCAAAATCTTCTACTAGTTTATAGGCAGAGCCATTCTAATAATATTGTATATGCATTTTCTATGTACTGCACTGGTTCACATAATCCAGTTTTGCTTTTAAGATGTTATGGGAAGGAACTGAGAAAAATGTATTACAATTTTCTCTGGTGGGGAAAGAAAACAATTAAAATAAACCTAAACCATTAAAAAATGGGATTTTTTTTGTTAAGACTATGATATCCAAAAAATAATATAGGCAATTATCTGAGTATGTATGTAGAAGTTCTCCAAACACTGTATATAACCAACAGTGTCTCTATCATGTTGGAAATTAAACAACTGGCAGAGCCTTATTTGATAAAGCAGTCTTGGTTTCTTCTAATAGTATTCCTTCTCTCATAATCCAAGGTTACCAACAGCAGAAGGTCATCAGCAGGATTGCTTTCCCTTTCTATCACTTACAGCAGCTCCTTGGGACCTCTGCCAGGACTCTGAAAAATCTTCCATAAGGTATGTGGCAAAACCTCATAAGCATCAAAAGGTATTTTTATACCAGATAAAATACTAGAAAAAAACCCCAAAAACCCATAGAGGTGACTTTTATTGGCAAGGAGAGCATTAGATACTATGTATCCAAACAATATCTAGATCTGGAAAGAGGAACAAGTGTAAGAATGATGGAGATATGAAAAATCTGAAAGGAAAGTCAATTTGGAGCTGCTCCTCACTGTCTCCTACAATACATGAAGTAAGGGGCATCAGTGAAGTAGCTAAGTAGTTCTGAAGCAAGAATGGTTGTTTGTTAAACGTGTAGGTTGTTACCACAGTGTGGAAAATGCTGTGGAAGCACACACAGGCTTTAAACAGCTGCAGAAGAAAAAAAGTTTGTGTAAGGCTTCGAACAAAAATATTACTTTTTCCTCAGGAATATATCAAACTTCCGTCAGCTTTTCTCTGGAAGTCTGTATTGGGAAGGAAGCATAGCATATGTTCCAATTTCCACTATTTTCCCTCTGTAGCTGACATTGTTCACTGCAAGGGACAGGATATACAACTAAGTGGTCTGACCTAGTCCAGACTTCTTATATATTTTATGTGAAATATTGTATCTGGCTGTGAACTGAAATAATTTGCTTGAAACATGCCCTCTTTTGCTTTTAAACTCAAGGGTCTGAACGAGTCTCATCACTATAGGCAAAGAACATTTTCATCTACAGAAGCTCCAAGGTGCTCAATTAGGTTTCTGAAAGCCTAAGAGATGCCCTAGTAAATGATTTCACCAGGATTTCCTCACATGTTGTGTAGAATAGATGCTGTGGTTGGGGAGCTGAGAAGGAGAAATGCCAGAGTTTAAGGCCAGAAAGAATCAGACAAGCACCTAGATTGCTGCACAGATAAACACAAGTTGAGTACAGTAGTTGACAAATCAAAAGTCTGCTTTTTAGGCAGAAAATTATTCAGTATTTATGATTACTTTGTGTTGCTCCAGTGGTTATCCTCTTACTGTTAAAAAAAAGCATGATGTAATATTTTTGCCTTCAAATTCCAAGTGGTTGTAAGATCTGTATTTGTAAGATTTAGTCTAAATGGAGCTGTTATATATTTCCTACAGAAGTTCTTATAATTTGTAATCAAACTCTCTCTGAGTCTTAATTTTTTTAAAATTCCCTTTCTTGCTCTTTTCTTCATACTGTGAACATTTTCTACAGTCTGTAAGCATTTCTGTGGCTCTTACATAGAGTTTTGATTCTTTGTGAAATTTGAAAGGTTTTGCTTGACACTGACTGCTTCCTAGCTGCTATGTTGAATTCAACCCTCTAGCCCAGCTGGGAGAATTTTTTTCAACAAACACTCAAAATAAACATGCTAATTAGGTCCTCCTTAATACCATTCGGTGTTACACATGACCCATCTATCAACATACACACAACACGGTAACTTTTTACTGTTTCAGGGTAGAAGTTTTAACCCAACTCATAAATATTCTGACATGGTTTAATTTATCAACAAGTGCATGATACAGTGATGCCCCTGGGACGTGAAGAGGAACAACCATCCAGGTAGGCATAGTTTCCAACAAGGTTCGCTGGAACCTGAGGAGCAATGAGGGGAATATCCTTGTGTGTGGGAGTGATAGGGAAAAGACACGCTGTCTTTGTGTGTTTGTGGTGAAGAGATAGTTGTCTTACAATCTGCTGTTCACCATTTATTAAAGCAGCACAGGTGAAGGCAGCAAGAACTGAACTCCGAGGCTCTCAGCTAGTTTTCCACTTCTCTTGCAATTATTGGTAGCTATTGACAGTCAAGAAGCAAACTCAATGCCTTGGCTGTACCTGGAGAGTTTGTGGATTTCTTAGGAAATAAATTGTTGGGTAAATTCCAGTGGAAAATATGGACAATTCACATGCAGCCTCATTTATTTTTACTCAACCAAGAATATTTCTGAAAAAGAAACAACTGCCTGTAAAATTTCTACCATTTTAACTGTCATATTTGAGGACTGCATTGAATGCTGCAAGAGCTAAGTAGTGAAAAAAAACCTGTCTCTTCCTACAGGAGAAAGAAAAGATCATCTTGGCAAACGGGGCATGCTGGGAATATGGAACTTGTCAAAAAATTCCTGTTTTGAGGTTTTGGAGGTCCTCACCAGCTCTAACCCTCTTTCAACCTATTGGTCAATTTCTAATTGTACATTGGGTTTACAACATGCACTTTTGACTCCAGAGACTAATTTAATGAAAAGGTTTACTATTTTTATGGCTAGAGAATGTCAAAGGTGCTCTTTGCATAGACACTGTTCTTTCAGCTGGTTTACTAACATCATTTTGTTGTGCATACCTAGGGGATTTAGGAAAAACACAGTTCCTGACACAGACACCACGAAGACCTAATGTTCGTAAATGCCAGGTTGTCAGCCTCATCAGGCTTAAGCAATGGAAATAGAAGGTGCTTTTTAATGCTACCCCAGAGTCAATTAAAATACAGTAATGCTGACATCTGCAGAATACAGAATGATCAAAGTAAAGAATGCCCATACAGCTTCTGACATAAAAACAGTGTGTTTGGCGGCAGAGTGACACAGTGTAACAGGTCAGGTAATTATGAGAAAATCTATGATGTATCTGTTGCAATTGCTTAGCTTCTTTCCATTATCAGAGCCATCAAACAGAACAGCGCTCTCACTTCTCCTGATGGATCGTAAAGCTAGTGACACCCTCGCTCTCCTGATACAGATGGAATCTCAGGAGCAGCTGAATTAATTTGACAGTAAATAGGTGATAGCAATTGCTATCTTCTCTTCTTTTATTATTTTTATTATTTTTTTTAATTGTTCCAGGACAGCTTTTAGCACTTCTGGGAATATCTCAGAAAGCCTCTGCCATGATTAGCAGTGTACCCTCCTCTCCTGTAAATCCCTTCCAATGCTTTTACTGCTATTTTATTTACATAATAATTGCTCAATAGCAACAAAATTTTACTCTTCCCCATCTTCCCACACTAGGTATCAGTCTGAACTATGTGCATTAATTATGATGATTAAGGAATTCTCCTTTTTTTTTTTTTGCCTTGATGTGTTTATTAAATTAATGAAGGAATCTGACACATGGGCTTGTATGCTTAGGGTACAGTTATGCTAAAGTCATGAGTATATTTTAGATGGCTGCATCTTTTCTGCCTCAGTAACATTATAATTGGCTTAATGGATTTTCAGCTATGTCCATTGGCTTTATCTCCTCTCCAGCGCAGACTAATTACAGCTTTTTACATTAAATTCTAACAGATTTCAATTTATCTCCTCTAAATTATCACAATAATTACAGTAATAAATTAAGCATGTAGCTGTCATTAATCTAAACAATTTGAATTCAGTATCATAGTAGCACGACACAGACTATGTCTAAATGTGTATTCAAATATTTTCCTAACTGTACAACCATTGTGTTGGAGGATCTCTTTGCCCAATATGCTGCAAAACCCAGAAGACAGAATGGAAAGAGAGAGAAAGAGTGGGGGATGAGCATGGAAAAGGTATGAGAGAATGGAGCAAAAGTCAAAACAGAACAAACGTGAGCAACCACTGCATACAATTAACAATTGAAATTGGAGAATTGTCTTGGAAAGGAACACACCTGAAGCATCCTGGCAGACTTCAGGCTCCATCACTAATCCATGACCATTTTTTTCCCTCTTGTATAAAAATGTGTTGCAAATGTTTCTTTACTCAAGAACACCTACTTGAGATTTCTGCTTGGCTGAAATATGAAATTTTACCTTTCATAGGAAATTTTGGCAGGGATAACTTTGGTTTTCTTTCTCATATAGAAAAATATCTAATTGTTCAGAACATATCACAAAATGGAAATACTGACAAATTTCATGGAGGAAACTCATGTGACTGTTGCCTTATAAATTATGAACAGTCTTCACTGTTACCTTTCCCTCCACTGAGAGATATTGAGAGAAGTATTGACTGTAGTCAGCCTCATAACCGCTCTTCAGTAGAAGGCTGAGGCACTGACATGCTCTTGTCTCTTTCCACAGAAGCTGTCAGACTTGTAGAATTTAGTCTAGGGATAATTCCCTTCACATCTGTTTCCTGCCTTCCTCTCTAGGCATCTGGATTTCCAAAACATCTAGCTCCCTGTGTGTCTGAATCTCAGGGCAGCTGGACCCTTCACACTGCAGTGTAGCCACAATGAACTCTGTCTCAATAGTGGTTCAAGCAGAATTGCAGCAATTTAAGGCCAACAAAGACCCAACTTCTCTGTTATGATGTGTGTTGGCTTCTAAATTCTTGCAGGTACAGCAGTGCTGTTCTCTTCCCTAGAGATTAAAACCATAGTTTGGCTATCCCTGTACTAATGCCCTGCCACGCTGATATGATATGAAGCAGGACCACCCTGCAGCAGCAGAGTATGGCCAGGGTATAGATGTTCTTCTGCGGAGACAGCTGGTCTGACTTCTTGAAAATGTGAAACTGATGTTCAAGAAGCCAGCAGCCCCTTCACAGGCACAGATCTATGAGGATGGGTGGGACAACAGAAGTTCCTTGCCTAGATAAACATGTAGACACAAATGTGTCAACTTGTGGGAATGTGGACATTTTGCACTGTTACTAGAAGGGATCTCCAGGTGCTTCCTCAAATGCATAGCACTACGGGTTCAGTGAAGTGCCATTTTCATATGGCACTTATTTTGCCCGGATAGTTTTCAATTGGCTCCATTGATAATATATTTTAGTAGCATATGATACTGGGATACTTTTATCATGCAAAGGGGAGAAAAATTTAGATCTGTGTTGTAGCATGCAATGCTTTATTATCCCAACATATAAAAAGACTGAGAAGAAATGATGTAACACCCGATAGCAATTTGTATGTACTGAATAATTCTCTGCTTCCAATTATCACAATATTAAACTATAAAGATCCTCGTATATTATAGGCGATATGTATCTGTGAAGTGTTTGGTTCTTTCTCTTACAAAAGTGTAATGGAACTTATGTAAACATTAAAAGGATTTGAAAAGTGAACTTCGTAAAAAAGTCCAAACTTTCAAAGTCCTGTACTGCAGTTAAATAAAATAGCCTCAGAACACCGATATTACATATGTATATTGCATAATGTTTGAAGGTTTCCTGAGCACCAAAAGGGAATACCTAATATGCAGCTTCAATTGAGCTTCCATATATAAAAATACTTAGCACATTTCTCTTGTACCTTCTCTAGATGAAAATAAGCCACTAACATTTTTCCTAGTGACTAAATAATTTTACAGAATCAGCCTGTTCTATGAATTTGGAGAAGTTCAGATTGCTAACACTTAAAATAATAGCATGTTGGTTTGTGCCGCCCTGCAATGGAATTCCTCTGTAAGGACATATGACCTCTCCATTAATATGAAATGAGCTCCTTGTGATACCTTAATGAATATGCAGTGTCCCCTTAGTGACATGAGTAACATTTGAAACCTTTATGCATTTTCACCTCAGCTAATCCTCAGAGCAGATTCATTCATAGTCATATTTCCTATTATCTGCTTACAAAGTTAAGATGTTCTTACTGTTTGAAATTTGTCACTTAGTCTAGAAAAATGAAACGAAAAAGTAAGTGATGGCCTTAATGTACAGTGTACCAAGACAAATGGTCCCTGCTGTGCGTATTAGATTTGATGCAAGTGTTCTTTGTGTAGATACTACTTCCTCTACAGAATATTTCAGCCTTATGGAAACCTTTGTCTTCATGATTGTATGAAATATTAATCTCTGAAATAATAATGCTAAAAAGAAGCATTCTACAGAGTATCTTGCAACAACAACTGTGGACAGAGATTCAGAGGCTGCATCTTATTCCTGTCTGCACCATAGTCTCAAAGGGTATGTTTTTCTGTATCTCAGCTCTCTCACTTGTCAAAGAGGAAGTGTTATCTTTACATAAGTCCTAGAGTTTTTTCCTCACCTTACCTAGATAAGTTGGTAAAACACTCTGAGACCACATACGAGATTGGATAGTGAAGCTTTCTGATTATATCAGGTAGAATCAATACTGGATGGAGTGTGTCATGTTATCTTGTTGGCTGGCCATAATAGATAGCCTCGAACATCCGGACTGAAGAGGTACTTTCTCAGCTTACATTCTTGAAAAGTTGTTGCAGTTATTGCTCAAGATAATTCAGCATGTTTCTGTTTGAAGGCATATCCTTGAGGATGTATTTGTGAGGCTTTGGGATGCTGACAGTCTCATAGTTCATTTTCAGCATTTGGGCAGCAACAAAGATCAAACAATGGGTACACCTTTTTTTTTTTTTTTTTAAAGACCAGTGATAGCTAAAATTCAGAATGGTTTCTTTTAGAAATTATAAAAGAATCCAACAGGTTTTTTTTTTGTTTTACACATCATTTATGGAGGGTATGAAAATCCTTCACAGACTGTCATCCTCCTTGTTTCTATACGCATAGAAAGAAGCACAGCAAAACAGACATGTTCTGTACATACATACTTCTTAAATGAAGAAGCGAGTTCTTTTCTGCAACTGCTTTTCCACCCTAAATAATGTGATATCTACTTCAGCTGAAGGGAACAGCAAAGCCATTTGCTGATTCTGTTTTTTTACTGACTTGATGGCCTCAGCTTCCACAGAGGCCTACTTACACCTACAAGTACTTTTTTATTTATTTATTTTAAAAATAAAACATACAAACCCAACCTTTTTTTATTGCCAGAGTGATTGGTACTAGTTATTGCTCTTTACAAAACCAAAAAAATGTCTGCTATAGAAACTAGAATTAAAGGAGGAGGGTAAAATAAGGATGAAATATGTTTGTTTTTTTTCTTTTTTCCCAGCAGTCCAAAGCTTACAGCATCCATCCCTCATTATATGGCTGTTTTTCTGCATTGTTTATAGCCAATGGACATAGGAATGAAAGGCATAAGTAAACGGAGAGGAAAGAATTGCATAATTAACTTCTAAAATTAATTCATGACCCAGTTAAAAGGACAAGGAGGGGGTTATTAATTAATTAAGGTGGGAAACCCTGTGGGCACGTGAGATTTAGAGAGTTTTAACTTACCAGCCAGGTTAAAAGGCTTTCTAAGGGTGTACTCAACATTCAGTGAATCTGGAATGTGGTTAATGGGAAAAGAAAAGGTGAAAATAGATTGTAAAAGGTTTTTTTCAAGGCGAATAAAAAAATCTAAGAAGACTGAAAATTAATTAGGAGGAATCCTGACAAATGTTTCAACAGAATTTGAGAAAGCCTAGCCCATTTCTCAGGGTTCTTTTAGGCATGCTTAAGTCTACTGAGCCCAGTGGCTGCTCAATGCTATAAAGATAGAGGTCTGGTCATAAAATAAGTTTTTAAAATATTCTCAGGTCCTACAAATCTGAACAGAACTGATGGATTAATAGCTATAACAATGCTAGCAACTTCACCTAATATTATGGTATGCGAAGCTTGTGACAGTCTGCAGACATTATTGACTCTTTGCAGATGTAGCGCTTCTCAATCAAAACATGTTTTCATCATAGGTTCCTTCTTTTCTCAGGCATTTGTAGATTGCATATACCCATTTATAGCATATTTGTCTTTATCTCCTTAAAGGCTCACATCATCCGTGTTGCTTCCAGCACTTGTCCAGCTACCTCAGGGTAAAACATAGAATCTCGGTCAGGTTAAGAAGTCCTTAGATCTTGCTTTTTCTTCCTATTATCTTTCTTTATGTATTTTGGTGTCTGTAGGTTTTGCAGCCTTTAAAATCAGGAATAAACCTTCCATGAACTTCCGGCACAACCATCAACAATTCATACAGGAGTTATTTTATGAATTTATGAAAAAGAGCATTGTTTCTCACTGACAGTATTTGAAGTGAATTTCATGGTTTACTGTTCATTGATTTAGCTAGTTTTACATTTCAATCACTTAATGATAGGTATCAAGACTAATTGCTTTCAGCTGACTTTAAATGCCACTTTCTTTTGCTAGCTGATACTGGCTGTGTGTCTCTGTCTCATCAGTTGTTTGGCAAAATCTCAATCACTGTTCAGATGTTGTCACAGAAGTTCATTATGCAGAAAATCTTTGCTTTTTTTCCCAGCTGCCACCTCAGAATATCAAAGATTAAAAAAGAAAGAAACAAAAAAATCCCCAAAAAAGTAATAAACAAAATATGCCAGACAAAGTGATGTGAAAGTGTTACTACAAGTCATCTGAAAATTAGGGGCGAAAAGAATTATGATCAGTAGAGACAGGCCACTGCTAATGGAATTTGGTCTTTTTATACACAAAAAATGTCATACTAGCTGTGCTGTATTACTGTTCCCTAGGCAAGTAGCAATTTTCATTGCTTTATGATTCTCTTTCTTTATCATACTGCAGCATTTTGGTGTGAGAAATTTAAAATTAAATCTCCTTATTGTGCAGGCAGGATGTCCAGTTTTATTCTATCAAATGCCACAGAAACAAAGGGAACAATCCATTTTTCCTGATAGAAGCCAACAGTTCGTAAGAGGTTTGAGATGAGTGTAAGGATACAGTTTGCCTAGAGAGTGCCTGAGGATCAAGACAACCTGACTTTCCACGGAATGAGTCTGTCAGCTGGCATCTTGCAGTAATTGCTTCCCATGGCAGGACCTTACCAGCCGAGGGAGGACTGCTCTCGTCAACCCAAGAATCAATTTCTACAGTAGCTGAATGATAATTGTTTGCTAAGGCTCGGGGAACTTGTTGCCAAGCCTGAAAAAGGGGCTGAAGCTATGATTGGCACTCATTAACCCGGGAATTGGATTTGATCATTTACCTTAGTAGTAGGATATGTGGGGGTAAAGGAGGGAGTGGACTGCAAAATGTTCTTTTGTTTGGAAGAAACAAATGAGATCAACCACAGAATGGGTATCTGCAGCCTGAAAATATCTGTCTTCAATCAAAGGGACCAAATAGCATGCATTGTGAGATGATATGAATGCTTTCCTTCAAATAGAAACATCTCTTTGGATTTTTTTCCTGATAGATGCCACTGTTTATATGTTCTCTTTTCTTTATGGTAAGTATGTCCTGATGACTGGCGTCTCGAGATGGGATTGCTGAGTTAGACAGCAGAGAATGGGATAAGATATACGAGAGGTCCAGAAGGTTATCTTCTGTCTTCCATAGTAAAGCTTGTGCTTTTGCCAGAATCCACTGCCACTGCCTACCCTCTGCTGTAGACATTTCTGCCCGGTTGCAGTTGTGCTTAGCAATGTTACTTGGACAGCTCTGTGTGGCATGTTTTGATCCTCACTAAAGTATGCCTCATAACAGGTATTACAATTGTCAAAGTTCCTGTCACGCAGGATTTTAGCAGGTAGGACATGCACCAGGAGTGTGATTTAGAGTAACAGCCTCTGGTGCTGCTTTTACCATTGTCTTTCCTAGTGCCTGTTGGTTATTTATGTGACCTTTCAAAGTCTATTGACCATCATATAAGCATTTTTATTTCTGCATCACAAAAAGTGCATTCACATAAATATGCCTGTGCTTGTTCAGGGAGAAGCACAGGGCAGTGACCAAGTGGAGAGCATGGTATTTAGAAGACTGTTTCATATTCATGCTCCATCAGAGAGCCCCTGTATCATCTTTTGTACGTATCAATGTTTTTGGAAATTCCAGTTAAGGTCTTCATCTCAACCCTGTAATTCACTCTTCATGTATATCTGCATTGTCAGAGAAAAAGCAGTCACTTTTTCATTACTCTGGTCTCACTGAGGCTGTCCCTTTCAGGTCCTTGTGCGTTAGGGTCTCCGAAATGGCAGAACTGTAGCTCTCGCAGCCTGAAAGCAGCCCAAGGGTAGTTGTGGTGCCAGTGGTAGCTCTAATGAGTTTTAGCTCATGGGGATGTCAACAGAAAGTCTTGTAGTAGACATTTCAAGTACCTTCATATGTGTATAGAGCAATGGGCATTAAAAGAACAAAATTGCACAGAACCAGAACAGAACAGTTTATTCATTGTCAAGATAATATTAAAAAGACAAGAGCATTTTGTTGTGAAGTTTCAGAAAATAATCCCCAAATCCCAACCATTGTTACTTTCTCCCATGCAACTTCATCACTGCTCATCCCAAGTTGCCTCATATGAAGTGTCCCTTGAGGCTCAGCAAAAAGAAATAGTAGATGGATCCTATAGAGATGGGAAGGATGCCTTGTCTTGCATAAATTGACAGGCTGAGAGAGTTGCGGATATTCAGCCTGAAGAAGATATGGCTCTGAGGAGACCTTATAGCCACCTTCCATTACCTGAAGGGGGCCTACAAGAAAGATGGGGGGTACTTTTTACAAGGGAATGTAGTGATAGGGCTAAGGGGAATGGCTTTAAATTCGAGAGGGGAAGATTCAGACTAGACATTAGGAGGAAATTCTTCTTCACCATGAGAGCGGTGAGGCAGTGGTACAGGTAGCCCAGGGAAGCTGTGGCTGCCCCATCCCTGGAGGTGTCCAAGACCAGGTTGGATGGGGACTTGGGTAACCTGATCTAGTGGGAGGTGTACCTGCCCATGGCTGGAGGGTTGGAACTGGATGATCTTTAAGGTCCCTTCCAACTCAAACCATTCTGTGATTCTATGAATCTATAAATCTGCAGCACTGGAAACACAGCAGATCTGTAACTTTTCTGTGCAGGCCTGCTTCGTATTTGTTCCCATGCCTGGGAAGCATTGAAGCTTGCTTGCCCATATATACTTTTAATAGAAAGAAGAAAACAATATTTAGATCTGGGATACTGTTTCATCATCAACTGTAAAGTATCTGGACTCAGTCATGGTTTTATTCCCCATCAACAAGTCACATGGAGGTCCTTAATTTTTTTCCTGTGTAGAGCTAATTTGGAGTATTTTTCCATAACTTTGATTTTCTAGAGAATTTCACTTCTGAACTTCATCATGTTGTTTTCAGTGCATTCAGAATGCAAAATTGATTTTTCAATTTACATTTCATGGTGCAAATAGTGTCACATCATTGTGGTCCCTGAGCAGATCAATTATGTCCTTAGTGGCTGAAGTACCATGGTAATTGGATGTGAATTAGGCAGTTGGAGTAACTAATAGCTAGACATGTTAGTTTGAAGGCAAACATCCTGAAATGAACTGACCTTTGTAAATCTCCATCTTAAAATCTCCATCCTGTTCTATGTCCTTCTGATTTGAGTAGGTTCATGTGAAATTCTGAATGACTGAGAAGAATTGCAAAGGTTCAATGCTTAGCAGAACAGAATTCTTCAGATACTGCAGACTGTTTTTTAGCTCATGTGACACTTATATCTCAATTTGATCACAAGGGAATACATTTCCCCTTTTCTATGAGTTTGGACATTACATGCTATACCTTCAGTGCAGGTCTACCAGCAAATCAATGTGAACAGATGTCAAGTTGCAGAATCCCAGCCTGGCGACGGCTTTCCATTCAGAGGCAACTGGGGGAAAGCAGCTTTGTGAAAATGCCAACTTTTCTAAGATTCACAGCCAAGAAAGCTCTATTAAATGAACCTTGCACATGCAAAAAGTCACAGTCCTTTATTAAGCCATTCCCAACAGAACCGATGTCCTTTAACTAGAAGCATGTATTATCGAAGGGACATGAATTTCAATCTAAATCTGGAGACTTATGTGTATAATATAAGCACAAGCAATGGAAACAGTGACATACTTTCTTATGTATTTTCCAACAGGTTATGAACTACTCCTCCTTAGTGAGCAGGTAAGATACTTCATAAGACATTTGGAACAGGAATGACTGCAGTTCTTTACACAGCAAGAAACACAACACAGTTGAGTTGTCCTGATCATGCATACAGTGATTTATATAGAAAAATGAGGGTGATATATTTCTTTAATGTTACATAGGTATTGCCATGGAAGTGGCTAGTTTGGAAAAGGCAATGGTCTCTAACTTGCACTCTTAATTTTTCTGGGACTGCCTCTGAGGCCTGCCACTCAGAGCAAGTTTTATTTCGGGGTCTATATTATGCAAATAAATGTAGAAATCCACTTCTCTGGTCCTTGTGCTCCTCCCCTCTCATCTACCACTGAAAAGCAATGTGGTACTGGCTATCTCTGATGTACATTTTACAGTCAATAAACATTTTCATTCCATACCTTTATTCTCCACATTCCTGAAGAATTAAAGGAACAGTAAGCATTAGGTTTGTACCTATGCTTTCAGATAAGTTACTCAGAGGTTAAATTATGTAACTCCTTATGATAAGGATAAATCCCCGCTCTCTGCCCTTGAAATATGAGGTTTAAAGTGAACATTGTAGTATCAAAGTATTGTACAGACAAGTCTTTGAAGGCTGAATTGATAAAATATGATGAAATTAACAAAATGAAACCTTATATCCAAAGATGTTTTCTTTGTTCTTGAATAGAATATTTTACCTATAAGTCTCTATTTGAATGCTCTTACAAAATCTCAAAATAATAGTGTTGGGGGAAAACCCCATCAGGTTATATAGTTTGTGGTTAGTGGGTTCTACTGTGTCTCATTTCAGAAAAGCAGTTCAAGAAACCCTCCTGGTTTATGTTCTCCTTGGGAGAAATACTAATCCTAAACTTGTATTAATAGACTTTCAGTGTCTAAACCACCCTGTATACAGAGGGGGTCATTTTTTTATAACTGGAAATCATTGCAATATCTCTCAATGTTTCTATTCATCCTTTTGCTGTCCCTATAACCTATGCCATCCTACCTATGCCGATGTTTGTTGCTGCTCTCTCTTGGAATTAGATGGGTTGGTTTGTGTATTATAATCTGTAATTCATAAGAGGTGCTTAAAAAAATAAAGGATATCAAGTCAGCTAAGACATGGCAGGTAGCTAAAGGGATATTCTCTGTCACTTCAGGTGTTCCAGATATCTTCTGCAGAATAATCTCCTGTAGCCATGGTGAAGCATGGACAAGATGTAATCTGCCATGAATTAGCACTGTTTCACTGGGAGTGAAGTGATTCCATGGTCCAACCTCAGTAAGCAATTAATTATGGTGTCAGCTTCTAGACATGAACACTGCTGACATTTGTGCTTTTTTTTTTTTTGAATGACTAGCCCAATGAAATTTACCTTGACAGTAACAACTCTTCCTCAGCAATCCCATTCTCTTCAGGAAAGGAATATGGACTTAGAACAACATAGATTTAGAATATAGTTTGATAGCCCATAAGGTTTTTTGTTTCTATGAGAATCTATGAAGTTTTCCAAATTTTGTGTGGGCACATCTGTTAGTCTCCCCTCCATGTGGTGGATTCTGAGTCAGCAGGACTTAAATGGTCCCCTGCCAAAACCCACAAAGCTGCATGAATGCAGTGCTGAATTTGACCTTATAAGCCCAGCTGGCTTGTGGGCTCCTTGGAGGATATTTTTATCCTAACACTGATATTTGTTTTCTTTCAGCATATAAATCACTTCATGTACAGTCCTCCACTTATACCGATAGTCATTATATCATTATAACATGTAGTGTTATTAGCTTACCCCGTCACTGTTTTTACAGTGTTGTGGCTTTTGAGTTGAGGACAGCTTGTCTCCTTGGGGCACAAGAATATGAATGAATCTCTCTCCGTGGACAGCTGTGCAGACATGGGTCATACCTAAGGAAAACTAGGGCACTGGAATTACCAATTTTAGTTCATTTCTATTTTGATTGACGTTTTCTTTGATTTCTGCCCTTATGATTGTGAGCCACCAGTTAACAATCCAACCCACACCATTTCTTATGATGCTGTTGGAAGCATGCAATGCCTATTTATTCCTCAATGGTGAACGGTTCTCTGCTTAGAAAAAGCCCAAAGCCACTGTTCTCAAGTCATTTACTGTAAGTAAAACTCATTTCTCTTTATTATGTGATATGGTTTCTTACCTCTTCTATAATTCAGTGAGTAAAGCTCTGGAACTGGGCCATGGAGGCATTAATAGTATCCGTATTGCATAGCTGCTGGCAGTGAGAGGGGATCAACACTGGCATTCAGTGAGTTACCCTGCCTGTGGTGCCTGCTCTGCTTAGCTCACTGCCACACCAACAAGCCGTGGCACCAGCAACATCAAGGGAGCACCAGCACTAAGATAGTGCAACACTCCCAAAGGACCCAAACCCCAGCATCTGCCCTCTATGTGCTCTCTAGTGCCTGTGAAAAGGAAAAGCTACGCCTCACTTGATTTTTTTGGCTAGAAACCCCAATGAGCCAAACTCTTCGAACACACACTATGTGAGGAGGATTTAAATGTTTGGGAAAGGTTATATTCCAGCACATATCACTGGAAGGCTGCCAGAGGCAGCCTGGAGCCAGTGAAGAGAAATGTGTTTATTGTGGTCAGCATGGTAATATTGAGGGCAGCGGGGACATACCAGAAGGAGACTTGAACCAGACCATTTGAATGAAGAAAGTACACAAAAATTATAATCTAATAAAGAGCCTCTGAGAAGGTAGGGGTAGGGAAGGAGATGCCTGATCTGTGAAAAGGCTCAGGTAGCTAATTTCAGGAGCCTGGCAGAGGCAGAACAGCCATTGTGGCAGGGGCAGTGGTTTGTTATGAATCTTCACTCTAGCAACAAAGGTGAGGGCAAAGTGCCCTATCCTTACACCTCCAAAGCTGCTTAAAATCTCTGACCTCAGCGTCTTCTCAGCTCAGGCTGAACCTGCATCTGACAGCTGGCAGAAATGCTCTTCTGTGCTTTCCCTGCAAAAGGGTCTTACATCTATTTTTTTGCTTCCTTGTAGTTTCTTTCTTTTCTTATTCTTTTTTTTTTTTCCTTGTGGCTTTTTTTTTGTGTGCGTGTCTTATTTTTCTCTTCGTAATGGAGGGAAAAAGGTTAGATTAGAAAACTTCAATTAAGCCTTTAAAAAGACCATCTGCTGAATGCTGACTGGGGTTTCATGTAAACAAAATGCCTGTGCTGGTTACAAACAAATGATCTTATCTATTGTATTGTGTTACAAATTAAAATTAGATTAAGCCACCTACATGGTACCATCACTGAATCTTAAATTTCTTATGGAAACTGAATGTTTGCTGCAAGTATTCATTCGGCCTGATGAGAGCCTCATTATTTTTGTACCAGCAGTACACACTGGGTATAGCATAATCAAAGCCTGGGGGTACGTATTAATTATCCTTTTGAATAGTGATGAAATTTTAAAAAGATCTCCTTTAGGCTCACATCATCAGCAGATGAAACAAAGCTTTGCACAGCTTGTGAGCAGTGGCTCACATGTGTTTTTACATCTGTTCAGGATATTTCAATTTGAAGCGCAACAAGCCAAGTCTGCGATTAAAGACCCGGAGAAAGAGGGGGAAAAATCTGCAACAATAACCAGACCCCACCCCTTCCTGTCTGCAGCAGAGAGGGAAATCGTCTTCTCAGTTTTAAAACCTGGCTCCATTTTAGTTTTCCTTTTGGTAGCAGTGGCAATATTATTTAGAAGAGGAGTGTAATGCTCTGAGATGTTGTACTGTCTGGACACGTCAGGACTAATTACCTGGTAACCTGTTCTTGCCTGTGCACTGGGGCATCCAGTGAGGTTCTAGTTTAGACTGTCAGTAATAGGGGCTCCCATGAGTTTACTGATGTCTCCCTCTCTCATACGGTTTGCAGTCAGGTCAAAGAGACAAAGTGTTTGTGTTCTCTGGATCCCTACAGATCTGTATCTGCCAGCTTGTGAAAAATAGTGAAATGGGGATGCCCTTTGTCAAGAGGGTTAAGTCATCCTCTTTGAGTGCTATGAGGCAACCACTGTAATTGCTTTTCTGGAATGTAAAAAGATCAGTTTGAAAAATTTTTAAAAGCCATGTCAAAACTGCAAGCTACATATTGCACAGGTTAGGAGCTACATCTGTGATGAGTAAAAGTGGTCACTCAGAATGGAGACATATTAGCTTTCAGTGGGAAAAGATTACTACAGTTCAGTGCTCAATCAAAGGACTAGATTGTCAAGCAGCCACAAAGCTAGAACCTCTCTAAATTCTGTGTGAGCTCTGACTTGACAGACACTCCAGGTTCAAGCTGATCATGTTTACAAGTCTGTACACATGTTGTTATCTGGTGGGTATTTTTTTCTTTTTTTTTTTTTTTCCCCCCCACTGTATCTGTTGAGAGAGAGGAAAGAATCATTAAAATAAGAGAGGCAAGACCAAGACATGAATGGAAACGGTGCAGTTGACCAGACATTAATGTCAGCAGGTGTTTAAAGCTCAGTTATTTTTACTTAGCATACCTAAGCATGCTGCTTTCTAAAGGCACATCATGATTGTAGTCTAGAATGTCATCCATAGCTTACTTTTACCAATGTACTTGAGTGAAAGCAGTATAAATCTGCTTGCAAATTATCTTTGGTTCATAGGTTAGAATATATCCTTCAGGTCTTTCAACAGTTCAGAAATATGTTAGCTAATTGTTGAAAAAATTATGTAGAGACACCACCAAAGGGAAACCTTATAATCTACTTAAAATTCTTACTTCCGTGGTCATAAATGGTATTTTTAAGGAGAATAATCTTGTTAAAGGATATGATTTATAATTCACTTAGTAGATTGAGACTGGAAGAGAGAAAGATAGAAAAACAGAAACATAGAATCTCCCTCTGTGGGCCATTTTGAGATATGGTAAGCATCTCCCTGTTGGAATTCGTTGTAAAACAAGCAGGACTCAGAGAGGGATCCCAGACCCACCATAACCTGTGCTCCTTATGGGTCAGTTGTGTAGATGCCAGAACATAAGCACACAAACAACAATGAGGGACCACAGTTTTGATCACTAGTGAAGTACCAGAGTCCTTTTCCAGTGACAGGACAAAATTGACTTAGACAAAGTGAGTTCTGTTTATGTAAGGACTGGTGAGAGAAGGCCCTACACTCTACTTTTCAGGCAACAAATGAATGCTGTCATTATTAAAAATTAATTGTGCTAATGAGTCAATGACTGTACTCCAAGTTGTGAGGTTGTTGCAAACTAACAGCCGTTGAGGTTCTTTCTCTGTATTTAAGCCTGCATAGCCTGTCATTTACCATTCCTTACAGAGTCCAGAGCATGGATCATAACAATATGAATATGGATATATGCTTAAAAACATGATTAAAAATAGTTACTGCTCATGGACAGTAGCCAGTTTGCCAACATGAATAAAAGCAACCTTATTTTGAAAAATGCAGCATGACATATAATGGACAAGCCTGTAAAATTCACATAATGAAACATTTTCAGAGTTAGAAATGACTGAGTGTTAAAATATGCTTTCCTATAAAATAAAAAGTGACCAAAATTATTTTTTTTCATATTTATGAAAAAAAAAAAAAGTGCTTGCAGGCTGAGGCTTTGCATGCCAAGTTTCAGCCTAAAGCAAAATTTAACAGCTGAGTTATAAACCCCTAAAAATAGGTTTTTGTAATAGAAGTGCTGACACAACTTTATCACAGTGAGAATGGCACAGCTATAATTAAAAGTACATAGTGTACTTTATCTTTGACTAACATAAATATCTGTCAGGATGGCCTCCAATACAGTTCCTCATATTATTTTTACTCCAACACAACGGAAGCAATTCCTTACTTCTGCATGCTGAGACAAATTATCTAAAATTATAGGGTCCTTGGATTTCTCTACAAATAGCATCCAAACACCCTTACAAATTGATGTCAAGTGGCACTAAGAGCTTCATCCATTTTAAGGGAGAGGGTTCTTATCCTGATGTTGCCCTGTAAGACCAAATTACTTGGTTTTCTTCTACACTTCATCATGTGGATGACCAGAGGATCGTCACTGAAACACCAAGGTAGTGCCCATCAACCAGAGTAAGCCTTTGGCTTTGAGTGCCCTTAAATTACTAGATATCGCTGCAGCTTCTTGTTTTTGTGGTGACTCTTGTTTTTAGTGATACTTCACTGAATAGGCAATATATAAGTAAACTTTTCAGACAAAGCTTCTTCTTTCTGACATTTTCCAACTCTTCCCTTACATTTCTAGGAAAAAAAACCCCAGATATATTTATATATTAAATGACACTCTTAGATCTTTAGTGAATAACCTTCCTGGGTTGGTTTTGCCTCCCACCTCTTTTTCCTGTTTCTCTTTTCTCCCTGTGCATATTTCTCTTCTTTAACCTCCTTTTGCCCTCTTTTCTCTGTACAGGATTCCATTTTCTACCCAGCTCTCTGCCCCATATATTGCATTTATGTCTGGCTCTTCCTAGCAGGGCTTTATTCTGAAGTTTTCCCACATCCAACTCACTTAAATCAGAGCATATTTTGAATATGAAGTGCCATACACTTAACTGTTGTCTTTTTTTCCCATTAAACACATAAGTATAAAGCTAATAGTAGAAAAACAATTTACAGAAGTCAAATACTGTATTTTGCAAACACTTCCACGCATGTAGCTTTGTACGAATTGTGTCTGTAATGTCTTGATTCTGAGAGACTGGGACTGAGGCACCACTTTGCAAAGTACTTATGATTCACCTAGGGTTTTTTTGGCAGGCAAGTCAAGAATTCTCTTGCCCTGGTGTGAAAGTGCCTTGTGTAACTTGTGCAATATGCTGCCATGTTCAAGGGTGGGTTTTGAAAGTCAATTCTAAGAGGAGGATCTGTCCTTTTGAAAGTGCTTGCAAAATGAAGAAGATCCCCATGCTTCTGCAGATGCGAACAGGAACAGCTCCTTTAGTTTCTCTTCCAGGAAATTTAACTGATTTTCCTGTTCCTGTAGCAATTGAACCAGGAAAAATAATTGAGAGACAAATATGAGATACACGTTGCTAACTATCAGGTGACAACAGTTTGAAAGGAAATGTTAAGAAATACAATAAAATATCTGATAGAAGAAACAAGAAACAGCATTTTTTTTCTAAGTAAAACATACTTCAGTAAGGACCAGAGGGAATTTTTATTTTTGAAAATTACAGTTTTTTTTTCAATGAAAAACCGACCACGTCCCCTCCACTGAATTTTAGTTAGGAGAAGTTGAAAACTAAGATTTATTTCTGTTTCACATGTGTTTAGTTTCAGGAGGTTTTATGATACTTATTTTAAAAAATAGCTAAATTAGGATATTGGACAATTAGTTTTAATTAATTGATACTGCTTCATTTCACTTTGAAGCCAGTAGGAGGAATAAATAAATGAAAGTTAAATTAGAGATGCACTTCTGTTGCTTATGGTGTAATGAAAAGACAAAGAATGTTTTTCTTTTTTGTGTTTCTTCCTTATTTCTTTCATTTTGTACTGAGCCTAGCTATATGGGCCCTTAAACTCATGTTAAAAACTGGATGGCATCCCAGGACAGCCCCTCTTCTCGGACAGCTTCACATCTTGATTTTCGGTCTCCTGTCTAACACAACTCACCCAAAGCACAGCAATATCCCAGCATAACAAAAACCTTGTCATGTCTTATCACTTAAATAACACAATAAGGAAATTAAAAGACTTGCTGCTTATGATTTTCACTCTTACAGCTTATGAAATCTTGAAGAATTTCAGGAAATCGATTACCCGAGGGAGGGGAGGTTGGTGCCTAGAGTTGGAAAAAAAATACCCAAACAACCCTCAAGAACAGCAGGGAAGGTCAGACTAAAACTCTTCTGATATTAATACAAAATACACTCCCTCCTCCGCCGTCTCAGAGCGGGGACCGCGCATCCCTGGATGCTACCTGTCCCGACCCGGGCTGGATCGGCGTGGGCTGGATGCCCTCTGCCGGGGAATCGCCTCCGCTCGCCCAGGCTGGGACTGCGATAGCCTTCCCTCGCTTCATCTGTCCCTTTGCACCGAAATGTAAAGCGGGGAAGGAGAGGGCGTAAGACTAATTAAAGCCCAAGTGCTTTCACGGGGCAGCAGCCGGGAAGGAGATCAGTGACGCGGTTTGGAGCTGCGCTGCTTCAGGGAGGGAGGTGGGGGGAAGCACGGAACTGCAGAATCACAGAATGGTGGGAGTTGGAAGGGACCTCTGGAGATCATCTAGTCCAACCCCCCTGCTAAAGCACATGGAGGTCCTCTTGCTCCAGTCTTGCTCCTGGGACTGATCTCCCCAGCCTTGCTCCTGGGATTGATCTCCCCAGCATAGCTCCTGGGACTGATCTCCCCAGCCTTGCTCCTGGGATTGATCACCCCAGCGTTGCTCGTGGGATTGATAGCCCCAGTGTTGCTCCTGAGACTGATGGCCCCAGTGTTGCTCCTGGGATTGCACCAGTATTGCCCCTGGCAGATGGCTGCTCCGGTCCAGCCCCGCTGCTGGAGCACTGAAGTTTTACTCCCAGCCTCAGGCAGAGCTCACTGCTCATGTGGTGATGTTGATGCTGTGTTCTGATATAACACCCTCCACACTGTCCCTCTTCGGGGAAGATGAGACACCAAAAGCAAAGGCAGGGCAGGTTGCCACTCATAGTGAGAAAGATAACTTCAGAAGAACCGCGCGTGGGGCTCACCCTGCCCTGCCTTTCAGAGCACGCATGTGTCCACACGTGGAACCTCTGTTTCCATTTCCCATGACCCAATAAGGGTGTCTGGGAGGTCAGTGCAGAAGGATTCTCAGAGGGCAGCAGTTCTGGTCTGAAAACAAGCCTGGCCTGGGGGAGGCTAGTGTTAAGGGTATCTGTGGAGATGGAGTTGCCTCCTTCAGGAGCGGTGACCTGAAGCCTGCTGGTGATGAGCAGGATGGTGAACACTCGGAGATGAAAATGAAGGGAATGAAAAATATGGACAAAGCATGTGTTTTCAGGAGGGAAATACCTTCCTGGTATGGGCAGGCCTGCATCTGGCTGAACGAAGGGCAAGCCAGAGTGCAGTAGTGGTGGAGAAGCCTTCTTGACCACAGCTGCCCTCCCCATACAGTGATGCCTCTTCCTTTGCACGAGACTCAGCCACCATCCTCACTGTCAAGTTTCCCCAGCTGCATGAGAGGTCTGGCTTTAACCACGTAGGCAAGAAAATTTGGTCTTTGTGTAGAAACTCTCATCCAAAGCCAGCAGCCGGTGCAGTGCACCCTGCCAGCACACAACTGGGAGGGATGAGGCTGTTTCAGCCTTACCCCAGGATCCGATCACTTACAAAAGCTTCAATTAGATCCATCATGTTATCTGAATGGTTATTTTGTGATTTAATTCCNCAAAGAAGGGCAAACCAGAGTGCAGTAGTGATGGAGAAGCCTTCTTGACCACATCTGCCCTCCCCACACAGAATCACAGAATCACAGAATCACCGGGTTGGAAGAGACCCATTGGATCATCAAGTCCAACCATTCCCATCAAACACTAAACCATGTCCCTCAGGACCTCATCTACTCATGCCTTAAACAACCCCAGGTAAGGCGAATCAACCACCTCTCTGGGCAGCATATTCCAATGCCTAATGACCCTTTCCGTAAAAAACTTCCTCCTAATCTCTAGCCTAAATCTCCCCTGACGGAGCTTGAGGCCATTCCCCCTCGTCCTGTCCCCTGTAACTTGGGAGAAGAAGACAGCTCCCACCTCTCCACAACCTCCCTTCAGATAGTTGTAGTGATGCCTCTTCCTTTGCGGGAGACTCAGCCACCATCCTCACTGTCAAGTTTCCCCAGCTGCATGAGAGGTCTGGCTTTAACCACGTAGGCAAGAAAATTTGGTCTTTGTGTAGAAACTCTCATCCAAAGCCAGCAGCCGGTGCAGTGCACCCTGCCAGCACACAACTGGGAGGGATGAGGCTGTTTCAGCCTTACCCCAGGATCCGATCACTTACAAAAGCTTCAATTAGATCCATCATGTTATCTGAATGGTTATTTTGTGATTTAATTCCCCTTGCTTTTTCACAGTGGTAATTAAATGAGCGAGGGGAAAAAAAAAAGGCAGATTGATTGAACTGATTCCAGGAGAAACCATTACTCCTGTTCCTCTTCTGCTCTATATGGTGTTTAAACAACTCTGAAATAGAGCTGGGTGAATCCTGCCAACATATTTCTGTGAGCGTTGCTTTGATTTTCAAATGAATTGTCTTCATATGCTTTTATCCCTCTATTGCTTTGGTTTTATGTGAACATTTGTAGAGTCTAGTTTGCTCATGAAAAAAAAAAAAGAGCTAGCATGTTTCAATACAATGGAAAATTAATTTCTTTTCCATAAGCTCAAGAGTTATGTAGTGACAGGACAAAAGTAGCGTCATGTAACAGACCAATAACCACTAATGACATTGTTCAGATATGCCACAGTGCAAATGAATACTCCTGTGTCATGGATTGAAAAAAAAAATATGGAAATTACTTAACAGAACTGCCAAAATCATGAACTACAGAAACTATACATTTAGAAAAAGAGGTGAAATGTACCAAATATTGCAGTTATTGCCAGCTATTCACTCTTTTATTGAAATGATTAGGAATATTTTTCTTTTAAATTGCATTCAGTTAATGTACATTTTTAAGTGTGATGGCAGCGAGTATAGAGCATATTAGTCAAATCAGTGTTTAGGGAATATGAATAATGTGTACTAATCATAAAAGTCCCTTGGTAGTAACAAATATATTTACAGAATTTTTAAAATATTTTGCAAGGAAGGAAGAAAGAAAAATCACATCGGAGTATGCTTAGAAGTAATTTACAAAACAATCATCAGCATTAAGAAAATGCAGTTTTTCATCTGGATATAATATTTGGCATCATAAAATCTCTTTCTTGAACATTTATTCAGAGAGAGACTAAATAAATATAGTGCTAAAACTTTCCATAAATTTTGAAAAGTAGGCAAAAAAGCCATTGTTGCCTTCTTTCCATCTATAAGAAAGGTTACTATGTAAGCTTGTGTTTGTATGCAACTTTTTCATAAATTGCTTTATACAGCAATATCAGGTTATATAAGGTTACAGAATGGCTGACATTTTTCAGAGGTGTATTTTGATTTATTTTAACTAGCAGAACTGATGTTTAAGACAATGCATTTTCCCAAATCATGCATCTTTGGTTTAATTTTCAATGCTAGAATTCCTGTATCATCCTGGATGACTGCACACTTCAGGAATGTGCTATGGATCCTCTTCAGTCCCAGACTGACATATTTGTAGAAAGAATTGTGATTTTAAATCTCTCAGGAAGAACACAAAAGGCAAATTAGTATCATGAAAGAAAAATCAGGAAGCAAGGAGGAAGTTTCTGTGTTCTGTCACCCAGGAGGTAGCTGAGTATACACAGAGTATACACAAAAATGTCAGCTTTAAAAATAAATGTGTTCCTTTAGAAATTATGTAAAAAAAAACCCCAGGTATAAAATTTGCTTTATTATACAGTCTGTAAATTTCATATATGGTTTCCTCTAAAAAGTGACCAGGTTTATACAAAATCAACTTGAGGCTGTTCTGAGTGGGAATATTTGTGGGGAAGTTGTTCATGTATAACTCAAAGAAGTTGTTATTTTACTTCATGAGCAAAGTTTTTGCTGCATTATCTTAGAGAATGACGTAGCCAGAGGAAAATCCAAGAGGAAAGTCTTAGAAAATCTGAGGAAAGGAAAAAGATTAAAATGGTTTCTGATATGCAGTAAATATGTGTTCATTACTTTCCCCTTTATCTCCGTAAGCAGGTTGAGTAGAAGGGATTTTTCCTAAAAAAGAAAAACCCAAACCCCCCCCCCCAAACCCCATATGTTTAGGAGATGGGACTTGAATCTGTCTCCTTCTCCCTCCTACAATTTTGGGGAAAGAAATGGACACTTTTACCTGACCCTCTGACCCCATCAGTGGGCCTCTATTGAGAAGGCAGCATGGTAAGAGAAACTCTGTGTGAGAGGTGAGCATCTTTCCTTCTGCACCTGTACGTGTGGCCTGAATTCAGGTAGATAAATCTTACCTGAAAAATGTCTGCATACTAGAAGGGGGGAAATTATGCCGAATTTAGTTAGAAAATTGAAATATGTTGTTTGGAAATAGCTGGTAACTGGTGGCTATCTCTGTATATGAGAACTTATAAAGTCATTTACTCAACAGCACCAGATCGTGACCTACTGGTGAGTACAGTTTTTCAGCTGAGAAGGGGGTAAGAAATGCGTTCTGTCAAAGCACAAGTAAATATATTGGAGAAAATAGTTGTTATTCCAGGTGCACAGGTTCCCAGTAGAAAATAAGTTTAATTAATTAATTTATTTTTCTAATTTGTGAAAATATGCCTGGGGTGACCTCTAGGCACATGTGCAAAAGCCATAAACCTGATTCATTCATTAACTAGCTGACACAATGTCAACCAAGGATAGTCAAATAAACAATCAACATGTGAGGAAAAGTCAGACTCCTCCCATCTGACTTTCCAAATGAAAAGTCTTTCGAGAGTGGAAATACTTGACAGCAAGCCTTGGGTTCCTCNGTGTACTCAGCCTCAGGAGCCAGAAGATGGGGAGGGAGAGGAGAACAAATTTCCCGTGATTTCCAACAAATTTCCAAGAGGAAATGGTTAGAGACCTACTCAGACAACTAACTCATAAGTCTATGGGGCTGGGTGGGATCCACCTGAAGATATTAAGGAAGCTGGTAGAGGTGCTCACCAAACCCCATTCAATCATCTGTCAGCAGTCCTGGCTGATTGAGTAAGTTCCATTGGACTGGATGTTGGCAAAGGTTATGCTCATTTATAAGAAGGGTCGGAGGGAGGATNGCAGACCATCCCTGTGTACCAATGGGGAAGAAAACTGGCTTGCTGAGCAGAGAGCTGTGGGTGGATCTCAATAAAAGAGGGAAGCCCATGAGTTTTGGAAGAAGGGGCAGGTATCATGGGAGGACGCAAATGTGAAATGAGATCATGCAGACAGAAAATCAGAAGGGCTAAAGCCCAACTAGAACTTAGATTGGTCAATTCTCTGAAAGATAATTAAAAATGTTTCTACATATATATCAATAACAAAAGAAGGACCAAGGAGAATCTCCATCCTTTACTGGATGCAGGGGGAACAATAGTGACAAAGTATGAGGGTAAGACTGAGGTACTTAATTCCTTCTTTTCCTCAGTCTTTAGTAGTAGGGTAGGACATTCTCTGTGTACTCAGCCTCAGGAGCCAGAAGATGGGGAGGGAGAGGAGAACAAATTTCCCGTGATTTCCAACAAATTTCCAAGAGGAAATGGTTAGAGACCTACTCAGACAACTAACTCATAAGTCTATGGGGCTGGGTGGGATCCACCTGAAGATATTAAGGAAGCTGGTAGAGGTGCTCACCAAACCCCATTCAATCATCTGTCAGCAGTCCTGGCTGATTGAGTAAGTTCCATTGGACTGGATGTTGGCAAAGGTTATGCTCATTTATAAGAAGGGTCGGAGGGAGGATCCAGGAAACTACAGGCCTGTCAGTCTGACCTCAGTGCAGGGGAAGATCATGGAACAGGTCATTTTGAGTGCTATCACACAGCACGTGCAAGATAACCAGGTGATCGGGCCCAGTCAACATGTATTTATGAAAGGCAGGTTCTGCAAAAGTAACCCAATCACCTTCGATGACAAGGTGACCTGCTTAATATATGAGAGAAAAGGCTGTGGATATAGTGTATTTGGGCTTCAGTAAAGCTNGGACATGATCTGGATGAAGGGATTAAATGTACATTTAGTAAATTTGCAGATGATGCTATGCTGGGAGGAAGTGTCAATCTACTTGAGGGTAGGGAGGCTCTGCAGATGGATCTGAATATGCTGTATATATGGGCTGAAGCCAACAGGATGAGGTTTAACAAGGGCAAGTGCAGAGCCCTGCAGTTAGGATACAACAACCCCATACAGTGCTACAGGCTTGGGGAAGAGTGCATAGAAAGCTGCCTGGCAGAGAAGGACCTGGGGGTGCTGGTCAACAGCCACTTAAATATGAATTAACAGTGTGCTCACATGGCCAAGANCACTGGTGAGGCTGCACCTTGAATACTGTTCAGTTTGGGGCCCCTCATTGTAAGAAAGACATTGAGGTCCTGGAATGCATCCAGAGAAGAACAATGAAGGTGGTGAAGGGCCTGGAGAACAAGTCTTACAAGGACCGGCTGAGGGAACTGGGATCGTTTAGCCTCTAGAAGAAGAGACTGAGGAGAGAACTTACCACTGTCTACAATTACCTGAACAGAAGTTGAGGAAAGGTGAGTGTTGGTCTCTTTGCCCAAGTGATAGGTGATAGGACAAGAGGGAATGGACTCAAGTTGCACCAGTGGAGGTTCAGATTGGACATTAGGAAAAGCTTTGTCACCAAAAGGGTTATTAAGCAGTGAAACAAGCTGCCCATGGAGGTGGTTGAGTCACTGTCCCTGGAGGTATTTAAGAGATGGGTAGATGAGGTGCTTAGGGATACAATTTGGTGGTGGACAGGTATGATTGGGCTTCATGATCTCAAAGGACTTTTCCAACCTAGTGATTCTATGATTCTATGACACCAGGCTTAGATCCTAACAATTCAGTGCATTTCTCTTTTGACAATGTGTGCTCTTCAAGATTCTCTCATTGCTACAGGATGTAATAAACAGCAAAATTAACTGAGGAAAAATCAGATGCACCTTAGTAATGGCATTGCAGAAGTAAAGGTAGGAACCCAGCCTCTCTCTAAAGCACTGAGGGGCATCAGACTCCTCTGGACTTGTGACAGCAATGCTGTGACATCAGTATTTTACAGCTTTCCCATCACTTCCACATAACTGTAGTGACTTTGCTGTTGCCAGCATCTTGATGTTCCTGAAGAAAGTACTTATACGGACTTGAAATGCCAACATCATGCTCATTCACAGCAGCTACAGCTTTCCCCACACAATATCCTTGTTAGGTGTTATGAAATAATATGCTTTCATTTACCTTGTAAATAATGAATTTTTGAAAAGTTAATGTTTCAGCTGTTTGACAATGAGGTTTTTCCATACTCATAAAAACAGGTTTGTGTCCAAACATCCTTTATAACTCCCTATTTATAAATATGTGGGGGGAAAAAAATCCTTTCAGGCTACAACTGCATATTTGAGTTCTAACAGACTAGGTTCTGTTCAAACCAGAGTGCTGTGGCTGTGATGGACACAGAACAGGGCAAAGTATATCTGGTTTTCAAGCTGGGAGGAAATCTTCCGCCTCCCTCAAAAATATTTTCAAGAAAAGATCATACACAGGTTTTTAATGCCTGGGGAAAAACAAAAAATGACCCACAATAGATTTAGGCAGCTCCATTTTTGCATGCTATTTTTAAAAGCTTACTTGTTATTTAAAAATAATTAGCCTGAGCCAATTTATGTGCAACATATATATTGCACATATGTCTAGAGGAAACCAGAAACAGGATTGTATAATCGTAACCTTACTGCACTGAAGGCCTGGCATGATTACCACTGCAAGAGAGAAAGCCAAAGAGATTTTATCTGTTGTATTTATTTCCCCCATGTAAATATATTAAAACAAAACAAAAATAAACTTTTGATGTGCAGAGCTTAATTCAGTTTATATAGTATGCATTTCATTCTTTATTATTACTGTTATTATTAATAATAATAAATTCCCACTTATTCATTTGCAGTAAAGTACTTTGGATGGCAATCTGGAAGGTTGCTTTTTCAGCAGCTGCAAACTTCATCTGTTGCTCATGGAAAAAAAAGAATTTTCAAATATGCACATGTATTTTTCACTATTTTTTTTCTCTGCATGGTAAGTAAGTCTGTATGGAGCAAAAGTAGGTTTTAATGTGCAAATGTGAACATGTACATCTGCGTAGTCTTTTAAAAGGTAATTAGGAAATGTGTATGCTTAATGTCATATTATGTAATGAATCACAGGATGGAATCTAAGGAAGAAATCCTATTGAGTCAAAATCTCCCAGAGGCTTCTCTGGAGCTTGGACTGGCGCAAGACTGATGCTTTTATATATCCTTAGATTCAACACCAAGATCAACTTTACTTGCAAAGGAAAGACCCAGTTAAACAAAATCTATATGACGCCTGCTAAAATAATACAAACTGAGTAAATGAATGCCTTAAGACTCTCAAAAGTATCTTAAGAAACTCACTGAAAGGGAACTCTGTACTTCTAGTGTGCGCCAGTTAGAGACTTTAATAAGTTTCTCTGTATCTGATTGACCTTGTAGGAGGTGGGATATATTTTCCCCACAGAGATCACATCTTTGTTTTGCAGCACATCGTAAACACACTTTTCGTGGTAATGTCTTGTTTTGGTTTGAGTTTTTTCCATAGATTACGGCATTAGTAATTTGTGCATCACACGCAGGCAAGCAGAGTCACAATATATTGCACACACTAATCTGAGACAGAAACCTCAGCGTATTGTAGCTCCCTTCCCATATCTTGTTAGCATCTGTTTGTGGTAGGCTGGGCTGATGAAGTGTTAATATGATACAGTGAAGGAATTGTAATCCATGAACATTTTTGTGTCACATTTGTGTAATATATTACACTAATCTGACCAGACTTTCATGTGCTCTTACCCAAGGAATGTCATTCCAACCTCCTCCCTTCCCCCACCAATGCCTTTGAAGGTTTGTGAATGATTTCCTGTACACAGGTTGTGTAAGAACGTGCATACATTCGTTTCCCTGTTTGAGGAAGGAGTGCTTTTTATGCCTGCTTGCTCTCAGCGTAAAAATGTTCATGAATAAATTGCACTAAAGAGAGAAGCATGTTCAATTATATTCTTCTTTCTCAGCTCAAAGATAAATGAAGGAGAAGGTGCACTCTCTCCAGTGAGCATCAGATCGATTCAGAGTACTTTGTGCAGTGACTGGGGGCAAATTTTTAGCAAAACTTTTATGAGGCAGCAGTCTCCATGTTGCACAGCAAGAACTACAGTGTCTGAATTGGCAACCATAGTTTCCCACTGAGAGGTACCAACAGCCAGTGGCATCTTGCAAACCGGTTCTGATTTTGACTTTGTTGCTTGTTCTGAGACAATTGCTAGGTCTACTTTTACATGAATAGTTTTGCCCTTGACTGTTGTTTTTTCAGGTGACAGCTGCCTTTTCCTATATGTCTACATAGCTGCAGCACATAGACATCCTCCTTCCTCATTAAAATTCTTGCCAATGGTGCAATAGANCTCTGCATGGTAAGTAAGTCTGTATGGAGCAAAAGTAGGTTTTAATGTGCAAATGTGAACATGTACATCTGCGTAGTCTTTTAAAAGGTAATTAGGAAATGTGTATGCTTAATGTCATATTATGTAATGAATCACAGGATGGAATCTAAGGAAGAAATCCTATTGAGTCAAAATCTCCCAGAGGCTTCTCTGGAGCTTGGACTGGCACAAGACTGATGCTTTTATATATCCTTAGATTCAACACCAAGATCAACTTTACTTGCAAAGAAAAGACCCAGTTAAACAAAATCTATATGACGCCTGCTAAAATAATACAAACTGAGTAAATGAATGCCTTAAGACTCTCAAAAGTATCTTAAGAAACTCACTGAAAGGGAACTCTGTACTTCTAGTGTGCGCCAGTTAGAGACTTTAATAAGTTTCTCTGTATCTGATTGACCTTGTAGGAGGTGGGATATATTTTCCCCACAGAGATCACATCTTTGTTTTGCAGCACATCGTAAACACACTTTTCGTGGTAATGTCTTGTTTTGGTTTGAGTTTTTTCCATAGATTATGGCATTAGTAATTTGTGCATCACACGCAGGCAAGCAGAGTCACAATATATTGCACACACTAATCTGAGACAGAAACCTCAGCGTATTGTAGCTCCCTTCCCATATCTTGTTAGCATCTGTTTGTGGTAGGCTGGGCTGATGAAGTGTTAATATGATACAGTGAAGGAATTGTAATCCATGAACATTTTTGTGTCACATTTGTGTAATATATTACACTAATCTGACCAGACTTTCATGTGCTCTTACCCAAGGAATGTCATTCCAACCTCCTCCCTTCCCCCACCAATGCCTTTGAAGGTTTGTGAATGATTTCCTGTACACAGGTTGTGTAAGAACGTGCATACATTCGTTTCCCTGTTTGAGGAAGGAGTGCTTTTTATGCCTGCTTGCTCTCAGCGTAAAAATGTTCATGAATAAATTGCACTAAAGAGAGAAGCATGTTCAATTATATTCTTCTTTCTCAGCTCAAAGATAAATGAAGGAGAAGGTGCACTCTCTCCAGTGAGCATCAGATCGATTCAGAGTACTTTGTGCAGTGACTGGGGGCAAATTTTTAGCAAAACTTTTATGAGGCAGCAGTCTCCATGTTGCACAGCAAGAACTACAGTGTCTGAATTGGCAACCATAGTTTCCCACTGAGAGGTACCAACAGCCAGTGGCATCTTGCAAACCGGTTCTGATTTTGACTTTGTTGCTTGTTCTGAGACAATTGCTAGGTCTACTTTTACATGAATAGTTTTGCCCTTGACTGTTGTTTTTTCAGGTGACAGCTGCCTTTTCCTATATGTCTACATAGCTGCAGCACATAGACATCCTCCTTCCTCATTAAAATTCTTGCCAATGGTGCAATAGAAATAAATGTGGTATAAAGTTAACTCATCAAAAAAAGTCATTTCATTATAATTATAAAGTATAATGCTGTGTGTTCCTGATAGGATTCAGAAAGGGAAATCCCATCAAAGGTGTGGATGCAAGACATTTAATTAGATAGTCATAATGGCTTTGGCAAGTTATCCCATATTCCTTGTATTTCTCTTCTTTGCGGATCCTCAGCATAAGTTAGAATTTATAAGGAATAGTGAAGAAAAGGTACCTAATAGTGAAATTTGACTGGACTGTGGAGCCTATGTGTCTCTCTCTATATATGTATACACATATCTTATATCAGGTGTTCTTCTGGGGTCTGAATGCCCTGATACCCATCACCTAGTGTAACTTTCCAAGTGGGCCACCCTGTAACTTCCAAGAGCTGCATGCAATGCAGTATCATAGCTTCACTATCCCTCTGGTAGACAATGCAACAGATGCTCATTATACCATACTAAGGCAAGTTTTGCTGATGGGTATTTCTCATTTTTTGCCATTAGAGAGACTGTGGCTTCAGAAAGCAACAGCTCGACAGTCCTGGCACCATGGGGAAGACTGTTGTCATTGGAAAAGAAAGGAGTGCACATGTTCTAATAAATCAAACAATTCCTTTAACACTTTATGGCACCGAAATGCGGTCTTGCACACTGTCATGCTATTGGCATGTTTTGTCTTGTACTAAAGAACATTTCCTGAGCAAATCCTTAACAACAGCCACAGAATGCAATCAAAGGACATACCCAGCCCAAGACGATTCTCAGACTTCTGCTTTGGACTTCAAGTAGCTCTTTGAATTCCTTTCCAGGTAATTCTTACTTAATTTGCTTTCTAGTATTTTCATTTCACCAGATATGGCAGGACAAATCTTGTCTCTAAGTGACATTATTCATTCCAAAGTGAAGGTGAATTTAAATATATTTGTTCTTTAGTTGTAAGCCAAACTTGGATGATACCATACTTGAATAGCTGAGGGAAAGTTTATCTAGAATAGCACAGTGTGGCACCATACATTTACACTATTAGCTTTTTATAGTATCAGCTTACATGAATGTAAAACACTATGTTCAGTATGATAATAAATTAGAAGGTGTCTCAGAGGTTGTGCCTAAACTACATGTGCCTAAGATGATGTTTCTCAACTACTGGTCCATACATCATTCTCTGACTTACTTTTGATTTCAGATTAGAATGACACCCAGCTGCACATGATCCTCTCCTGAACCTTCGTGTGTTTCCTTATTTGCTTTTTGTTTTGTTTTACAGAGGAAAACCAAAGCCCACAAGCATGCAGGGTGGAAAAGAGGCATGGTGTTTTTCCTCTCCTGGACAGTGGCCAGGCTGGTGCTGCCTGGCAGTACTTTTGTCCAGTTCCTCAGTGCAGCCAGTAGGAACTGAGGCAGACATACGATGCAAAGGTAAGCTGTGTTCGACTCTTCCCTAGACCAGCAAGCTCTGCATTGTACAATTTTCATATCATAATTCTCTATAATATCAGTGAATTAATCTCAGCAGAAGAATTGAGACCCCTAGTAAAGTGCTTGTGGATAATACTGATGTAAACAAGACAAGCTAGTATGCACCACAGTACATTAAATTGTTAATACAATATTGAAAAATGTAGAAACAATGTAGTATTATTCACTGACTTCCTGTTGATGTGATGAGATTTTAAGCTTAGCTGGTTCACCAAAAGTCCTGCTAAAGCAAAGATTAATAAAATTAAAACGAAGAACTTATAAATTGCAAAACATAAGAAAGTAATAGACAGAAACCTTCAGAGTCCCACGAGCTGTGCTTTTAAAACATTTTTTTCTCTAAGAGCTACTCTTTTCCTTACGTCTTTCCCTGACAACTTCTTGCTTTTTATCTCATTTTAGTAAGAGATAGAATTTGAGGGCATCTCAGAATTCAGCATCTCAGACTCTGCCTTTGTTGTTTAAATTACAAAAATAAGAAGAAAAAAAGGAAAAAGCCTTTCAAGAGAACCTTGTCAACATGTTTTGGTCCTCCTCTTTAGGATTCAGAGCTTCTTTAACTGCCATTAAAATCAGAAAACTTGACCATCCCCTCTAACAAAGACCTATTGAAACAGGACTCCAGTGCAATGATAGAAAACAATACTTTATCTGCTGCTGTATGTTGTTGAGTCTTTGCAAATGTGCTAAGGAAAAGGTGCTACTCGTAGATGTTCCCTGAGCTAGTGGGTACTTCTGTTCCTTCTATGTATCTTGCAGAAGATTTGAAAGCAGGAACATTCATTAAAGGTTGAGTCCTGGGCTAGAGAGACTATAAGGATCTCATGAATTCTTAGGAGGGCCTCTCCAAGCCATGTACCATATGTGAAGCGGAGAGATGAGGACAAGAAGATTCTGGAGGGTAGAAAGATGCTGGAGGAATCACAACAAATTGATAGGGAATTGCCTAAGATGAAGGGATGCTTGTCCTTCATATATCAAAAAGATGTTTCCATGGCTGCCCAGCAGAGTATTGTGGCAGGGCTTAACAGCTTGGAGGAGGTTAATTCAATATTTAGAAATACTTCGGAAGGACCATATTGTTTCTTTTGCAAAGATACTACTCAAGATAATGAAAATTTTTATATAATCTGGACAATCAAAAAGAACTACTTTTAAATGGTCTAGTAGGTCACTACTCAGTTAATTATTTACAGGAGAGAAAAAAAGCTACATATTAAACAACCTCTAATTTCTCAGTTGCCTTTAAACTATATTTGTTTGAAATCTCGGTTTGCTACTTTAAATGTCATGCCAGTTATATATCTTTAGTAGGTCTTACTAGGTCTTAATATTAAGACCTTTCTTAATATTTGGTCCTAAAAGCTACACTTGATATGGTAAGAAGTGACAAAGGCTTTTTTTACAGATCTCAGGAGATAATCAGACCCCTTTTGGTCATTTAAAAAACTGCAAATACACACAAAATGATAAAAAAAATGCAGAACAAAGAATTATTATATGAGGGTATTACACTGATTAATTAAATAATTTTATTTCTGAACAGCATAATTATTTTCTGAGGTCCAGAATTTGGTTTAGCCCTTAACCAAAGGTCAAGACCTGGGTTTCATAAGTGTCACTGTCCTGTGATATATGACAGGGAATACAGTTGAATTAGTTTATTATACCCACAAGCTCTTTCCTTTTAAACAAGGCCTCTTATAAAGATTAGGCACACATGAATACAGTCAGTGTTCAAAGAACATAGTCAGTCTGCTGGGATAAGAGACATTGGATATACTTATGTGCCACCTATGATGTTTGAGCATATTTCAGGAAAGAAGCCTTTGAAAGCTATAACATTATGGGTTCCTTAGCCATTCTAACTGTCAACAAAGGGTCAGTGATTTATTTAAACTACCAAACACTAAAATAATTAGTATTATAATATAACGCTTAAGAAGATTTCAACTTCTATAAATAAGTGTAGAAGATGCAAAATTGGTCTTTTGGGGCTGATTCTATAATAGAGCCATCCACATAATTGAGTTTGTGCAGTAAATGAAATACAATACAAAGGAATTGGATTCTAATATATGCAGTCTTCATTGATATGGACTGGTGTCTGCTTGAATGACTATTGATAGCCCAGCATGACATATAGGAAATCTCAGAAGTAAGATTTAAAGACATAGAGTTCAGATAAGACATCATCACATTTTCCCTTAAAAGAATGAAGCTAGGATGAAAGAATAAGTAGGGTGTGATGATGGACACATTTTCACAGACTGAAAACAGTCTGACGTAGTACCACTTTCCCATTGGAAAAATAGAACTGAAAAAAATATGGAACCCCCAAAATTTTCTCAAATAATCACCAAACTAAAAATATCTTTGTATGGAATTTGGTCAAACTCAGGCTAGTATGATTATATTCCCACTGGTTTCAACAGACAACAGATCAGACCTTAACATTTTTTTTCAGCTATCTTAGGAAAAAAAGATAGAAATGTGGAACTCTGCATACAAACAGTAAATAGTTTAAGCAAACATGTCTACCTTCAGGGTTTTTTTTACCAATGGAAAGAATGTTTAGTTTTATACATATGTGATAGACATAGAAAATTTTCTATACGCAAAATGCTATTATTTATTGTTTAATATTGCTCATGTTTGCTTACTCAAACAACCAAGATAAAAATGGTAGAGAAATAGATCATATAGGGAAGATATAGCATTGTCATAAACATGAAACTTGTCCTCAGTCACTTGAGCTAATGCACTTATTCAAAGAATGTTGCACAAATTATAGAGGCAGTCCACACAAAAGGAACTTTATATTTTGCATCAATTTTCACTGGTCCATAGACCATTAGGTCCATATTTTGTATCCACTCAAACAGGTTTCTCAAAGGATAAAATGAAGTTTTCAGCTTGTAGTGCACTGTGCAGACATGAATAGCAAATTAAAATTATAGTTTAATTGCTACAAAATGATCGATGGGATCAGGACTGTAGGCATACAAGGAGACGTTAAGCAGGAAGTTCTTCTCAGAAGGAGTCCTTCCTCATATTTCTGTCCCAAGAGTTTTACTCATCATTTGGTTCTCAGAAGCAACCTAAACACTGTTGGCACCACTTAGCACTTCTGAGTTCAGTTTCCCAGTCTGCAGCTTACACTTAGTGTAATTTTCTCTGATCTCACTGTATCTGATTTTATTTGTTTTAAATCAAATGTGTTTTGTTATTTATTCTATTCACTGGTATGGACTGAGAATATTTATAAGTATATGTATTTATAAGTAAACATATACATAGAGATTACATATTTAATTTCACTGAAATAATATATTCTTAATATATTCTATTCATGAAGTACGTAGAAAACTGCAAGAAAAATGATGCACATGTACTTATGTGTATATATATGCGTATCTATATCATTGAAAATTACATTGATACTTGTGAATGTCCAAAAAATTCGCTTCTGATATCCCAACTAAAGTAATATCATGTTTAATTCTTTGCCCTGCACTAATTTTTCTTTTATAAATTACCTATTTTTTCTCTAAGCAAAGGTCGTAAGTGAAGAAATTTCTTTACTATTCTCCAATTAAAGAAAACTTCTTAAACAGATTTGGTTAAAGGAGCTGTTGGCTTTAAGTAGGCTACTCATCTCCATTAGAGTAAAATGTTATTTGTCCCAGATGTGTATATGAACGTGTGATACACACAACATTTCTACACAGGGAACTTAATCTTTTTGTGGATATAATTTTTAAATACTTTATGCTTGTTCCTCATTTCTCTGACCACTTATAAACAATTTACTTTACCTATTTTCATACCATTTCCATTCACAGGCAACTTCAAAAGCTTTTTACCAGTCTTTCTGGTGTGTACAATGCAAGGGGATCCGTCATCTCAGCCTGCATCCCTGCCAGGAGTCATTTATTGCAAGAAAAGACACTACATTAATGACATGGCTCATCATCAGTCAGTCCTGGTGCAGAAGATGTCAAATCCACTGCTTGAGAACAAGAATAATTTGGACTTTGCTTTTTGAAATGGAAAGATGGCAGGGCTGTGAACAAAGTCATCTGTAAATTGGTTTATGATCTTCCACTTATTTTTCACAGTAAATCCCTACTCTGAACCTTTTTTTTCTCTTNAAATTCCTATTCAAGTGTGAAATGTGTTTTTCAGGATCTTATATTTGAAAGGGCTGAGAAATAAATGCTATAGAAACTGGAAATACTTTTATAGAAGATTCCAGAAAATGATAACCCTACCTGCAACTGACATATGTCTTCCAAGGTTTTGGTCTCATTTGGCAAGAGCACAGCTGCATATTCTGATAGAAGAACATAGGCTTGATCCATTAGTTGAGCTGGAAATGATTGTACAGGTCTTCCAAAGGCTTTTGTTTTGTTAAATTTTATTTTTCATGAGCTTTTATAAAAAGTTTGATTATTGTTATGTGAGTTTATTGTTATAACCTTTATTACTGCACAGTTTCTGATTTTTTTCTTGAATATACTACAAGCAAAATTGAAACTTACCAGTCACCAAGTACTTTAGCATTATATATAGCACATAAGAGTGGTAATATTTCTGGAGATAAAGAACTGATGCATAATAAGACTCCAGATTTACAGTAACCATTTTTGAGCTAGGTAGAGAAGCCAACAGATTGCAATCATGTTCATGATTCATTTAACTGCAAGTAGTGTTTGCTTGCACTTACTTTAAACACAACTTTAAAATTAAGCACGATCATAAGTGTTGAAGAATCAGGGCCTCCACAGATAAAAGGAAGAGTGAGACACGTGAGTTATTTGCATTCAGCTGAAGCATTCAATATGGAGTCTCCTGAAAATTGGACTAAAAAATTAATTCAGTTTGGTTTGAATATACATGCTCTTCTGTGGTTTGAAGAGTGTTCAAAGGAGCTTGGTAAACAGTTAAGTAGCAAGTATCAAACTAGGTTAAGGTGTCTAGTGAGGTACCACAGGGATCTCTATTAGGTTTATTTATTTAAGTGTCATTAAGAACTAGAAGAGGGATTCTGTTAAAGAGGCATATAAAATGAATGTTAATGACTATAGTTTAATTAAATTCACAGTTAATTCTAAATTGGAAAGAAGTTGCAAACAAAAGAGAAATAATAAAGAGGGAGACAAGCATCTGGACAGGACAAAATAAAGTGAGAATCAGTTTGATAAAATGGATATAACCAGGGAAAAATATTGTAATACAGAAGGAAGATATTCCACAGGAGGAAGAAACAAATAATGCAGAGAGACTTAGGAACAACAGGGAATAATAAGTAGTTCCACACTTTTTCTTCTTTATATGTCTGTGTTCAGAAAGTGTTACATCATGGAACTGCTTTCTGTGCTGCTTTTGTGCATCACACTATGACTTTTTATTTCTATATGAAAGTTGTTTTTATTGAAAAGGTATTGATTATTTCATTTAGTGGATTACAAGATAAAAAAGCACTGTCACAGAATGCTGGCAAAAATAAGATTTGGAGGTGTGATGCCATAAACACCTGATCACAGAATGGTTTCTATTCTGGATAATAAAGAATATCTTATCTATTGGTAAAAAGATGGAAATTAAAAAAAAATCTGATGTGGGTTCCTTTAAATAGTGGGAGTATGTGTGTGTGTCAGACTGGGGAACTATGGGACATTGCCTAGACTTCTTAAAACTTTATATTTAGAATTTGGAATGATTCTACCTGACAGAGACATTATCCTATTTAAAAACAAAAACAAAGCAAAAAAAAAAAACCAAAACCAAACCCCCCAAAAAACCCTTTATTGCCAGCATTGATTTCCTTGTCAGATTAAGTACCCAGTAAGAAAGCCATATCTCTTCACCTCTTCTGACATGACCTATGGGTTCCTGTGATACAAATTGTTCCTACATGTAAAATGCTCATGAGTAGCTTGTAGTGTCTGGTTTATGTGCTCCTATACTGTGCTACGAGACAAGATTCTCTACATTTTATCACTCTGTTAGTTAACCATGTGTTCTACAGCCCTTGTAGCTACATCTCTGGCTAGGAGTACACAAAGCTACACTTCACAAACTTCGTGAGGTCTGGTAGAGGTGTGCTTTCTGTCCTGATTCTGTAGCTCTGGGGAACAGGGCAGTGCAGATTTCAACATGGACATGAAAAGGAGAGCTCATTCATTATTTTCTGCATCTTACTGGTGTCCATTACTTCCATACGCCCCTCTGATTTATCAGCCTAAAGCTACATGGCTGTAGTTGATGTTCTGTCAAAGCTGCAATAGCTAACAGCTGTTCATGGAGTATTGAAAAAAACCCCCCATCCTATGCTTCCACTTGTTCCTCTCTAGTTGCAGTTGTAAATGATACTAACAGATGCAGTTTAGTAGTCTGTAATTTATGAGCTTTTGCCTCAAACATAACATGTCCAAAGGAGCATTTAGACTTGATGGTTAGTACAAGATGTTTAAGCCTAACTTATGAGCTGAAATGCATCTAAAGCTATCTAATTAGCTCTGCATTTATTACTAACATATTCTAATATTCCTTTTCCATTTGTTCTCAAACTCATGACTGTCGTATGTGTGGAGATGTCTCAACATGACTTCCTTAACCTTTGTCCAAAAGTAAGGGGAAACAACACTCCAGACCACATTCCAAAATGAGGCATTAACCACTTATAGTGAATTGAAAAATGATTGAAAATTCTAATTCAACTGCCCTTCACATTTATTTTTCTTACTGAAGAATCCCAGGAAGCCAAAGTTCTCTGAATGCCGAGAAGCATAGCTTAACTGGATGCTGCCTCACAGCAAAGTCTGAGGAGGATTCATAGCGGAGTCTTCCTCTGTTGAAGGCCCCTGACACAGCAAAGCAAGCCTGTGTTCTAAGAGGACACCAAAAGCACTTGGATGGGAGAAAAACTCATTAAAGAGAGACCACAGCTGGAGGCAGCTTGAGTACACTCTTTTAACAACAAGGTGATAACAAGAGAGCATTTGGCCAGCACGTGGGATTTCCACGTTCAATTTTTGCATTTCTGGCAGGATTCAAAAGTCCATCCTCCCAGGAATGTCCTGTTTATACATTTTATTCGAAGACATTTTTAGATAAAACACATAAATAATTTTTATATCACACAAAGATTGAACAAAATATGAAGGAACAGGCTTGGTATTCAGATTGGAGTCCAAGATTTCCTATTTCTTCTCCGTCTCTTTTTTCTCTCTCCCATCTCCCATTTTCCTTCACCTAACCACATCTCATCTACCAGTTAGCTCTAGTACACTGGATGTTTGTGATTCCACATGCATTAAGTGCTTTTTGTCCAATGTAGCATCAAGATTTCATTCTAGGAACTGAATAAACTTCAAAAACTTGCTGACTGGGTTCCTAGTTGCCTGGTTTGAAAGCCTGTTCCTACAAGGAAACAAATAGTGCCCCTCTGAGAAAAATGGTAAAGCTATGTTGTGATTAGGCTCATATGGAATGCAAATATGTGGCTTCATCTAGGTAAATATGTGCAAAACATAACAAAAAAAAATCTTCTGTTTACATTTTGAGAGCAATGAACAGTCTTGGAACCATCATTTCTAAAAGGATAATAGTCAGTTGTAGTCACATACATTAGTGAGTCATTCAAATTGAAATCTATAGCAAACAATTTGCACTAGGAAGAGCATGCCTAGACCTACAGCTTTAGGTTTCAATTTTTTTAGCTTATCTTCTGATGTCTATGAAAAGTGACAAAAAATGCATTCATTTTTTTCCCTTATTATCCTTCTTCTTTCCTTTCCCTGTTTCAAGGACCTCTACTCAAGGTACAATCTATACCTTACTGGTATTTGTTCTTTTTTTAATGAACATTAGCCTTCACTTTAAGAGCAGAGATTTACCCTCAGTAAGATGCAATTAAGTAATCAGGGGCAAGAGCAATCTCTCCTTAATAGGCTGATTAAGGTCTCTTAAAGTCAGTATCGTATTTTTACTCCACATATCAAGGCCTAATCTACTCCAGAAATTTGGACGGCTGCAATGAGATTAAGAGAAAGTATCTTCATCCTAGGGTAACAGCCCACTGGGACTTGTAATAGTTTAACTATTTCAGAAGGAAACCACATACCCACCTCCATAGCTGTGCTGATGTGAATGCAGACCAAGCCTGTATAAATTATGCTATATTCGTGCCAGGAAAAATTCTGTGGGCTTTGACAAATATACAAGAAGGATAAATTCAACAAAAAAATATTTCTAAATAATTAAAAGGAAATTCTGATGGTCATTTTTTAATTGAAAAGAGTAACATTCTATATAACTCCCGTTACTCATAGGAAAGGCCATAAGGGATTTGCCATAGCTGTGATTCAGTTTTAGCTCCCAGAAAGGCTTTTTATGAAAAGTACAGCTGATATACCTAATATTTTTTGTTTTACACAACTTTATAAAGAAGGAGTTATTTATATACTTCCTGATTCTACTGTTGTTCCACTGAAAATGCTTTAAAAATTTGTTCTTTTGAACCTTAGGTTGCCATATTCATTCAACCCTCTGCCACCAGCTTATGTCAGGCATGGAAAACCAAACAAGCAAGTACTGTATTACTTAAAAGTAAGCTCATCGTAACAAAAATGGGGCCAGTTCCAACTGCTCGTGTGAGTTAGCAAGATTTTCACTGATATCAGGCCCATCTTCTCTTTCAACCAAAGGACTGAAGAACTTTGGGCTGCAATAGGTTTTACATTCACTTATGAACAATTCATCCCACTGAGACCTTCTATTTAAAAAATACATAGAGGTTGTCAGACAAAAGACAATCAGTGGCTGCCAGTGGCTTTCTTGAGAAGGCGTTGCTGCGTATGGGGCTGCAGAGTAATTCCTGTATTCTGATTTTCTTTAACAAGAACACACTCACACCTCCTTCTGGAAAAACATGTGCTGTAATGAAACATTTTACCAGGTTTCTCTTGTGCGATTTCCCTTAAAGTCTTCTTGCAAGAACAAAGGAAAGGTAATGTTAATGGCATTTAACAGAAGTGAGGAGCTGGAGAAGATTGCCTATTAAGTCTACAAGGCACAGCTGGAGATAGCTGGTGAGGTGGATTCCCTTTACTTTCTTTTGTTCTTTCTGGTTACATAGACAAACAGCATTATCAGCACCTCCTCAGTCCCTAGCTCTCGCAGAGTTCTGTCTTAGAAGAGTTTCTCAAAGTAGCGTGAATGTCACAACAACTTCATCATAGCTTCCTTGTAAGTTAGCTTCTGTGGGCCTAAAGAGATGACTTATGTTTCCCACCTTCACATACTTCCTCCTGCCCATCCAAAGTACCGAGATTCATATCTAGAAAAACTCCAGGGGAATGACAGCACACGAAAATGCTGCATGACTCTCTCATAGAGCTACTTCTCTTTGAGTTGAATGTGTCTCTAAAAATAATAAGTTAATATAAACTTCCTGAGAAGCAATAAATATGTAAAAATGAGTGAGTATAAAATTAAGTCAATCTTTTAGATTTTACCTAAATATTCCATATCAAAAAAGGTGAGAAGAAGGGGGAGTGCAATGGAACATTTCACACCTCAGTTTAAACTATTGTTTTTCAAAGGAAATGTGACTTGAAATAACTATGTGTTTCTTACTAAGTGGAAGCAAATGTTATGCAGATAGAGTCATGTGTGAAAGTGATTCTTATCTTACTACCTGGACTAGTTGGAGAATAAAATAAAATAAATACAAGTCACATTCAAACAGAACATGGAACTCAGATCTCTGGAGCACATGAAGCAGGGACAGAAAAAGCTGTAAACTTGGGAAAGTCAATTGACCGGAGTAGGAAACACGCTCTCTTTGTACACATCTGTAGGTCAGAACTAGCAAATGCACTGTTAAAGGCAATATCCCAACTTAATTTTTAAGGACTGTTTACAGATCAAAGTACACTCATTATGAATATAGACGTCACATTTAAGTAGTCCCTGCTTTACTGCCATATAAAGCACTCTTAAAATATTTCCTTTTTACCGTGTTGTAAAACATTCTTGGCACCACCAGTCCTCCTCTGCTCTAAACATTGCTTCTACTAGCAAATGATAGCCATACAAAATAGCCTATTTAACAGTTTTGCATTGTAGCTCATTTCATCTAAGGTGGATGTCATAAAAATTTCAAGCTACATCTTCTATAGGATTCAGGAGAAGTTCTGGTTGTTTAGGTTGCTTCTGAGCCTGCTCCAATAAGGGGGTAACACTGTACTCTGTAGATGGTCCCATGGGTTTAACAAGAGTTTATATGAGGAAAATTACTGAACCCTATGCTTAAGAAAACCATTTCTCAGTAGCTTACAGTTGTATCTTTGCTGTGCTTGAGGTTGCTGTCCCTGTTTTACTGAAACCAGGATATGCACCCACCATCTCCTACTCTCAAGCCCTCTACTATGCCCTCAGCCTGTCCATTCCTTCCTCCACAGGCTGTGCACCTTTTAATTTAAATGCAAAGATGTCATCATGTGAAAAGGAGATCTTGATTCATAGATCAAGAGACTGGGAATGTCTTTCACATACGTATTGTTATTAATTTTATCCTTTTTTTGTGTGCTCTTTTAGAAGATTTTAGTCTGAATGGACCTTTGATCTGACATTCTTGTTATTTTCCTCATCTGTCCAGCTTTCAATGCACTGGTGCACAGCCTACTTTTACAAGCCCAACTGAGTCTAGTGTCATGCTGTGTCACCAGTGGTTCACTTCTAAACAGCTTGGTCCTGAAATACAAGCGACAGCAACTGAAAAGCAATAGCAGAATTCTTCCTGCCATGTTCTTCCAGATGGCCTCTCTTCTCCAAAACTGTACTTCAGAAAAAATGAGCTTTACAGTGTGTTTTGAAAGTGGGTCATCCAGTCAGGATGACCAAAGGCAGGAAACAGATTATTTAGTAGGGTCATTTGGTGAAATCACTCATCAGTTGATAGTACAGTGGGAGTTGGGGCTCAAGCATCAAAGCTTGGAAGAAGTAATCAGGACTTTCTAGCACTTTCACATTTTCCAGGTAAATCACCTTTGAACTTTTGATTTGCCATCAGCATTTTAAAAAAAGGATTACATTAATTAATCCTGTTCAGAGAAGATATTTTATATGAATACTTTCCTAATATTTGAAGGCTCAGAATTTGTATTCTTCAGTGTCTATGTCTAGCAACGCTACCTTTAGCCTACAATGCTTCAGAAAAATAGTGTAGAGACTATTTTGTGCATTTTGGAATTTTTGTACTGCTTCTTACTTTCTAAATACACCAGAGACAGTGATCTGGAGAGTTTAATAGTTGTCACTACATTTGTTTTCTACCAAAAATCTAAATCAGGAAAAAATGTGACTGGAGTCAGTGCAGCTATGCACATGTATGGACAACATGACGTGAACAGAAAGGACTGACCTACAAGTTGTTTCCATCAGTATAAAGTTTAATATAATTTTAAACTCTTAATTTGAACTTCATCTTGTACTTTGTGCCTTGTGTTTGTATTAGTTACTGTATGGTGTTATGAGTGTAATAATACATCTCTTGCCACTTGTAAAAAGCACAGTGGTAATTTTTTTTATACAACCTCAAATTACAAAAGAAGCCAAGCAGAGTTTAGTCAAACCTAGAAAGCAAATATTTAAGTATGATTAAGTCTATAAATAGTAGTAGCAATCAGCTCAGGTTGTTACCAGTATAGAAATAAGGGCTTTTTTGGAAATGCTTTCATGTCATTATTATAATGCAAGGGAAATCAACATCCTTCAGTTTTATTAAATAGCTTGGAAAAAAGACACTAGGAATGAAATGGCCTTTATTCTTACCTTAGGTTTAATCCCCAGAGGGGTAAATTATGTTCAGTTCATATCAGTTTTGGTTTGAGTTGATAGAGGTGCACTCAATGTCCCAGAGTCTTCCCCTCACAACTTATTGGGGTTCCTTTTAACCTCCGATGCATGTATGGCTAACTTTCATATCATACAAGCTTTTTTTTTATTCCCAGCCAGGTGCTGTGGAGCCAAATAGATATAGATATATTTCTATAGTGTTGCTCAAATAAACCAGACCAAGCCCAGATCTGCACCTTCTCCTTCCTAAGATGACAAGGGAACAGGCCGATTGCTGATTGGACAATGCCCCCCATACACCAGAAAATTGTCCTCACCAGCTGAGTCCTGGCCCTAAGCCATCTGTTGACAAGTTTGACAAAAAGCTATTCCAAATCTCTTCCCTTTATTCTTCCTACCTCAAGGGTCTGAGATTAGAGTCCAACCTCCTTTCTAAAACCACCTTTTTTACAGTACTGGCAGAGTTTCCGCTAGCGACAGCCCCTTCCTAAAAAATGAGCTTCTTCCTGTGAGTTATTCTGAAAGATTCTGCAATAGTAATCTGGTGTAGCCCAACCAAACAGCATTACATTTTGAAACCTTTTATAAGAATTGCTTGTCTCATTATTTTCCTGCATTTTTTTATGCTGGGGGTTGCATTTTTTGTGTGTTTTCATTTGTTGCAACCGAGATGATGTTTTAAATGGACCTACTAGAAAAAGTGTCTCTGAATTCACTTCTTCTCCTAGGAAGGAAGGAAAACAACTTTTATTATGATGCAATATATATTTTATTTTTAATTATACTCACAGTAAAATAAAATAACCATCAGAAAAAATGACATTGTAATTAAATGGAATGAAAATACTTGAAAGCTAAATTTAGTGTCTGCTTTCAGTTTTATAGAGAGTTGTGCGGGATAATTTCACTAACAGCACCAGTGGTGAGCCCAATGGTATCTACTGAAAATAAGAGATGAGGGGAGGTGACAGAGGTCCTTAAGATGAGAAACTGGTAGAGGAAAAGACAACTGTTATCTTGCTGATGTGCTTTGCTCTTGTTCATTATAATTTATTTCTTTAATATTGTCCAGACAAAAATATTGATACCAATAACAAAGTTCTGAATATTGACAAAGTGAGGACTCAAGGATTTCCTGATGGTGGGTGCATTTTTGCAGGAGGAAAACAGCAGAACCAGAAGAAAATTGTGGCATGCATGATGCACTATAATGGACAACATCTTGGTGGATGGGCAAGATTTTCCCTTTCCTACTTCAGGTATCTCATGCTTTTTTGATCAATCACTGTTAGTTTATTACCTGTCCTCATGACTCTGCTGCCTTTCTTGTATCAGTTAAGAACATTCAAGCTGGAAACACAGTACAACTTTTAACGGTTCTGGTAACTAATAATTAGGACTACTTTACTACTTCACATGGAGTCCTTAAGTCAAACCTGATTATTTTCCTATCAAATTTATTACAACTTAATCACCCATGTCACTGGACGTGATGTAGTGAGAGAGTGTGGATTATGTTGTGCCCCAGGTCAGAGCAGATGCTCACACTGCTCCCTGAATCCCTGAATCAAACTAGTGCTTTGGTTTATTTCCAAAGAAACTAAGTAAAACAATCAGAGGCAGTCTCCGAACAAACAAAAATGACTGCCTTGCATGCGTGGAAGTAAATTAATTTAAAATGTGTTCTGACACCTAAGCAAAAATAAAGCTTCCCTTTCATTGGTAAGCTCCACCTCACCTGCTTAAAAACATTACCACAGATGAAGTTTCCCTTTTTAACAATAAACTATTTAGTAAATGTTGGACTTCAGCCTTTCACCTTTACAAATCATTAATTATGACCTTTTTTTTTTAGTGCTGTTATTAAGCAGTTCCCCCCCTTCCCTGTCAAATACTTTTCCTTTTCTAACAGTGAACCTTCTGTGTCAGTGGCTCGTAGACTGGAACAGTTGTAATGTGTAAGTAGCATCCACAGATCAAAGAGGAGGAAAAAGGCTTACTGGAAAGGGACAACACAGCAAAGACAGAATGAGGCAGTGCGTGGACGGGAAAAGCAATGACCCCTCTTTTTTATCCATGTTTTTAGCCTGTCTTAGTTGAGTGTGGCTCTGCAGGGACAGCCACCATGATTCATGAAATGTGGAGTTTTAAATTATAAGAATCTGCTTTCTTAGGGAAGATAAGACTGTAGGCATCTCTCCAGCAGGTAGGCATCCAAAGCAAGCAGGATGGGCTGCCGCAGACATCTGCTTACTTCAGGGCTGCCTCCAGCACAGGTTCTGCTATGGTCTGGCAGTGCCTAGGTAGCCTGGCATAGAGGGAAGAGTCTTCATCTGAGGAGGATCCATCGTGGCCACAGTGAAGACTTCCCTAATGCAGTTCATCGGAAGAGTAACTTTCATTTGGATAAACATCTGGATTTACATCTGGATAAACATTTGGATTTACATCTGCTCAGGAATTGCTCCCAGAGAGGATGGGAAAGCATGAGGGCATCTGCTCTTAGAGGAGACTGAAGGTTGCATTACCCAACGCATATTGGCTAAACTACAGATGCATCAAGCTTTAAAGAAGTATTTCATTTGTTCAGTGTGAGTAAAGACTACAATGCTGATATATAACCTGTGAGAGCTGAGGCCACTTTTGTCCTTGCTCACGCATGCATTGAGGCTAACCACCAACTGGCTACTATCCAGGTTGCCTTCACACAGTGCCCTTACCCTGATCGGAATGCTTTCCCTTTTCTACCGAATCTTCAAGGCATTTTCTGAAGACCCTGCTTTTAAATTTGTGCGATGTGATTAGCAGAAGTGAGAGGCAGTCCTCTGATAGCTACTGGTGGAATTAAAACAAAGATGATAACTTTTTTTATCAATTATTTAATTTTAAACTTTAAGTTCCTTAAGTCCTTTCTTCTTCTCTTTCTGATTTGCTGGAGGGTCTCACAAAAGAAATGAAGCAGAGGTCTGCTGCCACCTTCTGATCACTTGGAAATGTTTCCACCTCCCCAGCACAGAAACAGCACTGTGTAATAGCAGTGGCTACATTTCACTAAAAGGTGAAAATATCCTTCTGTCATCTGTGCATTATATTAGTTCTCATCAAAAATACACTGATAAATTTGGAAAAAATACAATGTTGAGTGAAATGTTTAGTTAAGGACTTCCACTATTGTGCACACAATATAGAAAATAATTTTGAACACACCCAGCTCTTCTGTAGCTACCCAGAGCTTCCAGTGAGATCAGCTAGTGTTAGAAGTTGAAATGTTTTTGTGTATCATGTTCAAAACTGTAAACATCCGCAGAATCCAGCTTATTCTGAATAATAACTACAATTTAATTCTGTCTCTACTTTATTAAGAATCTCTTAAGCTTGTAGTTTGCAATATTTGATATGGCAAGAATGGAAAAGGATGTGTGTGAATGTCCTAGTCCTGTTGATTGAGCTTCAAAACAGTCAGAAGGCAGTACCTTGGCTTGTATGCAATTACTTATTTCAAACCTTGAATTACTCTGGTATGTAAATACTGATAATAATTAAATATGAAAGAAAGTGGACACATAGATATGTGTACACCATAGTCATCTGTCAGAATACTTTCCCACATCTTCAGCGCCAAACCCCTGACCTTTACCACTTGAAATAAAGGCTCTTTTGTATATGAACAAAGTAGCAGACTGAACAGTAATTTTGGTCAGCCACAGGAAAGACAGTATTAAGCATTCATTTCTCAGAGGCATCCATATTGCTAATGATTTCAAACCCCTGACTCAGACCTCCTGAAACCATTAGACAGGCCTTACAATCATCAGTGCTTGAGACTGCAGTGTATGCGTAAGGTTGGGGTTTTTTTTAATTTTTCAGCTGTTTTTTGAATCTTTACAATTCTGTGTATTAAATATTCATCAGTCATCCTCACATACAATTTTTAGGAAAAACTGTGTCTCCTATGCTTACCTGGCTGCAGCAACTGGGCTTTTAAGGTGGGGAAACACACATACACACACAAAAAAACCAACCTCAGTGAATATGATAATATTAGATGGTTATGAAAACAGGAAAGTCAGCAGCATGAGTGTAAGATTTTGCAGTCCACCAAAATGCTCAGAACATCAGAGTCCCCTTTTAAGCTGTTATTTAATCATGAATACGGTCCCATTAGTAGATGAGGTCCTGAGGGACATTGTTTAGTGTTTGATGGAAATGGTTGGACTCAATGATCCGATGGGTCTCTTCCAACCTGGTGATTCTGTGATTCTGTGATTATGGAGGTGACAGCAGTACTGGCTCAGATTGAATGTTCAGGCTCATGTGAGCTTTGCCATCTCAAACCAGTCACCAGAGAAAGCATATCACTCCATGTAAGAGTCCTTTTGCAAAGGAAGAAGGCCTGTCACCTGGGATGAATGTAGCTTGTACCACCCCTCCTTAATCTTTGTAGGTCCTCACATCTGACCACAGCCATCACTATGCCTCCAAGATGAGTTCTACCCCTTGCTAAAAGGCAAAACAGTTACAGCTGGGTCATATGCTGGGCCTGACTTCATCATGGTATTAAATTTCACCTGAAGAGCCAAGACCTCCTGCATGAGATCAGCAGCCTGGATCACAGAGATAAAACTGCATTTATCTGACAGGCAACATCAAAAGTGAAAGTCTTCGGCGAGTTAGGGAAAGGGACTAGGGACCCTCAGTTTTTGTTGCAGAGCTTAATCAAGGCTGGTATTCAGAAAATGCTCAGCATTCACCCTCAGAAAATCAAGAATGGTGATGATCCCTTAAAGAAAAGCTCTGACAGCATTAACCTCTTCTGAAAATCTCAGTAGGAGTTTTTAATCAGTCAGCCTTGTAAGAGGGAGACAAGTAATGATTTCCTATAGTCTGTAAAATTCTGATGAGGGTAAAGTAAACATTGGTACTAGAGGTTTACAGAGTCAATTTCCTATCACTTTTCACTAGGGCTATTGTAGGGAAACATTTGGGTAACCACATGTTGTGCTAGAACCTCCTAAACACTACCAACATTTCCTTTTTAGGGAAAGAGACTTGTGGATGATTTAAAACCTGATTCGATAAATTGGGCCCTCTTTTACTCTGTAAAAGAATGAGGGAGAAGGAGGAGGGTGCCAAAATTATATTGCACATTACCAGATTTCCAGGATTCTGCATTTTCTTGCTCATTAAACTTCACATTGAATATGCATCACTTCTCTGCACACAGTTCCAGCCCTAGGGACTGCACAGTCCAAATGTATTTTAATTACATTATTTATTATTTAAATTAATTTAATTACATAAAATAACAGACTCTGCACATGTTTGAAAATGCCATGCTGTACAACTAAATCTTGAGTAATTGTTAAATTTCTTGCAGGCGTCCTGCTAGGAAGTACTGTTTTTCTTTAAAAGTGAGAACACTATTATGTCCGTCAGTGGAAAGTTTACACATTGTATTTCTTCTTTCATATGCCATTAAACATGAGGCTCTCTCATTTCCCCCTTTCTTCAGAAAGCAGGAGACCCATCTGGTAATATTCTGCAGCTCAGCATTTCTTAAGGAGAGTTTGATTTAAGTGGTGGTTTTGTTGAAGGCAACGAAAAAGAAACTTATGACCCTGGGTTATAGCACTATGTCTTCTGTTGTTATTAAACTTGCTCCATGCTTGTTCCATACCAAAGACAGAGCTATCTTTAAGCTGTGGAGAAAAGAGGTTTTTCTCTTAGGCCTCATCCCACTGCATTTTGGACTTGCAGCAAAGACAAAAATGCCCAGTGTTTGCATAGCTCTTGACTTTTCAGCTAATTTTGTTTTGAGAGTTGAAAATTGGTGTGGATAAAAGAAGAATTTCCTCATAAGCTCATATGTTGTTAAAGTTTAAGGAAAAAAAAAGGAAGAAAAGAAGACAGGAAACTGCATATGTTTTTTCTTCTGCTTTCTAGCTGGCACTAGGCACTCAGGTGTTAAGGTACTGCAAGATGGATATTGCCATCTTTCTTCCTTGAACTGAATTTAGTGGTTAAGCCTCTTTTCCTTTCTCTCTCTGAGCAGAGAACTCATAGAAAAGTATGTGAAAACTGTGAATAAGGCTTTCTTGATTGGGAGGATGCATCTTAGGGATCAGAAAAATTTTCTTGTCAAGAAGTCAGATTCATGATACAACCATAGTCTTTTCTTCTCAGACCCTAAATACACATAATTTTCCCAGAATTTTGTCTCCTGTTCAGCAGGACATTGATTCTATAGAAGAGAGTAATGTACTAAATCCACTGGAGATTTTTTGGCTACTGTTGTTGGTGTTTTGCATGCATTTTAGTCAATAGCGATACAAGTTTAGTATAGGCATCAGGCAGGAAGAATGCTGTACAGGAAATGCCAAGTCAGATCAGCATTCTACATAGTTCATATTTCGTTTCTAACAAAGGCTAGTGACAGATAATTCAGTCTTGGTCATTTAAGTAATTGCATCATCTGCAAATATTATCATCTCAGTACTCAGCATCCTATCCAAATGACTAGCAATTATGTTAAACAGTTCTACTCAAACAGACTGAAGCAGCAAAATGCTAAGGTATGCAGTGGTGAAAACTGCACTTTTAATTTTAGCCTGGATTCAGCCAATCTAGCTTTAGGAAATTAGCTGAGGTCCAGGCTGTCTTCGTAGTTGTCATAGAAAGAAAAGCACTTATAGAAAGTGGATAATCCCACCTGACTGTCCCTCTTGCAATCTGTAAATAGGCTGTCACGGAAGAGTCTACTTTACTCCCTCTCTTTGTAAAGACAGGCCAGCAGAACTATTCTTTTGGCGGCAAAACCAGACAAATTAGGAGTTACTTTTTCCACACCATAAGACTACTTAGTTGATAGATTGGCTTCTATCAGTGGCTTAGGCAAAGGCTTTCTGAAAGACCTTTCTCTGTCTTTGGTAGTGAAAATGGTGGGTATTGTTTACCTTGACTTCAGTAAGGCTTTCCACACTGTTTCCCATAACAGCTTCATAAAGAAGCTGATGAAGTGTAGGCAGGAAGAGCAGTGATGCGAGTTGGAAAATGTCTGAACGGCCAAGCCCCGAGTGTGGTGATCGGTGATGTGAAGTCCAGTTCAAGCCAGTAATTAGTGGTGTACCCCAGGGATCAGTACTGGGTTCAGCCATGTTTAATGTCTTCATTAATGATCTGGATGATGGGGCAGCATGCCATGCCCTCAGCAAGTTTACTGATGACACAAAACAGGGAGGAGTGTCTGATGTGACAGGCATTCATGATGACAATGTGAGGGACCAAAACAGAATGGAGAAATGGGCTAATCAGAACCTCCTGAAATTCAACAAATGAAACTGTGAAGCTCTGCACCTGGGGAAGAATAATTCCATGGACCAGTGTATGTCATGGGCTGCCCAGTTGGAAAGAAGCTCTGCAGAAAAGGTCCTGGGGGTCCTGGTGGGCTCTAAGTTGAAGATAAACCAGCAGCTTGCTCTTGCTGCAAAGAAATCTAGTGGTAGGATGTGATACTCATTGACCAGCACTGACACGTAGACAGGTTGGCACACACACCATCTGAAACAATGTGTAGAGCACATTACCATTGGTGGAGGCAAGGGGTAGCATGGCTCTTACCCATATTCAAAGAGCATTTACATGATTGATGGCTGCTGCAGATAACCTGGACATTAAATGTCCCTGACAGCTTTTCAGAGCCATAGCTCTGTTTATGATCCTGTGTTTGGTATTGGTGATCAGGTGAGTCGCTATGCAGGCATGTCATTATTCAGCCTTCTTACTACCTCAGTAAAGTTTGGTATAAAACAGATTGTGAGAGGTCATTACTGTTCAAACCGCAGAGTAACCTGGGCAGTATTAGAAGCAGTGTTGCCAGCAGGTCGAGTGATGTGGTCCTTTACCTTTACTCAGCACTGATGAGGCCACACCTAGAGTTCTAGATCCACTTCTGGGCTCTTCAGTATGACCAAGTCATGGACATATTGGAGAGAGCCCAGCAAAGGGTTATAAGGGTGATCAAGGGACTGGAAAACCTCTCATGTGAGCTGGAATTGTTCAGCCTAGAAAAAAGAATGCTGATTGGGGCAGTCTTATCAATGTGTGTAAATAGCCAAAAGGAGGGTGTAAAGATGATAAAGCCAGGCTCAGTTGTGGAGACTGACAGGGCAAGAAGTAATAGGCACAAACTGAAACACAGGGGGGACTATTTGAACACTGGGAAAAACTTATTCACTGTGAGGATGGCTGAGAACTGTCACAAACTGCCTAGAGCAATTATGGAGTTTCCAACCTTGGAGATATCCAAAAGGCATCTGGACATGGTTCTGGAAAACTAATTCTAGGTGTCCCTGTTTGAGCACAGGGGTTGGATCAGATGACCTCCATAGACGTCTTCCAACCTCAACTACTCTCTGATTCTTTGGTGATGTCAGAGAATTTTAGTTTAGAAATTATAGGTATGTGGCTTTTTCTTAGCGGATAGATTTCCTTCCCAGTTAAACTAGCTCAAAGTTATTGGTGTAGGTTGAAAATTAGTTTTGTTTTTACACTGATGACAGTGATGATTGATGGGCAGAAGCACACTTTTGCCTTTTGTAATGTGCTTGAACTTTCTCTTCCCACACTTCTGTTTCTGTGGTTCCTCTTTTGCATGATCTTTAAAAACCCGTATCCTTCACTGGAAGAATTTCTTATCTCTGATTTTTGTCATTGTCTTGCATTTGCCCTTCAGTGTGTGTTATTGGAAAGTAGACTGATAGCATCGTCTTTAGCTTTCATCCAGAATGATACCATGGGGCTATATATACCAATGCTGCCAGGGCCAAAACGGCATTTCCCTGTTCCTGAAGGTTTCTTCTTCACTTTAAATAGGTGTGTCCTTAGTCATCACAACAGAGCTCAGAATTTATAGGCCCAGAGGTGAACTCGGGAGTTCCGTTAAAAGCTTCAGTGCAAGAACCTGAAAAGATATCCTCATCCATTAAAGTTCTGAAGAGATTCATGGTTCAGTGAGACTTTCCATCCCTTAACACAATTTACATCTAAGAAATTAATCCTTCACTGCTAAATTAAACACTCTCTAACCTTCTCCAAATCTAGCTTTACTATCTAGAGGAGTCATGAAAGCAGTGATGAAATACTTCAAATTCTGGATATATATTTTTGGCACTTCTGAACCTCATAAAAAACTCCAGGTGTAGACCTTCATGCACCTTGTATAGTCCTATTTCCCAGAGACAGCGTACATGCAGATGTGATACCTGATACCTTTGGCTTCTGAGGAGGGTGGCACCAGGCAAGTTACCATACAGACTAAACCTACCAGATGGAGCCAAGCTTTAGTAAGCTGTTCATTTGCCTTTTTCAATGAGAAAGAAAATGCTGGGGACAGAGCCAGGAGAATGAATAGAGGGGAAAAGTGATGACTCCACAAAAAATGAGTGGGTTTTGCTGAAAATGAGGTGAGCCTTGGGGCAAAGCAATAATAGAATAGTAACTTAAATTGATAAAATACCTTTCAGCATGGTCTCAAAGCACTACACTGTTATTAAAACTTAATGCCAAATTTAGCGCTACAATAAAAAGACAGAACAAAAGCAGTTCCACAATATAGAGAAGTATGTATAAAATTCAAAAAATAAAGTAACTCTAAACCCTGAACAACCTTACTTTCCCCCTACCTTTGGAAATATGAAGTGATTTCCAGGGCATGAGTATGGGGCTACATTGCTTTACAAAGACAACCCTAAGGTAAGTAGACGGTACGTGTTTTGGGGTAGGTAACAAACTGTGGGCAGAAAGTAAATCTACTGGAAATGCTGTAGACAACAGGAAACAGGTTTTTGACATTGTTCATAGTCTTTAAATCTGAGACAGTCCAGGATTTTCGTCTTAGAGAGGAAGGCAGGCAAGGAATCATAGAATCATGAATAACCAGGTTGGAAGAGACCCACCAGATCATCGAGTCCAACCATTCCTATCAAACACTAAACCATGCCCCTTTAGCACCTTGTCCACCTGTGCCTTAAACACCTCCAGGGAAGGTGAATCAACCACCTCCCCAGGCAGCCTGTTCCAGTGTCCAATGACCCTTCCTGTGAAAAATTTTTCCTGATGTCTAGCCTAAACCTCCCCTGGTGGAGCTTGAGGCCATTTCCTCTTGTCCTGTCCCCCATCACCTGGGAGAAGAGGCCAGCTCCTTTCTCTCTACAACCTCCTTTCAGGTAGTTATAGAGAGCAATGAAAAGGTGGTCAAGTTATTTGGCTCATTAAATGATGTGAGATATGCAAGAAATCAGGCTGTGATTTTAATTATCCTTTTTTATTTCAAGAACATGTGCATCTACCAATAATATTTTTTTTATTATTTTGGGTATAACTGAGAAATATGGAGGAATTTTTTTGAAGCTTATGTCTGGTGTGAGCATCCTGTTCCCTCCTTACAATTAATAGAGAGAAAGCGACTTCTTCATGCATCATTCACCTGCCTTACCATAGTTATCTTCATTAGGGGATGATTAATTGTGCCCTAGAACTTCTGATTCCCTCCATCAGCTTTACAAAGAGTTTGGTAGGACAAACAAAGAGGTCTTCATTCGATTAGATTAATTCTACCTTGGACTAGAACATAAGAGAGAGAGAAAAATTTTCCACTTGAGCAGAAAAATAGGAGGGGCAGAAAATACCACATGGGCCCAAACTTCAAACAGCCAACTTGGAAAATATGGAATTTTGATGAGACTGTTATAGGTGTTTCTCATCTGCCACCAACCAATTTTGGAGTAGTTAATGAACACATCCATTACTAGGACATATGTGTAAAACATTTTTCCTGCTTTACTGCACTGAATGCAGTTGGTCAAACCAGAACTGCATTCAGTTATCAAGATACTCATCTGTGTGTCCGGCAATTTTTAAAACGATCTGTGTTCTCTCTTTTGTGCTTTCTTTCCTCCCCTTATCTCTCTGATTTGTTGCTGAGGGGTTAACAAAATTGTGGGGAAAGTAATAAGACAAACTTCTTTTAAAAACTTTGCTTACTGTATACACAAAATGAAAAATACTGTCAGAATTATACCAAAAAGTCTTCTTTGATTTCATATCACTCGAGCAACTGTATAGTGACTGAAAGCTGAAGAAAAATGCAAAACCAGCAACCCCTTGAAATTAATATTCCAGAGAAAATTCACCATCCTTTCCTCTCTAGCTTCACTTCAATAATCTGATATGTAAAAAATGTCAGTGTAATCATGATTTGATAGGTTTGAACTCAATTAGAAGGAACTGGGAATAGGATCAATAATCTACAGACACTGACTAAAAACTCCAAAACTGTATGTGGATCTGGAAAATTCAGTTAAGTGGATTTAGAACATAAACAAAGAAATAATCTAAAAATTTGCTGTTTCCCACAAGGCACAGAGGAGAGAGATTCTATTCACTTATTTAAGTAATGATCTCCTGTCTTCTGCAACTGGAAACAGAAACAACAGTAAGGTCAGTGCTCACAGGGCATCTCCATATTTCCTGTTTCCACAGTCCTTTTCAAACAAACCCAAGACTATGACAGGAAGCTTGTTCAAAATACTGAATTTTCAAAAGGCATGGAAAGTCACTCTGGGAGGGCATGAGACACAAGTGCTTCATCACCATAGCCTGCTATGAGGAAAACAAAGGAACTGAATGAGACAACAGCCTATATTAAAATAAGTGAGAGGCAGAGAACATTTTCATTTTGATGCAGTTCACGTTTTAATGTATTTTGCATATCAAGAACCAAAGCACACAAAAAATGAGAGAAAAGAAAGGAATGTCACTACTACAGAAATAGAAGTTAGTGGAAGTGAACTGGAAAATTATGAGCCAAATTTGCCAGAAATGGAATTTTTTTTCAATATAAAATAAACAAGGCATCATAGAGTAATGAAAGGAAAAGTGCTAAGTAAAAAGAATGAACCTGTGATTGGTTGAGAAAATTAAGGTATAATTGAGCAATAATATATATGGTAGTAAATGTACTGCTAGTAGTAACAAATATGAAAATGTGGATGTCTAAAAGCACAATTCTAAACCCAGGAAGAAAAGAAATAGAGGTGGGTATATATTAGTACGGGGAATGAGGAAGAGGATCACCTGAAACTCGAAGTAATCCCCCTCCCAGTTCTGTCCAAACACTGATATCTCATTAAACTATATGATGCTGCTTCTTCACCCTGATGGTGGGTAAACTCCCTCCAGGTAGGACTTCATCTTGCAAGTGAAGAGAGGATGAGTGTTCCTCACCATCACCAGGTGAAGGTAAGTTGTCATGTTTAGGTGTAAAGTAAAATAGGATTGTGAAAAGGATTATTTGGTGATCCACATGGGTGGACATTTGCATTGAGGAACAGCAGGGGTTGAGGAATAATGTATTTACCTGTTTGGGACTGCAGTTAAGAAAGTTAATTTTAGAGGTAGGTTGTATAAAATGATGAAAGAAGATAAAAGAATAACCCACATATATGAGAAATAACCGGGACATTCATTACCTTTTAATTGTGAAAAAAGAAAACCAGCTTTATACTATATGCTTGGTATTGCACCTTAACAGTGAATTGTCAGGTCTTAGCCTGGCATGGACAGAATAACTATGTAGAAACAAAAAAATAACTTAATACAGGTTGATAAACTGTGCATTTGTAACTCAATAAAAACCATATTTATAAATGTTAAAGGTTCAGTATGCCCTGTCAAGAAAAAAGAGAGTTTTACAAGCGATGCAGGTAGATATATTGGGTAATATACTGTAAAAGAAACCCATTTGCAACCTAGGGATAAAAAATAACTAAGAACAACATAGACACATAGCACGTTGTTCTCAACAAGAACTAACTGAGAAATTGAAAATCACTTATTAGCTAAGTGTCACTTTTGTTTTCAGAGTCAGTCTGAAGAATGAAGAGGAAGATTAAAGGTCATCTAAAAAGGAATGAAAACTAATAGTTTTCCTATGAGCCATAGGCAGAATCAATTCTTCTCTTTTTATTGTGTTTATGGTATCTAAATATATTCAGGGAGCAAGAGACTGCTGAAATGCAATAAACTTCCCCTTGTAGGTTGAGAGAGTTGAGTGCTGGACAAAGGAAATGACACAAAGAGATAACAAAGTGTTAGAAACACCAGGCCTGAATAATATTTGGAAAATGAGGAACTTTAAAATAAGAACTTACATTGTATTCACTGCCACAATACAGAATATATGAATATCTTCCCTCCCAAGTTCTCCTCGATGATCAACTGCCATCATCACTTACACTTGGAGTTAATATGCTGGTAATTAGTACAGACAGATACTGAGCAGAATTACACACCCTGACCTCATAAAAATACAAAAATTATACAGGTACCTTAGAAATTACTAAGAGAAAATGCTAAAGATGAAACAGATTAAAAAATGTTGTGGGTTGATGGCAAGCATTAATGAGAGGAATCTTTATTACTGAAGTTTCCCATTTTTAGAAAAGAGAACAAGAACTAAGAAAAGAAAATATATTTAAGAATCCTGGAAGTTTAGAGAGTCCAATGATTTTAAGAAATTACAAGGAAGTGAGAAGAAATTTGACTTACTGAAAATTAGTAAAATGGAGAAACTTTAAGATACAGTTAAAACAAAGAATGTGATAAAGGAAAGGACAGGCAGATCTGTAACAAGAGGGCTTCAGAGAAAAGTCCTGGTTTGACAATAATTTTGGTTAGAGATAGTAAGACACTGGTATGTAGGTCAAAAGAAACTGTATGTTATTTCTTCAGGTTCCTAACAAGAATACCCTGCATAACACAGTTCTCCAGAAAGGCTCTATTTTCCGTTAGTAACTGAAGCAGGTATTGAACATGAGGACAACCTCTTGTCCCAGGCTCCAGCTCTGAAAATTTGCTAAACACAGAAATGTTCAAATAATATACAGTTTCTTTTGAACTATATACTAGTGCCTTACTATATCTCACCAAAATATACAAATATACAAATAATATACAGTTTGAGTTGGAAGAGACCTTAAAGATGGCCTAATTCCAACCCCTCTTGCCATGAACAGGAACATCTCCCACTAGACCAGGCTGCCCAAGGCCCCATCCAACCTGCCTTGAACACCTCCAGGGACGGGACATGGAACAGGGGATCTTGAGTGTTATCATACTGCACATGCAAGAGAACTGGGTGATCTGGCCGAGTCAACACAGGTTCATGAAAGGCAAGGCCTGCCAAATTAACCTGATCACCTTTTAAGACAAGGTGACCCACTTACTAGATTAGGGAAAAGCTGTGGATGTAGTCTTCTTGGACTTTATTATAAATATTATGGTTTGTCTGGCAATCTAATCTAGTCCTTATTCAGAAGAAGGTAAGATGACCTTCTGAACTTAGTGTTGTCTCTTCCAACTACCATGAAAGTAAGTAGGAAGACACCACCCAGTTTATGCAGGAATGGCTCCTTCAGCCCCTGCAGTTGAGCAGGTTAGTGCCAGCTGATCTGCAGTGAAGCCAATCTTAACTTCTTTTTTTCTGACTATAGTGAGCTTTGAACAAACTTGTCTGGCAAATTTAGGGCAGACTTTGAAAACCAGTTAACTTAGCAGATGATAGATGTAAACATAAGCTAGTATGGCAAAGAAATGAACTACTGATTGCTGGCAGAATAGCCACATTTTCTGGGAAGACCTAAGATCTGCCTCATGTTCATTATGTATCTTGAAGCTTACATGATATTTCACAACAGTAGTATCACAGGTGGCACTGGCAGTAACATAGATAAAAAATACTTCTACCTTTCCCTAGATGCCACCCTTCCAGCCACTTTGTACTTCACTAAACTTTTTCTCTCAGCATTCTNTATGCAGGAATGGCTCCTTCAGCCCCTGCAGTTGAGCAGGTTAGTGCCAGCTGATCTGCAGTGAAGCCAATCTTAACTTCTTTTTTTCTGACTATAGTGAGCTTTGAACAAACTTGTCTGGCAAATTTAGGGCAGATTTTGAGAACCAGTTAACTTAACAGATAGATGTAAACATAAGTTAGTATGGCAAAGCAATGAACTACTGATTGCTGGCAGAATAGCCACATTTGCTGGGAAGACCTCAGATCTGCCTCATGTTCATTATGTATCTTGAAGCTTACATGATATTTCACAACAGTAGTATCACAGGTGGCACTGGCAGTAACATAGATAAAAAATACTTCTACCTTTCCCTAGATGCCACCCTTCCAGCCACTTTGTACTTCACTAAACTTTTTCTCTCAGCATTCTGCCCAGCCTTTTGCAGTCCTTCCAACAGGAAGTTGAGGAAGTCTGGTGGAGACACTGCAGCATGTGAATTGCTGTAAAAAGTTTTATCAATTATTTGGAAAGAAAGAAGAACTACCTTTCCCTCTGTCTGTGAAAATGGCTTGAAATTTGAAAGGAAATATTATTATACCTATAAAATAATTATTGTTTTCCTTGGGGAAAGAAGAAAATTAATTCATATATGCCCAAACTATAAAAATCTGGAAATCACCTCTTCAGAACTTCTTAAGATGTTGGCTCCTCTAAACTCTGAGTAACCACATGCACGTGCTTATGAAAACAAGGTGCATATGAATTGCAGCCTCAAAAAGGCCTTTACCTTTGCTTTCCATGCAGTATGCTCAATGGCTGCAGAAACAGTTTCTGCATGCTTACAGTGCTCGCCTTGCCCACCTTCTGAGGACCAGAAAGATTTCTTGCACTCCACAGTTACATTCTGGCCAATCTGCACTATTTTTCACTCGTGAAATAAACGATAGTGATGAAAGAAATGGATTAATACCGACACAAGGTAATCACATTTTCAGCAGTGTCCAAAGTGGTACTCCTGATTCTCCCACAAAGTTATTAGGTTTTACTGGATAAAGAAATTAGGGAAACTTCCAGTTCTGAAGCTGGGAGCTAGCAATTTACCACCTGTAACATTAAGCAATTATGTTTGTCACCCCACAATATACTTGCTTAGTAAAGAAATGTTATGATTACAAAATCTCAATGCAAAGAGGGAAATTAGAGAATTACAGTGGCTTGTGTGCATGCATTAGGATACCGTGTCTAATTACACAGCCATGCCCACCCACAGGACCCCTGCTTCATTCAAAGGACAAAGCAGGCTGTGCTCACAAAATGAGCAGCCATGCAGTATTTCTTTTTCTTCTCATCATTTAATATGTGTCCCTATGCCTAATTTTCTGCACACCATCCAAACCTTACAATGAATACATAATTATTCATTTCCTAATGGGCTTTTCCCTCGTGCTTTTTTTTCATAGTAGCTTACTTATTAACAGAAATTAATGAATTTATCTTCATAATGTCCCTGTGGTATCATTCTCCCTATTTTACGGATAGGGAATTGTCAAAAGTGCCAGCTAATTTCGGGTGGTAATTTGAGATGCCTGAGGTCTGATTTCCCAGAGTATATGGCATTATATATGCTCAGAGAAGTGCTCCTATAAATCTTAGTGACTCCTGCAAAATACCTGGCAACTCTTCAAAAAAGATAGCATGATTGTATGTCCAAAATGTGAGAATAAAGCGCTCATGTGATTTTCATAGCAAATATCTGACAAAGGCAGGATGGAATCTGTTTTTCCAGGAACAGTAAATTACTTTTATCAAAACTCTTTTTTATTCATCTACCTCATGCAGTGCCTGTTTCCAAAGCACCAAGAGCTCTTCAGTCATAACGCAAAATTGATTCATACCTAAGCACTGTTCATCCTATGTTTCTAATGAAGTGGGTGTCTTATTATTTTTAATTTCAATCCTCAGGCATAACGCATATTCATATAGTGATGAATTAAACTTAACTTTATTTAGACATTTTCTAATTTAGGTCTAGTGGGCAGTTTTGCAGTTAAGAAATTCTTTCAATGCAGAACTAATTAATTTTAACATAAAGGAAGGGTGAGGGGTGGGAAATTTAAACAATCCCCATATATGCATGCGTTTCCACAAAAGCAAATACACTGAAGCAGAATCAGGGCTGTTGGGTGTGCAGAGCAACCCTTTATTCCTCAAAGTGTGGTGGAAACTGGAAAAGGAAGGAAAAACTTGCCGTGTGGACCTCCCACTAGAGGGGGGTGGAGGAACACAATTGACCAGTAACTTTGGAGTCTTGTAACAAAGTGGACATGTTGAGATTCAATAGCTGTTATTTGATCCAATTGTTAAGGGTTATGGATATATGGGAAGAGCACTAGGAAAGCTGTGGCAGTCTTATTTCCCCCCTTTCCTATACACATGTGCTATATGATCTTGATCACAGGACAGCTGGGTAGTAGCTTCATTATTCCTTCTGTAGATACAGCTATACCTAGTTTTCCTCTACCTATGTCCTACGGGAAGTATGTCCTAATGGATATAATATACTCTCTGTTCTTCCTCCTCCCTAGCTCCTCCCTAGCTTCAGGTCTTCCTTTTTTTCATACCTTTTCCTTCAATGTCTTGGCCTCAGAACTTCATTCACCCACTCCCTCTCAGTATCTGCTTTTAATTCTCCTCCTTCATTACTTTCCATCTTCCAGGGATGGATTTTTCCATCTCTTAGCTCAGTTCAACTCTTGAGACCTTATTTTTCACCACATCTCTTTCAAACCTCTACTCCTCACTCCTCCATTCCTCCTTCCCACTCCTCTCCTCATTTCCAGCTCAGTTTCCAAGCACATCTGTCCTGTGAGATGCTGCAGGGATGGAAAAATGTGGTATGGTCCCACAGTGAGTGCAAGTGGCATGCATGGCCAGCTCTGCTAGAGCCTGCTTTGCTGTGCTTGGGATGAAGCTGCCCAAAGAGTGGCAACCACGCAGTAAAGCAGCAAGTCTGGCAAGATTTAACAAAGTGCATATCAGGTTTTAGAGAGGTGAGACATGTATGATTTTACACAAGTTTATAATTTGAGAAAATTTACACAGCACAGTCCTTATATAAATATTACCTTTATAACAAATTTTGGAGGAGCCAGCTCATTTCCAAAGCACTATTTTCTATTTTTGTCTCTTGTTTTTAATGTGATCTAATGAATGTTTTATGCATCATTCTCCAAGGTAGCTACACCATTTATGCTGAGCAACGATGTGAATGTCTGTTACTCAAAAACCTTAAAAACCATGATAGAAACAAAAATTTCTTTCAGCAGTCCAATGGCATGGGGCTCTTCAACTCTACAGTTGAAGTTTGTGAAGATATAAACAGCTAGGAAGTTTTAAAGTATGTAGCGATGTGGTTTTTAGTGATGTGAATTAACATCCTAGCTGTTACTCACCTCCTGCACTATAAACCCACCCTAAACATTACCAGAGCTCCTTTAGAAACTAAAGAGGAATTTTCAACCATATTTTGTATAGTTACCACAAACCATGAAATAACACCAGTGACAGATACTTGCTTGAATGAGTATTCAGTGTAGACCTGTCCATTGATGGCATGTTCTCAATTCATATGTTTAAAACCAGGTTTTGACAAAGTGCTCCATGTTCTCATCATAGTAAATTATTTTGGTTCCTCTGTCACAGCAACAGGATAAAGTGACATAATAAAATGTCACTTAACATGCTCCTGTAAGAGTGAGATCTATCACACAAGTTACACTGAATGTTTTATAGACTTATTGATCTTATTTTGGGCCACCAACTGTTTTAATAAGTTTGAAAGATATTCCAGCACTGATGTCAAGAACCTGTTCTAGAATGCCCAAATATGGAGACAAACTCATAAAAGTAAATATTCAACTTTTAAAATATTCTGAATGGCTCTAAAAGCTTTGAAAAAATACATTATTCAGATACTTTTTTTTAAATAACCGAGACCAGAAAAGTCCTGTCTCAAAAAAATACAAGTAAAACTAATATTGAATGTCTCTACCCACATTAAAATTATTCTTTTTTGGAATGTTTTCATTTACTATTACTTATTTACATCTTTCAGATAATTGTATTAAATTATAATAATAACTTAATTCTTGAGATCAGAAGAATCTGCATTTAATACTTCTTAGGGACAATTGTCCATGTGGTCTCATATTATCTTGTTGGAACATCAAAGCTTGTCTGAGATTTCTGCTACAAACCCTGTGGGCAGATCCCATGTTCACATGGAAGCTATTGGTTGACATTCAGGACTGACTTTCATGTAAGGGAAGGAGAAAAAGACTATCTCATACCTACAAATGGACCACCAGGAGATACTTTGAAAATGGAATGCAGACAAAACATGCACTGTGTATGAATGATTACTTAGGAACTTCTTTCATGTGACTGCTGGGAAGAGTTTTGTTTCTAATGGAAAGACCTCTGACAGACCAGGAGAAAACTGACATTTCCATATGTTTTCTTCATATTTTTTTGTCTATGAGTGGAGGCATGTTTTGAAAGGCTCCTAAACAAGTAGTTGTTGTACACAGGAGTATATTTTTTGAAAGATTATACAATGGCTATTAACCAAGTAAAAGTCAGTGGACTAGACTGAGCTGGCTGTCTTAGCTGCACTTTATTCAGTTGANTTCAGGTTCTTACGTTTAGATACCTTCAACTTGGGGGTCAATCTGACCTGCACCACTCACCTGGCATCAAGAAAATTCCTTTATATATCATTTAACCATTGATTCTGCAAGTGTACATATCCTTTGAAACACTCAGAGGTCACTGGAAAGGGATAAAAAGAGACCTTGGGTAGTACTCATCCCAACACACTTTAAATGGTTACAGCATGCATTCTTAGATCTGACTTGATTGTCCTGAGCTTATATTAATATCAACAGAAAGAGAACTCTGGTGTATAATACACCTTACCTACTTTTTATATTTTCTTTAGGATTAAACAAGTAGCTCCCCCAAAGTGCTGGTTTTTTCTGTAGTGGATATGAAAGGGCTGGAAGGTGACTAGCTCTGAGTTAAGATCTGCATTAGAGCTGACCAGGCCTGATAGTGAGAACCAGCTGCTCTGGCCACCACCCACCCAGCAGCACTCTGGAAAGGGCATGTAAAGTTATGTCTTGTAGAGATGTGGCTAATGCTGAAAGCAGTGGAGAGAGGCTATGGTGACCCTCTTTGTGCAGCTGAAAGTGGCATTATCAGCTAAGCAGAAAGGCTTAGTTTGCTGTATTTCACTGGTCCTTAACCTCTTTAGGGAGAAAACAGTAGGGTTTAATTCAAAAACTAATTGCTACCTTTTGTCACTGCTTATTCAGGAAGCTGTCGCTCTCTCCCTTGCTTGAGTATGGGCTCACCAGTATGACTAAATGAATCCCAGGGAACCCTTATGAAGTTTTCCTCAGTCAGCCTTTTTTTAAAATCTGTGTTCATGTGATGGCAGTTTCTAATGAGCAGGAAAGCTGGTTGCTCAATGTAAGGGGCCCTGTGAAACTGATGGATGTCCACCAGGTTATTTGAATCATGTGCATCACTACAGTGTGTGGAAAACTACCTTCAAACACCTCTGTTTAAAGACAGCGAATAACACTGGAATTATTAGACTGAAATAAATTAAAAAAAATTGTTAGTTTGTTCTGCTGTTAGTAATTGCATACTTTACACAGATACATGTAAAATCTTCTGAGTAAGCCAAAGGGGTACTCTGGTAACACTCATGCTTTAATATGAATTTAGAATAGGCAGTGTGAATTCATTTTCATATACTTTTCCAGTTTCTTAAACTAACCATTCTGTGTCCAGATACAGTGAGGATATCTGAGAGACATCTTTACTGGAGATTTTGAAAATGAAGATAAATTCTAAGGATCCAGAAGCAAGAAATATTCTCCTGGAATTCAATACAGGGGAAGAATAGCAAGCAAACATAGTTCTCGCTTTTTGAGGAAGTTAGAAGTAGCACCAGACAAAATGAAGACTTAATTTTCTCTTATTTGGAAACACCTGAAAGATTATTTTAGCCTTATTTTTTCAGTATTTGTCTAGAGAAAGCATTGTGTTGGGTTTTTAATTTTTGTTCTAGAAACCTTGTTTTGCTTGTTTACGTATGTAGTATTAAGCCAGTATGTAGTATTAACCACGTAGGCAGAAATTGAGAATATTCTTATGTAGATGTCCCACTGGGCTGTTAATATAACAACATGAAATATTTTATCTCTGCATATTTCATTGCACTTGCTGGAATTGTTGCATCATGGAGAATCACCTGTTTGGAAGATTTTCTTAGGGAAAGTATCCTGAGTGGTTTTTCACGTTGGGTTTGGTGTAAGAAATACAGATTACTTCAAGCTATTCTCATCATGTAGCTAGAGTGTAAACAATATTCTATTTTGAGAAAACATGATGTGCATATAGGTTGCTGAGTTGATGTTTTACGAAATTTGTAGTGTTCACTGGAAAGCTATAGAAATCAAACTACCTCTTTATCTTCATCAAACTTTGCAATTTGCAGCAATATCGGTTCTTATGACCAGCAAGGCTGTTCTTTGTCTTCAACTGTCTAGCACGTTTTATAGCATTCTTTGTTATGGTGTGCATGCTCATATTATCTAATCTGTAAGACCCATGAAGGCGCCTTGCACTTAAAAAAGTTAATATACTGAAGCAATAAACTGAACTTCTATGCAAAATAACATAGGGCCTTGTGATAGTGATAATTTTCCAAAATACCCAGAGGTAGCTGATTGTATTGTCTGAATACTGCAAGGACAGAAATACATCTGATACTAAGATGCATTCCATGTTTTTGAGTGGTCCAATAGTTTTTCTGTGTCTTAGAGGACATATTTTTATTAGATTTGCTAAATTATTTTGCCCTTCAGGCTGCCTTTGTTTGCACAGTTTCTTCCTTGTTTTCAAAGACTGAGCTGCAAACATCTATATAAATGCTGACACATTGTACAAATGGAGTGAGACCATTTGTATTTCTTTTTTTAACTGTTTTTTTAACTTTTTTTAACTACTTTTGGAGCCCTGAGAGTAAAATCCTATACAGACTTTGTTTTCTACTGTTTGAGAGCTAAGTTTACTACAGCATGGGTGCTCCACTTTCGTCACCCACCTACCTCTCTTCTTCTTTTTTAGTTCAGCTTTTTGCTCTGTGTAGATGCTGCCTATAATTCTGTTCAGTTCATGTGGTTTCTACTACAATTGTACCACACAATTTTCTGTTTAACGATGCCTTACTAAACATGATAAACAATATTTTTATGCAAATGTTATTGCATATAACAATATATATTGTGCAATGAGTGTTATCAACTGTCACCTCAATGTCACAACAATGTGCTATTTCTTACACTGGTGCTGGTTAAAAAGTAGATTAACTATGCATTTTGCATTTACACAGAAGTCTCATCTGTCCAAAATAGTTTGCTTATCCTTAGACAGGGTGACAGGAACTTCATGAAGTTCAGAAAAGAGATACAAATTCTTGCACCTGGGCTGGAACAACTCCAGACACCAGCACAAGCCTGGAGCTGACCAACTGGAAAGTAACTTGACAGAGAAGGCAAAGCTAATACACTACAAGTTGACCATGAGCCTGCAATGCACCCTTGCAGCAGAGAAAGCCAATGGCATCTTGGGCTGCATTAGGCAGAACTTTGCCAAAATGTTGAGGTAGCTGGTCCTTCCCCTCTGCTCAGCAGCGACGGGGCACATCTGGAGTGCTGGGTCCCATGCTGATATCTTCAGCACAAGAGAGACACAGCCATACCGGAGCAAGTCTAGTGCAAAGCCATGGAGGTCATTAATGGGCTGGAGCATCTTTCGTTCAGGGAAGACTGAGAGAGCTGGGACTGTTCTGCCTGGAGAGGCTTGGGGGAAATCTTATCCATGTGCATAAATATCCAAATGAGGGCAGTAAAGAGACAGATTCATGATCTCCTCAGTGGTGCCCAGAAACAAGACAAGAGACAATGGACACAAACCAAAAAAAAGACAAAATTCAATCTGAATATAAGAAAGCACTTTTACCGTGAGAATAGTCAAATACAGGAGCAGGTTTTCCAGAGGGATTGTGGAGTCTCCATCCTTGGAGACACTCAGAATTGAACTGGATGTGGTTCTGGATCACCAGCTGTGGTCAACCCAGCTCTGAGCAGGTGGCTGAACTAGGTGAACNGCCATGCTTTCCTACTGGTTTGCTTTTGGAGAAACTGCTAAGGATGTCAGAGTGTTTGTCTAGACCATTGCTCCTAAATATCAAGGGGCAAAGCACCATTCAAAGAGCCATCTTACTGGCATTTATCACTAGACTCTAGGGAAATTCGGTGAAGTTTGGTGTGACAGCTGAAGACCAGGCACAATACTATGGACATATCAGGTGATGCTAGACTGCTATGTGTGGACAATTAAATCCAGTCATAGAATCATAGANCTCCAGACATGCTTGGAAAGGAAGAGCAACATGCTCTGTAACCTTCCTCTTGCTTTCAGGTTTTATTGTTCTCTAGGAAAGACTAAGTTCTTTCCTATGCAACACTTGGAAGTCTGGAATAAAATTTAAATTTTAACAGCCAATGGAGGATGTTTATATTGCACTGGTTATAAATGTTCTGACTCAGCAGTACAGTTAATGTGTTTGCAGTACAAAATCGCATAGATAGCCAAATAAGTGAGACTTCTAGCCATCACTTTCAAAAGTGTCCTTTCAGTCAGATTGCCCTTCCTTTTTTCAAAAAAGCCTTTTTTCTTCCCTATGAATTTCCCTGTTGCTGCATGAACAGCACTGGACAAAACATTATGTATGTTCACTGTCTTTCTGTTCACTAGTTTCAAAAAGCCATATCAAAATATCTTGCAATAAAATAAACACANCATATTTTTTTGTCTATGAGTGGAGGCATGTTTTGAAAGGCTCCTAAACAAGTAGTTGTTGTACACAGGAGTATATTTTTTGAAAGATTATACAATGGCTATTAACCAAGTAAAAGTCAGTGGACTAGACTGAGCTGGCTGTCTTAGCTGCACTTTATTCAGTTGAGAGGAACAAGAATCCCCAGAAGTTATCCACACTGCCTTAGATATCTCAGACANAAGCTGGATTTCCTTTCAGCATTCAATAGATATCACATTCTACTGACTGCCAAGCAGAATATGAGGAAATTATGCCAATCTCCACTTTGACATACAACAGAGCCTATTAATGCTGAAGTAGCTTTATGGGGATGTTGAAAGTATTTTTCTTGGTTTCTCTAAAGACACTGTCATGTCAAACCAAATAGTACTGTAAGAGGCTGATCTATAATATCTGAAGTAAAATCATTCTGTTGAAACACATCTGAGTGTTCTCTGAGCTTTGTCTCTTAAAGCTATGATACTTAGATGCTCCCATTTTCTCCTCATTCCCTTGAATTCACTGCTGAGGGCAATCTTCCCACTGAGTCCCATGGTAGCAGAAGCAGCACCTGAGCCAAGTTTGAAAATAATTCTGATTTGACTGATTTCAGTCCAAGATGTGGAATAACTTCATAGTTGTGGGTTCAATCAAAATTAAGAGGAAGTACAGACTCTTCTGACTGCTTCTCTTACCTCTTGGTTTTTAATCTACACCATATTAGCTGTTCTGTCTGTTTTAGTCCAGGGAGGTGGTAAGCAGCTGAGATTTTTCTGATGTGGAGACCTTCTCCAGTACCTGGGTGTTCAAATCCTTTGTGTTGTTGATTGTGATCTAACATCTTCTGCAAAATAGCATGCAAGACACATGAGACGTTTGCACGCATTGAGATACCATGAGTGATAACTCCACTCTCAAACATCTGTTGAACCCCTTGTTTACTGTTGCGCTTTGTACTAGAGTTCAAATATTTTGGAATGAATGGGTGGGAAATTGCACAAGAAGCCCCCCAACTCAGCCTTAGTATTTTTATGAACAACATCTGCACAATATGGTAGAAAACAAAACCATCTGTTTCTGGTGGCTGAGGTCTATTGTGCATTTCTAGTGACTAATGTGAAAACCTGAAGCCAAGTTGTTTGGGGTGTTGTCTCCTTTTTTTTTATATATAAAAAGCTCAGGCAAACACAATACACAAGGGTAAGACAATGACAAGTGGAGCAGGTACTAGTAAGCTCACAGTAAATCTTGTAACTTCATCTTTGCATCTTCTAAATGAAGAATATTTTGAATGGAAATTAAAATTGAGGTCTTGACTACCTTGTGAGAGGGATATCTCAAAACACGTCAGTTTTCTAATGGCAACACCATTGCTCAGGGCAAGATTTACTGTAAAATGGAGACAGACTTTTGCCTGTGTCTATTACTTTCAACTNATAAAAAGCCCCAGCAAACACAATACACAAGGGTAAGATACTTACAAGTGGAGCAGGTATTAATAAACTCACAGTAAATCTTGTAACTTCATCTTTGAATCTTCTAAATGAAGAATATATTGAATGGAAATTAAGTCTTGACTACCTTGTGAGAGGGATATCTCAAAACACGTCAGTTTTCTAATGGCAACACCATTGCTCAGGGCAAGATTTACTGTAAAATGGAGACAGACTTTTGCCTGTGTCTATTACTTTCAACTGGCCTATGGCAATATAATGCACTAGAAATGTCGTTTTCCTAGCAGATCAGTGTGCTTTGGTCTGCTATCTGGACTGTGTTTCACTTGGAGATCCATTAGATGCCTGTGTGAACTGATTAGAGGCTGTGGTGTCCCACTGCATCTATGGATGCACTTAAATGGTGTTAGAATTAATACTTGAAAATACACTCTAAGAATTCAAGGCAAAAACATTACTTACTCTTACAATTGGCCAAATATAGCTTTGAGGTTTAGGCCTCATTGTGCATGCAAAATTGAAATGTTCCCTTCATTTTACTAGGGGGAAAGAGTCAACCTCCTCTTGCCTTCTTCCTCCTTAACTACGTAGCTCAGCACTAGAGGACCCACAGGAGAGTAAAAGTCAATCTCTTCCTGCTCTTCTTTTTAGTAAGAAAAAACCCATGGTGCATTTGTGTATGCTATTCTCACCCATCTTTTGAGGTTCATCTCGTTCACAAAAAAACCCCTTCCAGCCCAGCTGGATTAGAAGGGTAAAAGGATAAATGGTTCTGCAGTCCAGATATTCAGATGCCTACCCAAAGGGAGCTGACCCCTTTTCTACACACCGCATCATATTAAAGTCATTGGACAACGCAGAGCTGTTTGTACTGAGATACAGCAGTGTAGGTAATGCATAGAATTATAGAATCATCAGGATTAGAAAAGACCTCTAAGACCATCTAGTCAAACTATTAGCCCAATGCTACCATACCTATTAAACCATGCCTCATCTACACATTTTTTTGAACACCTTCAGTGATGGTAACTCAACCACTTCCCTCAGCAGCCTGTTCCAATGCTTGACAACCATTTCTGGGAAGTAATAGTTCCTAATATCCAATCTAAACTTCTGATGCAACCTGAGGCCATTTTCTCTCTTCCTATTGCTAATTAATTGGGAGACCAACATCCGCTCCAGTACAACCTCCTGTCAAATAGTTGTAGAGTGTGATAAGGTCTCCCCTTAGCCTCCTTTTCTCCAGGTTAAACAGTCCAGTTTCCTCAGGTGCCACTCATAAGATGTGTGCTTCGGATCCTTCACCAGCTTCATTCCCCTCCTCTGGACACACTTCAGCACCTCAGTGTCCTTGTAGTGAGGGGCCCAAAACTGAATACCATATTCAAGATGCAGCCTCAC
>WAAB01011287.1:0-46959 GCA_013389865.1 Piaya cayana
CTGCCACATCAATTTTCTGGTTAGCTTTCTGGGTTGATCCTGGAGTTAGCTTTCCAACACATAAACTTAGACCCTCATTTACTTTTAAAGTTTAGCTGAGAATATTACATGATATTATACAAACCTCACCTGTAAATGAATAAACATTTTAATCACACCAGACTATAACTATTCAATCTTTCAGAAAATATTTCTTATAACAGGTGACATTGTTGAACTTCATGATAACTCCAGAGGGAACACAGGAGCAACTTCTTGGAATTGTAGTTGCAAGAGAAAAGCCAGATCTTGAAGAAATAAAACAAGCCCTCATCATTCAAGGGTCTGAGGATAAAACGTATAAAGATAACTTCCCTCTCTAGGGACAGAAGCAGATTGCAATTTAAGGAAATAGAATCATGGCAAATACATTTCAGAGATCTTTTTTTTGTTTGACTTAACAGGAGATTCAAGACTCTTTTTTGAGAGCCCAAACTTAGGCTTCTGTTTGTGTTTTAGGATGGTTGGTGTGCATGCTCTTACTCCTGTTCCTACTGGCTGTCCCTTTCTTCTTCTGGTATGGTTTCTGTATCTGGGATTAGTAGAAAATATTAAAGAGATGAATTGTGGGTTTTATAATTGCAAAATGTAACTCTTGATCCTGTCCTCTGGTTTTACTCATCCCTTCCATGATGTTGGCATGTGATTTGCTGTCCTCACAGAATTTGATTAGACACTAATGTTTGTGTTTTAGAAATGTTTTCATTTTGTGCTGGATTTGCACTGATTTTACATGGCAAAGGGCATGTTCCCCAATGGGTCAAAGCATGAGAGGTGCAGTATTTGAAGTGGTTTGTCACTTCCTCCCTTTACTGTACATTTTAAGCCTTAAAATGGCTAAATTTTCCAGAAGTTTAGAAGAACATTTAATAAGAAAAAGTGGAGTGGTTTTGTTATGTAAGTTGAATGCCATGAATAAAATAAATATGTCCTATTTTATAGAAAGTAACAGAAAACAGCTATAATTTTCATATGTGAAAAATCTTGTGTATTATTTTAGGCAACTAAAAGAAGTCGAAGATAAGATTTTGAAGGTTCTTTCAGCCTCAGAAGGAAATATTTTGGAGGATGAAACTGCTATTAAGATATTGTCTTCTTCCAAAGTTCTGGCTAATGAGATTTTTGAAAAACAAGCTGTAGCTGAAGAGACAGAAAAGAAGATTGATGCTGCTCATATGGGCTATCATCCTATTGCTATCTATTCGTCAATCTTGTTTTTTTCTATTGCTGATCTAGCCAACATTGAGCAGATGTACCAGTATTCACTCATGTGGTTTATCAACATTTTCATCATGTCTATAGATAATTCAGAGCAATCAGAAGTTTTACAAACAAGGTAAGAGCGCTAATTCACCATTTGTAAATAGTGATGCATTCAGTTACTCCAACAATGTTATTGTCATTTCTCCAAAGTATACTNTATGTCTTCAAGAAACAGACAAGAAACCTTTTCATGCAACTGTTGAGAGAGAAAGACATCCTTTGACTGAGACTCTTGGCTGTAGAGTGTGCAACTCAAACTTTTTTTTTAAATTCAGTTTGATTATTGTTTTATACTTAAGGTGCCCTTCCCTCTTCCAGTTTGTTCATGAGGACAGGAGAAACTCCACAGTCTTTAATAATCTGAATTTATTTTATATTTGATGGACCTCACTATTATGATAATATTAGGATTGTTGAAAATACACTCTTGAAACAAGTTATCTACACAGAGATAATTTAAAGGCAGTTTTTCAGTGTTTATCACATCAGTTACTAAATTATACTTCAGTGGCTTTATCTGATCTTCAAATCACAGAGCACTGCTTCTCCTGATTTCGTACTTGCCAGTTCATCACATGAACAAAAGACGGGAGAGGGAAACTACTCTCCCAATTAATCTATAAAAGTTTTTTCTAGCTAAGATTGCAAATGGCAGTTTCCAAATTGTCCATTACTATTAATATTTTATTTAAATATGTGTTAGCTGCAGTACCTGCCAAGTACTTAAGGTGTACTTTAATGTGTAGTGTTCAGTTTAGTGGCAAACTGGGTATAAAGGTTATTTTCCCCTTAGAATTTAGTCAAGGTCTGGTCAATCCAAGTCTAGTGTAACTTTTATCAAATATGTTGCTACTAATCATTTAAGTCAGAGCATAATATTTTGGTACCATATTTGAAACTCCATTCAAGTTAGCTTTTTATCAATAAGGAAACCTGTGTCCTTTAAATGCAGCTCTTTGGCTTTAAAACTNTGTAGTGTTCAGTTTAGTGGCAAACTGGGTATAAAGGTTATTTTCCCCTTAGAATTTAGTCAAGGTCTGGTCAATCCAAGTCTAGTGTAACTTTTATCAAATATGTTGCTACTAATCATTTAAGTCAGAGCATAATATTTTGGTACCATATTTGAAACTCCATTCAAGTTAGCTTTTTATCAATAAGGAAACCTGTGTCCTTTAAATGCAGCTCTTTGGCTTTAAAACTTCCTTCTTTATATCTAAAAAAACTCTGTAAGCCTATCTGCCTAAATTGAAGTATGGAATAAATAAAATAATCTCTTTTTGATTCAGAACCTGTTCATGAGCAGAAATGTAGAGATATAGCATCTGAATCCCAGCTGACAGCATGCATTCCTAGGAAACGATTGGTGTAACCATGTTACATCTTTAACTTGAAAAAAAGTTGTGTTTTATCTCACGGGTTTTTTCAGTATTCTGTTTATAAACCACATATGCCTATTTAACTGGTGAGGAATCAGTAGTTTTTAAAGGATAAAATGCTAATAAAAAAGACCAGAAGAATTTATATATTACAGTAACATTATTTAAAGTGAATAGAAGAAAATAAAAATAGATTGAAATACAGGACTGAAAAGGAAATGCAGATCAAACAAGGTAGCTTGCTCTCAATCTTGATGTTCTATCACATCTTTCCACTTTTCAATTATAATAGATCACACCTGCATTTATGAATGATCATGATGTCTGAACTGAAGGAATACCCTCCAGGTAGACCCTTGCCAAAGGATTGGCGACCTAGGTAGTTGGAAGAAAACCATAGAACCTCTCTGCACATTTGTCACTACCTTGAAAGAAGTATTTGAAGTAGTATTTGACTCACAAATGCATTTAATGATTGCTTTGGGGTAACTGACCAGAAGAATTATTAGAACAAACTAACAGTCACTGCTAGGAACACAGAGGATAAGAATAAAAAAATAAGTTTGTATATAATTATACTACTTACACCTCAATTTTATGGTATTTTATTTTTATTTTAGTGAGCAACTATAAGCATGGAAAATGATTTTCTAGAACAAGATAAATAAAACTATGACAAAACTGAGATAGATAACACTTTTTCTAATCATTGCTTAAACCTATTTTTACAGTGATCATTGCAAAATTTTACTGTAATGTATTCTGAGTTCCAAAAGCATACAAAAATGAATTGTAAGCACTGATTTAAGAAACTACTCTTTTCACATAAGGTGATAAATATGTTTATTTTTCTATGGAATTCCTCAAAATCAAACAATTGTATCAACTGAATTCTATTAATTTCTAGTAACTACTTTCAACATACATACAGGATTCTTAAAATTCTTAATAAAACACATGCATTTTAACAATTTAATTTGCAAAATGGTACTTACAGTTGCTTGGAGTTGTTTCTTTTAGTTTAATACAGAAACATTTAAAATCTTATAAACTTTTGAAATTTTTATTGGGGAATACATGGAAGTGAATCCTTTCAAGAGCTGATGGGGCACATTTCTTCCATTCACGGGGACTTCAATTTACAAATTCAAGTCATCAAGGAAATTTTGATATAAAGGTGTGTAGAGAAAGAGATGAGACATGTAATAGGCTACCAATCTTCTTCATATTTAGACTTGCATTATAAGAAAAGTTTGGAAAATGCATGGTTCCTTGAAGTATTTCCAGTGTTTTTTTCCTTCATCATTTTGGGATCTGAAGGATGGGTCTGTAAATTGAATCTGTTAACATTGTTCATTCCTCAAGTTAGGAATGCAGATAAATCTTTAAATTGGGTCATATCTTAGGGGTTTTGATTCATTAAAATCATGCTTAACTGAAAACCAGGCACTTAACACTTCAGAAATTAGATTTTAGTAGCTGTATAAAGTTTTCTCCACTAATACAAAAATTCAAATTATTTATTTCCTACATATTATATTGAGCCCGTTAGATTTATTTATTCGGTCCTGAGGGCAATGCTTGTCACTGAAGATTGATGAGCATGAGTGGAAATTCTGTTGACTGGAGGCAGAGGTTTAGGCAATCCCTTTCCTAATCCCTCTCTCTGACTTCCTTCAAAGTCATGGGATGAAATTTGTTAACTAGAAGGTTTACCATGCTTCACAAACATTTGTATGGATTTTACATGACAGAAGAGTGGATGGAAATTGGTATATGACAGCTTGGTAAGTTAACATTCCTGATTGCTTACATTCATAATCTAATTAACATATTGAAAATATTTATTCAGGGAAAAGAAAGAGCTGTCATTTTACATAGTATGCTCTTACATCCATGAATGTAAATATTTGAGCAAATGGTGGCAATTTGACAGGTGGCTTCTGAATAGCAAGTAATTATTTTAATTGAACTTGGATGGATAAAAAGGCACCAAAACCTGGAGTGGTAAGGTCATTGTGAAATCTGCTAAACTTAAGGCAACCACCATCCCTTGTCAGGCTATATATTCATGTACCATGCTTTGATGATACCTTTTTGTGCTGTTGTGTACCATGCTGCTTTCCTGAATATATATAAAATCTCCAATTATTGTCAAGTAAAGAAAATAAAATGTAGTATTCAGGAGACCTGTGTTCTGTTCCCAGCTCTGAAAGTGGTGTGATGATAAAAGCATGAATGACTTACTTTATCAAACTTCATCATTATTTCCTTAAAATCCAGATTATTTAGATTAATTTTACTACATCTTTGGACCCTTACTCCATCTTTGATCTTACTGTTTACCTCCTTCTTTTTATTTTATTTTATCATACTCCTCCTTTTCTGCTTCTCAATATACAAAGTGCTCTTCATACGCATACCTCCTGAACAAATGATTAAGAAGTTGTCTCCTTCCCTGCTTTGCACCATATCCGATAAATGCTTCCATGTTCAGATAATATTGCCAATGTGTGGTAGTCCATTAAACCATATTCCTCACTGTTAAATGATGAAAATTTATCACCAATATTCAGTCAAATGCCCCAGGACTTCTAACATCCATTTAAGAAAGACTGTTTATTTTATTCTTTGTAAATATCAAGGATTTATAAACCCTTTCAATTTAACAAATAGGCCTGAAACATGCAGAGAGGAAACGAATGGATTTTTGGTTGGATATACGCATAAATGTACGAGAGACCTTAAAGAGACTAGACAGGTGCAACTCCTTCCATTGTCCAGATTGCAGGAAACAGCAAATAGCAGTAGAGAGCATCTTTCCTTGGGCATTTACAAATATGTTACAGTAAACTGAGGGCCTTAGGTCATCTTTGGAAGACAGTTACTTGGAAAACTGCACAGGGGAATTATGGTATGTGGGAAGGGGATTAAGGGAGAAGACTACTTCATTATGCAATTTGAGATTATAGCTTTTTAAAGCAATGCCCAATATAAATGAAAAGTGCTGACTTTGAGAAGTGAAGACTCAAGACCTGTGCAATAGCTGTGTGTGCATTCACACAGCCAAACTGAAATAAACAGAAGATCTCTCATTTCAGTGGTATTCACTAAAATGAGATCTATTGAATCAGGTCATCACTTCACTGATAGAGAAACTAATAAACTAGTAACAGTGAAGGACATTCACTTACTGAAACTCCAGTGCTAGAGAAAAAACCTGCATTATCTAGCACTGTCAGATACAGAATTGCTATATTTTACTTGTTAGGTGAAAACATATTCGTTACCTATTTAACTTTAATACATGTACTTCCATAGGTATGCACTAGAATTTTCAGAAAGGCTAGTTAATGGGTCTTAGGGAAGACTCATTTCTGACAGCTATATTTTTATTATTGTTACCACTGTAGTTTATCCCTAGTAATATGAAAACAGATTTTTCCTCTGTCATTTATGATACACATTCAAAGAAATGATAGTTTCATGCATGTGCTTCTATTAGAGAGTTGACACAAATTTAAATGAAAGGCAGTTTCATCCATATATGCCTGTGTGGTAAAGAGATGGCATTGCTCAAGCCAATTTGTTACTAGCAACCATACATTGAATATGAATGTTTTTCAAAGGAATTTGAGATACACTTTCCTTTTCCTCTTGTTGTAGATCAGGTTGTATCCAGAAGTAAGAGAGACTTGCCTTCAATTCCCTCATTCAGGATTCCATGTATTTTATTTAAAGTTTGATTTCATATCTTGGAGTAGGGGGTAAAACTCAGTTCTCAACTTTGCTGACTTACTCTCAAAGCTACTGATGCACATTTTCTCATGAAGAGTAGCACAGTGGCAGAATTCAGTGGAGATTTCATTGCAACCTTCACTCTTCTGGTTTCCTAATTCATAGAATAACTAGGTCGGAGAAGACCCACCCGATTGAGTCCAACTATTCCTGTCAAACACTAAGCCATGCTCCTCAGCACCTCATTCACCTGTGCCTTAAACACCTCCAGGGAAGGTGAATCAACCACCTTCAGTCTCTCAGACTTTCCTCATAAGGCCTGTTCTCCAGACCCTTCACCAGCTTTGTCGCTCCTCTCTGGACTCACTCCAGAGCCTCAACATCCTTCTTGTGGTGAGGGGCCCAGAACTGCACACAGGATTCAAGGNCAGCATTTGGCCCTGTTAAACCTCATCCCATTAGACTCAGCCCAGCAGTCCCGCCTGTTCAGATCCCTTTGCAGAGCCTCCCTACCTTCCAGCAGATCCACACTTCCACCCAGCTTAGTGTCATCTGCAAACTTGCTAAGGGAACACTCGATGCCTTCATCCAGGTCATTGATAAAGACTGTTTTCTACATAGCTTGCAAGTTTGTAGCTGAAATCAACAACTGTTTGAGATGTCATTCTAAGTTACCTATTTCTCTGATCTAAAAATAATGCAGCATTCTGGATTCCAACCTGAAATTAAGCACCTAGAAGTTGGAGGAGGAAGACAGGCTACAGATCCTTAGCAGAACACAAGCTCAATTGTGATTTGATTTGCTAGATTAAAGTTGCTCAGCATGCCCTTTGTGCGGGTCTGTCTACATACCTCTGTATCCAACCCTCTACAGGCAAGCCCAAGAGGTTCACCAGCAGAGCTGTAATAGCAGTTTGTAGAAAGACATAACTAGCTTGCACTGTACTTCAGTCTAGTATGAACTTAATGTGCCACACAACTGTGGCTGTTCCCAATCTGATAATTGCAGTAGCAGCATAACAGCTGGGTTATTCATAGGCCATTTACAAGCAAAGGCTTCTGGTATGTTGTGTGGTTTAGTTTTCCAATTCTTGTTTTCCTGCACTAATTTTCTGCATTCAGATGCAACCGAACTCACAGTTATCATGTAAATCTGTGTTGTCATTGATTACATGGTTATCATTGCAATATTGAAGATTGACACCATAATTTAGTTCTAACAGAAAGAAGGTAGTATGAAAGAAGAAAGTATGTTTTCAGGTTTGCTCCAGCTCATTCCTTCTCTGCTTGCTAAAGAATAACTTTGGGTTATGTTTTAAATGCCTAAAAATTACTATAACTCTTCTGCTATAACAGAAACTTCTTAATGATTTAATTAAAGTTTAATCTTAAACTTTAAGCATGTCAATCCCTTTTCTGCAGATTAAAGAAGATTGATGTATCAAGTTAAAAATCATTTACTCTCACTAGAGGCAATTCACAAATACTTTAAACATTGTTTAAATACACTTTTGGGATCCCCAGCATGAGGATTTTCCTGCAGAGTGGAAAGACAAGTTGGGGGAGTTCCAAAGGATGCTTATCATTTTCTACCCAAGACCTGAAAAGTATGTACAGAACTTTCACATTATTTGGAAATAAGGTCTGTCCATCTTAAAAACCAAAAGTATTTACAAGTATGCATTGTCCACAACCATTCTACTACGTTCTGTCATAAAGGAAAACAGGAATGAAGACTACAAAAAAAGCAGCTATTTTGAAATTGTAAATAAAAAAACTTCTGAAAACAAGACAGGCTTTTATATTTTGTCAAGTTTCAGTGCACACACTAAAATGCCAAGAGCTCTTCCTCCTTCAGACTGTCTTACAAACCTTTTGAGTTCCTCTTTTCAGCACACTTGCTATTCTTGCTTATGGGACTTTCCTGATGCCTATAAGTTTTGCTGGTCTAGGAACATAATTTAATAAAGAGGGTGTAGTTATTGCAGGCTCTTAAAGGAAGAAATTATTGCAGTCACACAGATCTGTTTTGCTCTTTGGGAAGTGTTTTGAAGCAGAACTGCTCTGAATTAAGTCTGTCTAGCTGTAAGGCTTGAATATGGCACAGGTGCTCCAAGTTGTGAATCTTTATTTGAAAAAAGTTAGTCTACTAAAAATCAGAATATAAGTATTTGCTTAGACATTTCTTCATATATTCACACTTTAGTGGGACTACTATTAGTCCACACCTAGGCTTAACAAAGAACATTATGAAAGGCAGGAGTTAGTATAAACAGTTATGACCTCTGTTACAGAGAGCCTATGGAAGGAATCCTCATAACTACCTCACGTAACTGTTCAGTTATATATTAGATAAAAATATCAATGTTTGTATAATATAAAGAAAAAAATGGAGTTAGACTTTGCACTTCTGGAGTTTTGGGTTGCAGGATGAGCTTTCAGAGTGCTGGGCGGATGGATCAGCATGGAGAGGCACTTGCGGAGGTGTGTACTGGTGCTTGGAGACAAAGTTATCCACAAGACGCTGCCTAGTTGCAGCAACTTCTTCTTCAAAAGAGTTTATTATCCTTCTGCCAGTTTTGCACTTAAAGAAAAAGATTGAGACTTTCAGTTGAGCAATTTAGCTGTCAGGTTCAGCTATGTTCAAAAACCCACTGGTCTGCTACTAATTCTCACTTAGAGGGCTGCTTTTGGCTGTGGTCAGCAATACCACAGTCCAAATGGTGAAAAGCAGCCCATTTAATTCACAAATCCCTTTCCCAGCCTTCCCAGTAGGAGTCAGTTCAGTGACAACTTTTGGGTATGTCTAGTGTATTTTTATGTTAAACTGTGAACCTAATGTTTAGCTATATTTAAAATCATGTCACAGGGAGGAAGACTTCAGTTTGGTTTTTCTTCTGCGTTAAAAGGCATGATGTTGCTTCTCAAGATGAATTAGGATATTGGTGATTTGAGATGGTAGTATGCTCTGGATCAGCCCTACCGTGTAGCCCCCCAAGCTATTGGTGACAGTATCCTTGGAGGCAAAGCATTCTCACTTGAAGCTGCTGCTTCAGGTTCTGTATGCTGTACTGAAAGATAAAGTAATATTTTGGCCAAGACCTTTTTTGTGCCCTAGAACACTGCTCCAAATCATTCCCTGTTGATGTTCCTAACCTCATCTCCTCACCGTTAGACTACCTTTTAAGATTTCAGCCTGCTCCCACTGTGGCATATGACCCCCTACAAAATTTTATCTATTTGAGTCAGTTGTATAAGTAACTTGAATACTTAACCTTGACAGTCACCATGTGTATTTTCAATATAGAACACCACGAGCAAGGCAAAGATCTTATTTGTGCAAGCCCACTAGGAAGTAAGATGCAGAACCTTTATTACACTTTGTCAGCAGACTTGGTTCACTTGATTCTTACTATCCATAGGATTTGAGGTCATATCAAAGATCAGCTGATCTTGATCAACTAGTTGAAGGAGCTCAGTTGCGTGCGCATGTCAGTGTTGACACTATGGCAAGCATAAAATCTCAATGGGGAGAAGTAAAATGGGTTACAAAACATTTGAAATGGTCTTTACAGTTTGGAAGCTTAAACTGATTTACATGTAAAACTGGGCATGTAAAGCCATGAACTGGTCAAATTTTGTTTTTTTTTCACGTGTTGTTCACTCCACCTGAGAATGATAGAACTGCTCATTGTAAAGCTTCCTGGACTGATTACTGCACCCCAGACATTTTTTCTGATGTAAAGAGTTGTTCTAAAAACATTTATAAAGCAAACAGGAATTTTCAAAAACTAGAAATAGACTACACTGAGAAGGCGTTTAGGTGCAGATTCCTTAGCCAATAATGCATGTAAATTATTACTTCAGAATAAGGCATGTTCTAGCCTTACAAATTACTCTTGCTAAAACTTGAAAAACCTTAGAGATGGAGGTTCTTATTTGCATTCTAGTTTTGGATGTTACATTAAGATGATCTGGGTAGCACTTACAAGGAAGGTTTTCAGTCTTGTCATCTCCAGCACATAGTACTCCTCCACTGTCAGGTCATCAAAATGCTTAGTAAGGGACAGAAATCCACAAATGTGACGTTTGGTGTGTTCCTCCCTGCAACGTAAACCCAGAATGAGAACAGATGTTAAGGCCATGAAAGTTACATTTTGAGAGATGAAATCTGGACAGGTCTTTTCAGTACTTGTACTGCCTATCAATAGAAGTACCATACAGAAAACTTATGAAATAGATTTGAATGGATCACAGATAAATGCTGGTTGTGAGACAAGGAGATAAAAGAAAAGATTTAGACTGAGTTTACAACACTGAGAGGAACTATTTTCTGCTTTGAATCAGTATTCTCTTTGGAGGCAAACCACAGGAACTATCAAGAATTTTGTGAGGTATAATTAATTAATTATGAACTATTTCAAGGTTTCTCAGTATGATAAACTACCAGTAGGTTTCAGCTGTGAACTGTTAGAGAGAAATTGGTAACTTTATTATGGGTAAGGGAATTTGGAGGAATACTTTAAGAACATGGCTGTATCTCTGCTTACCATGGGTCATCGTTTGGTTCCCAGCCCTCCAGTTCTATCAAGCAAAAGAAACATTTTGCCACATCTGGTTCATTTGGACAGTAGACAAAGCCCGCCTTTGCCATCTGCAGGTGACAGTGCAGAAGGTTAGAGTCTTGTCCTACACACCACATCAGCAAGCTGTTCCCAAGATGGCAAACAATGCCTTCTCCCACTACATCTATCAGCACACATCAGGCCGAGAAAAACAAATTATAGATGTGTGGACTACGAGCAGGTAGATGAGCAACTAGTAAAGGAACAAGAAATAGGCTACACGTGGCTAAAAGATTTCTGCATAGTGGTGGCATCTGCAGGTTATAGAGTAGCTTTATTCTACCAGATATTGTCTAGCAGATAACACACAACACAGGCACTTCAGTAGTAGCCTGTTAAACCTGCCAGAACCAGGATTTTAGAGAATATATTTAGAGAAAAAAACATAGCACAAGGCCACGGACATACAGAAACTTTAAACTCAAGTTATGTGGGTAAAATGCTGCATCTTTAACTTTGTATTTTTCTGTCACATTAGAATCACATCTAATAAGAGCACTAAAAATTAATTAAGTTTGTTTCAGTTATCAAACTTCACACCCTCCCAGATTATTCTTTTGCAGTATGACTCATCTGACATCGAGCCTGGAAGTTTTATGTATGAGCCAAAACAGAAGTCAGGTGGATTTTTTAATGTTCAAATCCAAACCTGCAGGGACATAAACATTAAGTTTTCTAAAATGTAAATAATTTCCGTGTCTGAATTTTAAGTAATGATTATTCTGCTGCTTCATACTGCCTGCTCCATGTGTACTTGCCTCCTTTAAAATCATCTTCATTTTCTGAATGAAAAAAAACCAAACCCCAAAAAACCCCCCCAAACCCCAAACCAACCGTATATTCAGTCCTTTAGCCAGACAAGCAAACCACAGATGCAGGATCCATGTATCCTACTACAGTATTTCCAAACAAGGAACAGGGAAAGGTTAGAGCATTCAACTTTTCATCTTCTTCAGGCTTAGGGGAAGCTCACAACTCTTCTTGAACAGTAATATACTTTAAAATGACTTCACCTTCATGAACAGTACATCAAAAATAAGAAATAAGGCGTAGTCAAAATATTCCTTTTTTGACTTACATTCTCTGGAGTGCACTTGCAGTTATCCATAAAAGGCCAGTCTGTAAATGTTTTTAAACGGTTCTCATATTCATACATATCCTTAAAATCATGGAAGGCCTTGTAAGCCAAATTAACCTCTTCTAAGAGCACCTCCATCTATAAAGCCTGCTAGTAACAGAGCTCAGAGTCTCCCTCCTGCTTGCAAATTTAAAGCATTATACTGATTGGTGACACGTTACACCTGTAAAGCAAGGTAAGTTTTAAAGTAAAAAAAAAAAACCACAAGAGAATTTACGAGCAGGAAAATCAAGCAAAATGAGGCTACTGAAGCTTTCCCTCCTGCCCTGCTCCATGACATTCTGTGTGCTCAGTCACAGTATAGATTAACTGAAAGCACCTACGCTAATCTACGCTAATATGAAAATTTATATGTTTATAATTAACATGTCAAAAATGCAAGTTAAAAACTCTAGCTATGAATACAGTGATTTCACATATAAAATTTTTAAAACTATTACACTGATTGTGACCAAAGGAGTTGAATTAACATTTCTATTTGAAACCTTTGGTGTTTCTTGAATTTTGTGTTCAGAGACTAAATCTTAGTTTGAAAACAGCGTTGCATCCAGGGATAGAATGAATTGTGATATTTAAAAGAATTCTATCTGTAAGGCCTCACAGGACCAAAGCATTAAACTGTCATTTCATAAATCATCTCTCGTTTTGTTACAGAGCCCAGTTAACTTCAGTAGGAGCCTTAAACAACAGCGTGTACAAGACTGTTGTATACAGCAGTTTCCTGAGCCAAGATTTTAACACCTTTGAAAGGTGTTGCATTAGGAAACTTGAAAATTGAAATCATCTCCATAACACAGTTGGAGGAAGTACAGAAAAAAAATCCATCTTCCTATACCAGCACATCAGTCTGACCAGATGTGGTGACAGAAATGAGATTAAGGATGATTTGGATAGGACTTCTGATTTCAGCTCTTTTAGAGCACCTCCAAGCTTAGAGCCTATTTTTGCCTAGCTTTACACCTTCACACATGCTAAATCATCAATTCTTCTGGGACCATACTTGTACCTCATTTTGTAAGCAGGAATACTGTCTGTGAAATTTCTGTAGAAATGTTTTCAGTAATATCTATTAGTGCTGACACAAAAACAGGACACTTCTATTTTCTTTCTGTTTTTTAGATAATACCAATGGTGCAAAAATTTATCATTCATAACCTGGGACGCCCATTTATTGGGCCACCTCCTTTTGATTTGTCAAAAGCATTTTCTGATAGTAATTATTGTGCACGGCTGATATTTATACTTTCTCCTGGTACCGACCCGATGGCAGCCCTTGTGAAGTTTGCTGGTGATCAGGTATTTTAATATCTTCAGAATTCTTTAATATAGTTGATGTGTGTGTGTGTGTGTGTGTGTGTGTGTGTGAATGTGTGCATATGTTTGTATGAAGCAAGAAACTTTATTTAAATAAAATTTGAAAAGCAAAAATAAGCTCAAACCATGGTTTTAACTGCTCCAAAACATGTTAAAATTGATCTCATGGTTCTCTTTATCACAGAGCGCTAATTATTGCAAGTGGATTTTTTTTAAGGAATGGCTAATTTTTCTATTTTTTATAAGAAATTGTAGAATAGTTTTGGCATATTTTGTAATGTTGTGGTGCCATGATCTATTCAATTAATTATTTTGTGTAATGTCAAATGGAAAACAGAAGAATGGATCAAGTCCATAATGATTTAAACATTCATTGTAAGGAATCCTATCTGAAAATATTTGATTTTGTTTTTTTTTCTCACTAGTAAGCATTATGTGTAATATACTACTTAATTAAAAACACTGCAATAATACAGGACTTTGGGATCTTGAGTGGCATTTGCACCTTAGAATTCAAATGTGGATTTTTGTTGCCTTTCATTGTCTTTATTATGGTATTTAAAACAACACATATCCAACAATCTAAATCAGTTCTTACATAGTAGAATACTATTATAATACTCAAAACTTGCTGTTCTCTGGTAAGATACGTTCGTTGCATTTCCTCACTAATATTCTGTCAGAATTCTGTGCTTTTGAGAATGACAGACATACTTCAAGTCTCCAGCCACCAAGCTGCAAATGTATCCTGCATTTTTTAGCAGGTTGTCTATACCATTAAGGAACATACTGTTTTCAGGAGTATTTCAAAACCGTCAAAATGTTATAGTTCCAGATTAAATGGATGTGTAGTCGGAGCTTTTCACTGGAAGACAGGCAAGAGGATTTAGTCAACTGGAATGACAAAGATTTAAACTGTATTTTAAAATATATTGTGCATTAATTGTTTCAAGAATACATATAGGTGGGAACCTTCATCTATAGAAGAGGAGAGGAGGCTGAGGGGAGGCTTTATCACTGTCTACAACTCCTTTTCAGGAGGTTGTAGACAGGTGGGTGTTGGTCTTTTCTCTCAAGTGACAGGCGATTAGGGCAAGAGGAAATGGCCTCGAGCTGTGCCAGGGGAGGTTCAGATTGCACATTAAGAAAAATTTCTTCACTGAAAGGGTTATCAAGCACTGGAAGGACTGCCAGGAGAGGTGGTGGAGTCTCCATTCCTGAAGGCTTTCCTGAAGTATTTAAAAGATGGGTAGATGAAGTGCTTAGGGATATGATTTATTGGACAGGTACGGTTGAGCTTGACAATCTCAAAGGTCTTTTGTGATTCTATGATTCATACCAGAAGGCTTAGTGTATTTATGCAATATTATTCTTACTTATAAAATGCTTTCTATATGCAGGGATATGGTGATACAAAGCTTAGTTCTCTGTCCCTTGGTCAAGGCCAAGGCCCAATAGCCGTGAAAATGATAGAGAAGGCAGTAAAGGAAGGAACATGGATAGTTCTGCAAAATTGCCATCCAGCAAGTTTATGGATGCCAACTCTGGAAAGAGTCTGTGAGGTAAAAATCCAATTAATCATCTTATAAATACTTCTGAAGGCATGTCTGATCCCTGCTGGAAAAGCCAGTTTACCATGCTTCACGATGTTACATAAGGGAAACCATCACATGCTGATTCTGTCTTTTTCCTTCTGCCTGCTGGAGTAGAAAGTTTTTACAAACATTGTGGGTCTGGCCCATTCATTGAATGGTAAATTCAGCCTCTGTAACAGTCTCTCCAGGCTAAGAGCTTTCATTGTATGTTTGTTGCTGCAGAAAAGCATTATGCTAAGGAATTTTACTCTTGAATGGTTATAGGTTTGCAAGGAGGTAGTAGTGTATATTTATTTCCCTTTTCCCCACATTAATAAACTTTAAACATTTCTGATGTATACATGTTATTATTATTAATATTATTATTACCCTTCCCAGAACAGCTGTATGACAGTGAATGCAGTAAATGGGCAAAGTTTATATTCCATTGATTCTGGTACACAGCCTGCACTTGGTTTTGTTCATGCATTTCAAGAACATACAAAGAGAGGACAAATTTTAGTTCAAAATAGTCAAGTCTTGAATAAAAATACACCAGCTGTAGAAGGAAAGTTGTCCTTCCTAGCTGTGACTTTCACTATAATCACATATAAGCATCTAAGAAATTGAACTTTGGACTGGTATATTTTCCCGCTTCAAAAAATTGCTTTAATAATAACTCTGGAGATGTATATCAATCTATTGTGTCTTCCTGTTTTATTTGTATTTATTGTAGGAGCTAAACCCTGATACAATACACCCAGATTTACAACTTTGGCTTACCAGTTACCCATCTGACACTTTCCCAGTGTCTGTTTATCAGAATGGAGTGAAAATGACTAATGAAGCCCCAAAAGGTTTACAGGCCAATATAATTTGCTCTTACCTGATAGATCCGATATCTGATCCTGACTTTTTCAACAGCTGCAGAAAGCCTGTTAGTACTATTGTACTGTAACTTTGTTAATCAATTAGAGCAGATCCTGATGAATGTGTATGTATGCTCTGGGGAGGAAAAAACCCTCCCAGGTTTAATAGGTTTTTTTCCTACTTCAATGAAACTGGTTTTGATTACTGGCAGTAGTAAAATTAATTTTTATTTTCTTGCTAGTCTCCTTCTTTTTGAGATTCTGTTGGACGACATTAATAATACACCTCTTCTGTTTAAAAAAAAAGTAAGACTGGGAAAAATCTTAACCATTCTTTTTATAGTTAGATGTCTGTTTGCAAGCATATATTACATTTCTACTATAATTAACGTAGTTCTTCTAAATAAGGTCGTATAGTTTTCTGAATGGTTATAATGGAAAAAAATAAACAAGCTCAAACTTCTTACCAGAATATTTTTCCTGAAAGGCCTGATATCTATCTTCATAATGAGGAGAAAAAAAAAAGCAGAAATGTTGTGTGGACAATATTTTATAATCCAGTGATGTAAAAACAAAGTTCATAGGTACATGGTCTCATACAACTGAACGGTTGGACTCGATGATCCAGTGGGTCTCTTCCAATCTGTTTGTTCAGTGATTCTGTTCTATGATTCTGTATGTGTCGGGTATATTAATTACGTACACATGGATATACAGCTTTAAAAATGAAATTGCTTTGAGAGTTCACTCTGGCTTAAAATAATATTTAGAACTGATAGGTGTGACAGTTTGATGTCCTCCTGCCAAAGGCCTTTTTATGTCAGTAAAAAGCTCTGACTCATAAGCAATACATTACTAGAGCAGGAGATGCTGGCTTTTGAGGGACTCAGAGGCAGTGCTGCTGTGCAGGATGCTAGAAAAAAATGGAACTCTTTAAACCATCTATGAATTATTAATGCATTTGTTTTTAAGGCTGAGTTCAAGACATTGCTGTATGGCCTCTGCTTCTTCCATGCTTTGGTGCAAGAAAGGTGGAATTTTGGGCCATTGGGTTGGAACATTCCATATGAGTTCAATGAGACCCATCTGCGCATCAGCGTGCAGCACCTGCATATCGTTCTTGACCAGTATGAGGTGTGGCAGCTTCTCACAGTGGTCCTTGCTTGTACCGCCTGGGACTGCCAGTGTGTGTACCCATGCAGCCTGATGTGGCAACAGTTCAGTGTGGACAGTGAATTAGAAACCAAGGTCTAATCGTGATCTGCTTGCAATAGTGCTAACTGCATTCATTTTAAATGGTTAGTGTGCCATGTTCATTATATAACTAATGTGGGAAACTTTCAAATTACAGTTCAGAAGCCTGCAATGCAAAGTAGAGCAGCATTTGTTCCATACAGCTGCCTTACTTGTTGGAAACTTAGCCTGTGTTTGGAGAGGACCTATAGATGCTTCTCTTGGTGATGTTAATGCAAGCTGTAAAATATTGTACCAAACAATTGCTGAGATTTACTCAATGATAGGACTTGGATTGTTGCAGATTACTAACAACTTTGATCTCTTTGTGTAAATCTGGCAGATGACGTCTCCTTCCCTGGTTGCAGAGCTAGGCAGTGTCTCACAGCAGCCTCTCTGGAATTCACTAGCAGTACATGACACTCTCTTATGTTCTGGCAACACACTATAGCCAGAATCTGTTAAAGTTACAGTGCGGGGCAGGAGGGGAGTGTTACTTTCAGATCACTGTCAGCCTGAAGTGTTTGTGGTTATCAATGTAGTTAATAGATAAACTGTGATTCAGCATGAGAAATGAACTCTATGCAAATGTGCATTTCTTCTCCTGCAGGGGAATGAGGGGAATGTCCGAGGGGGATGTCCTCCCCTTAGATCATCAAAGCTTACGTGCAGTAGTGCCTAGCAGAGAGGGAAGCATTTTCTTTTCCCTGAAAGCTAATAAATTATAGGTATGAAACAGATTTCTTAGTACTTTTTTTGACTAGTTTGCTTTATCCCATTTCTCAGCATATCACCATTTCTTGCCCTGACTTCCTGTAAATAATTTATCTCTGATCATTCATAATTAATTTGTTCCTTTTCTGTGCCTAAGAGGAGTACAGCTTCCCCAACCTCAAATCTTTAAGCATGTTTGATTTTATTTTTTTTTCTTAAAAAAACGCCAATAAAAGTTAATTTTATGAGCACAACTTCGGCCCTGTAAGAGCACGCATTTATTTTAGAAGTACATACAGCTAAACAGATAGAGATAATGTTGGGAAAGGTTTTCATAAACCTATTCTCAGGGAGTTCCAGCTTGTATCGCCATGGAAATTTTTTGGTGCTATTATTCATCAAAAGAAGTAATGTCGGGTAACTCGATTATTGAAGTATTTGAAGATCAGGAGATCAATGGTACAAGCATGAACTAGCAGAAGTAAATAACAGCTTTTAAACTTTCCCGTGAGAATTCCAGATGACTCCAATTTAAATTAGACTTAAACCAATACACCTGTCCAGAGAAGTGCTGAGCTGCCGTTTGGATCACTGTCTGGCCTTTTGTTTCAGGAGGTGCCATATGATGCTCTTCACTACATGACAGGACAAGGTAACTACAGTGGCAGTCGCTGATGACTGGGATTGGTGTATGCTCCATAGTGTTCTAAACATACTCTTTTCCTCAGAAATCATTACAAATGTAGATCACAAATTGGATACAAGTGGCCTTTATTTTGCTTCTCCTGAAGGAAATGTAAGTATCCCAGAACAACAGAATTACCAGCAGTTTAGTTTTTTGAAAACAGTTCCATCTTCACTCACATCACTGTGTGTCTCAGTGCTCATTGCTGTTACTACTCACATTTGTAGCTTAACCTCCCCTTCTATTAGGACTGTGTTCAATTCTGGGCCCCTCACTACAAAAAGGATGTTGAGGCTCTGGAGCGAGTCCAGAGAAGAACAACGAAGCTCGTGAAGGGGCTGAAGAACAGGCCTTATGAGGAATGGCTGAGAGAGCTGGGGTTGTTTAGCCTGGAGGAGGCTGAGGAGAGACCTCATTGCTCTCTGTAACTACATGAAAGGATTTTGTGGAGAGGAGGGTGCTTGCCTCTTCTCCCAAGTGACAGGTGACGGGACAGGAGGGAATGGCCTCAAGCTCTGCCAGGAAAAATTTTTTCATGGAAAGGGTCATTGGGCACTGGGACAGGCTTCCCAGGGAGGTGGTTGAGTCACCTTCCCTGGAAGTGTTTAAAAGACAGGTGGATGAGATGATGAGGGGCATGTTTTAGTGTTTGATAGGAATGGTTGGACCCGATGATCCAGTGGGTCTTTTCAAACCTAGTATTCTGTGTTTCTGTGACTTGCTTCAGTGACTTCTAAGAAAGGGAAATGATGTAAACCCCCACCCCAGTTACTACCAACTAAATTGACTTTATGTGAGTTGGCACACTGAGGGGACAATAAAGGAGAATCTCAGCTTGCTGAAATTAAAAGCATTATGAAATAGGCATAAGAGAATTAATTGATCATATCTGCTAGTGGTAGAAAGGACATAGTAATCGGCTTAATTTATTACACAGGAGAGTTTTGTTACACATCAGTAAAACACCTTCAGACGCTTGCTGAGCAGGGGGCCCAGAATGGGGCTGCAGCTCCTGGCAGTAGTTGTCCTATTTTGGAAGCGAATTTCCCAACAGTTGTCAGAAATTTTGTCAGAAAATATTTAAGCAAAGCCAATCTTGCTTTCAGGGTAAGAGGGTGGACTAAAAGGAATTTGTGAGACAGTGTTAGCCTCTGTATTTCCTTTTGTATCTTAGTTTAGACACTGTGTCCACTACATTAGGAAGGGCAACAGTGATTTTGAGACAGAGCTTGCAGACTGTCATGGCCTGTTTGTCTATTCCTGTGTTTTCTCTTATGCCTACAGTATTTTTTTCCTCTTTTCAATACCAAAGCTATATTGAATATACCAACACACTCCCACCGAATCCTTCTCCAGAGATATTTGGAATGAATACCAATTCCGATATTACCAAGGATCAGTCAGAAACACAACTGTTATTTGATAACATTCTCCTTACACAGGTATGTAAAAAGTCACACACCATCTTACTGTAACTTTCTACTCTGTTTCCCATGAGCATGTTCAGATTGTTTTACAGTGAAATTACTGTTCCACTTAAGAATCTTTTAAGGCTTTTTTTGGTTGTGTATTTTTCCTGATTATCTTCCTAAGTAAATGTAGTTTCCGTGATCACACAATCAGTTTGCATCTCTTCTGTTTTCCCTGGCTTTTAACAATTTTCAGCTTCTTGGCTGGTTTCAGTCCAGTTTGTAAGTCGAGGGATACTGTAGTTCCTGTAAATTTCATGAGGATAATGAAAAGCTGAAGACAGAACTTGACAGAGTGAGAAAACTGAGGCAGAACTTGGCACGGCTCTGTGCTGTTTGATAGCACCTGACCAGGCAGTGGTGCTGATGTGTACATCACGGATGGTGGGAGAAAGATTGATTGACACTGAAAGCAGAAATTCAGGAAAAAAAAAAAAGGGGGGGGGGGGCATAAATCTGTAGGAAACCAGATTTTGCTTGTTCTCATCTAATGATTTATTGCAATAATATAGGAAATTCATTTCAGTCACAGGGGAAGAGGACTGGAATGGGGATGATCTTTTACACAATGCCTGTGTAACAGCTGTTTTTCTGCATTTTATCTACTTTAAGTCTTGTTTGCTTTTCTCAAAATAAACCCAAATTTTTGTCGCTCTCTAGTCTCAGGCATCTGACGGTGGTGCAAAATCCACTGGTGAAGTTATTCATGAAGTTACAGGTGACATCCTGAGCAAACTTACTCCAGATTTTGTCATTGAAGCAGCAATGAAAAGATACCCAAACACTTACACTCAAAGCATGAATACTGTGCTTGTCCAAGAGATGGGATGCTTTAACAAGTTATTGCGGACAATAAGGACCCCTGTACTAACATCCAGAAAGCAGTAAAGGTGAGCTGGCGATAACCTTTAAAAGAATATAGAACTTGGACTCAATCTGTGAGCTATTAATGCAAGTATCTTAGAGAACTGACCCTGAAGTCTGATTCAGGTCAGTCAGTAAAAAATTTCAAAGAACCTGGGTTCCAAGAAGATTTATTCATCTGTATCTTAGAATTAATAGGAGCACAATGGAATATAAAAGTACTATTGTGCCTACTGTAGAGAAACCAGACCAGAAAGTTTTTAACTACAGATTTGCTAGCAAGTAAGACAAGCAATAACTAGGTTCACATCTTCTTTTCTGCCTCACTGTCATGAAAGATGGAAACATCTCAAACAATTTCTGACAGATGAAAGCAGATCTCCTTAGCACCTCAAATAGCAAATTACTGCTGGTGAGGATTCTGGCTAAGATATCAGAGTCTAAAGGAGTGAGAATTCCAGATAAGATATCAGTCTAAAGGCAATGTTTGTTCTCAGCAGGAATCAAAAGCTAACACTGTTCAACATACAGAAAAAAAAGCAGGAAAAAGTCAGTTTGGGTAATTCTTATTTATACTTTTATAGTATAAGGCTGATACGGTATTTAAAAAAACCCCTCATAACCAGAAAAAAACCCAAACCCACCACAAACACCACTCCTCTCCCTGTTAAAGCCAGATTACCAGCAGGAAAGTCTGCCAGTCTAGAATAAGGCACTCAACAGCCATGTCACAGATTTTTGAGAAAACTCGAAATAATAATAAAAAAGAACATTTACAGTTAGTAGAGCTCAGAAGTGCTCTGGGAAGATGACATTTCTGAGGAAAGACAGCAAGGGAGACCTCTCCAGTACAGGCAGTTTTCTCCAGAAAAGGCTACAGACCTTTTCCCTGACCAACCCAGTGATGAACTGCCTGGCCAGACGGAAGAACATGGTAAATTTTTCTGAAATTCATTCCAGTACACTCTTCCATGTTTTCAGTGTTGCTCCTGTCTGACTTAGCTAGCTAAGTTCCTAACATCTGTTGGAAAAAGAGCTGTGTTGAATTTTTTAATCTTTAAAGCAAGGCTTTTAGGCCACGTATTTTGACAGCCTCCTTTCCAGAATTTCCTTTAGGGTCTAGTAGCGATGTCGGCTGAACTGGAAGAAGTGGTAAACAGCATCCTGAAAGGCAAAATGCCAGCACTATGGATGAGTAAGTCTTACCCAGGCCTCAAGCCTCCAGGCAGCTATGTGACAGACTTCCCTAACAGACTGAAGTTCTTACAGGTAAGCACACCCCATCACACAGCTTTGTACAATGCTGCTCGTTATTTTTGTCTCTTGATGTCAGGTGACATCTCCACAAATGAACACAGACACAAAAATTACTACCACTGAGTAAATGAGAGAGTTCAATTCAATTGTGCATCTGTTTAATAACGTAGCCGTTTGCTCATCACAGCATCTAACAAAGCGCTACATTGTCCACAAACCCTACACCGCACAGAGCGCTTTATGACAGAATTGGCCTTCTGAAGCAAATTTGCCAAGAGACTCTTCAACTGTATACAGATCTGGTAGTGGTAGTGAAGTTAATTAGAACAGAACTTAGGAAAATATGGTTGAGTTTCTTTTCCACCACACAAACTTACATTAGTGAAACATTTTACCAAAAAATCTTACATTAAAGTCAAACACCAAGCCTTCAGTAGAATGCTGTAGAAGAAAGCTGGATGAGTTAAGGAGAATCAGTGGGATTCCTTTACCTGCAAGACTGCAGATTCCCAAAACTGACTTTAAACAAGTAATATCCAAAGTCTAAACCACAGACAGTGCTGAGTAATCTCAATGAAGCAACGAAAAGCAATCTCATAGCAGGTTGCCTAATCTGTACCTATTGTAAGAACAGGTCCCAGGAGAGACAAAATGAAAACCATAAGAAAGTTAAAAAAAAAAATAAAGGAAAAAAAAATCAGGCATGGTTTCAGGTCTAGAGGGATATTCGTAAAATCTGCATTTCTAGACAACCTCTATTTTCTGTTTCTTGACATCCAGTCAACACAGCTCAGTAACTTCCACTTTTATCTACAGTATGTCTGACAGCAGCATGTGTGAAGAACTACGAGTGCCATTTCTTAAAGAGAATTCAAGACAAATAAACTTGTACAAATGGAAAACTGCTACTAGCTATGAGAATTCTTTTTTAGTTCTTGGAAGGAAAACTACATACTAGTAGAGACAATTAGTTTGAAGGTGTCTTTATTGGAGTTGTCTGCACTGGATGAGTTTAGCAATTTTTTTTCTAATACTATTCAGACCTGGTATTTGCAACAATCAGAAAAATGTCTTCTTGTATGCAGTAAATACTCATCATTGCAACAGATCTCACCTGCATTACAACAAAATCTAAAGAATTTTGGCGTTTTAAAAAATAATTTTTATACAGAGGACTTCACAGTGTCTGCTAGGATAAAACCGCTACCAACCAAACAAAAAAACCCCCTCCCCACATCCAAATCAAGGGTGGTTTAATTAGGCCACATATCCTCCTCATTAGGAAATCATCCCTCTTTATCTTCAACTTGCTGCTCACACTTTGAACATGTGACTTTGACCCTGGAAGGGAAATGTGATTCTTTCAAAGAGAAAACAGCCTGCAAAAAAATCTGCCATTTGCACAGAGAAACAAGGGTGAATTCTGAACAACCTTCAGCAACGAGAGGAGAACAGAACACTCATTCCATGAATTTACAAGGAGGAAGCATGTTTAACAGACTTATTAAGACCCAGTCATTCATATAAGCATTTCCAAGCAACAGTGTTTGGGGTTTTTTGTATGTGTGCTTTTGTTTGAGGAGTTTTTGTTTGGTTTTTTAATGTTTCAAAGAAGTTGTTAAAAAAGACAGTGGCAGCCATCCACCGTTCCATGGCTTTCAGAAAAGAGAAAGCTACTCCTGGACTTAGAAAGGGAGAAATTAATTCCACTGTTATTCTAGAAGTAATTTGCTTTCCTAAAAACTAAATAAAATCAACAGCAGGTTTGTTTTTTTCCCTCCTCTCTTGCTACCGCTGCAGCTGTGTCATGAAAACGGATCTCCACCAGTCTTCTAGATTTCAGGATTCTTCTTCCCTCAAGCCTTCTTAACAGCTACCCATCCAAACTATGCCACAAAATACACCATTCCAATAGACCTACTAGACTTTGACTATGAAATGCTGGAAGATAAAGAATCTGAAATTGCTTCTGAAGATGGTAAGTAAATTCATGAAACAATTATCTGCCTTCGCTGATCTACTCAGAATGTAGCACTAGTTTGCAGACTTAAGAGTTATGCAATTAAGTTAATGACTTCAGCTGGAAAATATATAAAATTGCAGTGCTCCTTCCCATAAGATACACAAGAAGTGAAGAGGCAAAATACTATTTCAATCCTTAAACACTGCTGAGACTAGTTCACCTCCTGGATTGGCATATGATCTAAAATAAAACCAACAGAAGACACACCTTACCCCAAACTTCCCACAGTGAATCAGACTTTCAAATGACATCTGGCTTGCCTTTTGGCTAAAGACATGCGTTTTCCTAAAGCCAAGGAAAACCAAGCATTAAGTGGAGACGGTTATACTACTTTCACTATCCATAGGAAAATATCTTATGGATACAATCACAATGTGCAATAGAAAACTGCTCTAAAGGGGGAAAAGACCTTTTTTAAACAAACCACTGTATTATATAAAATCATAGAATCACCAGGTTGGAAGAGACCCACTGGATCATCGAATCCAACCATTCCTATCAAAATTCCTGTATGTTAGTTACCTTAGGTTTAGTTGCATTTGTTAGCTTGTCCTTCCTCAGAAGAACAGAACAGACAAAACTGAACTGATCTTAATAATGTCTGATGAAAAACAATGTTGCTGTAATTGATTGTTTTCTTCTGGAGAGCTATAGAATGATAGTTGCCATTTTGTCATGACATTATGACATTCCAAAATAAAGGTATCTATGTTTTTTTAAACATTTAAGTTCTGTTTTCTTTAATGAACCTTTTATAAGCGGTACAAACAAAGGACAGTCTGAAATGCAAGCAGTGAAACAATGTGAAGATTAACTAGTGAAAGATGCTGGTTATATGATCAGATCTCCAAGTTTGGAAACATTAAAGCTGACATCAGAAAACTTCATAAGGATGGTAAAAATGCAAGGAGGCATTTTCTGTTTTTGTGTAACATGGGATCTTTTCCAACTGACTCCGGGGTCTACTTTCAAGGACTGTTCTTGGATGGAGCATGCTGGAACATGCAAACTAAGTAGCTAGGAGAATCTCATCCCAAAATCCTCTATGATACAGCACCTGTGGTCAGGTATCTTTCATTTGATGGCATTTCATAGTATTATGTACCAACAAATATTGTAGAATTGATGCTCTTAAATTCTAGGCTTGAAGGAAGTAACACGGTAATCATTTTAAAAAATGAACTGTTTGGTGTTGAAACAGAAATTAAGCATCTAAGAGGGGTTGAGAATTCTCTGTTAATAGTGACAGTGGCAAGAAATTGGGTGTTGCATATTTTGGGAGAGAAAAAGTAATCTGATAATAAAGGAAACAAGTAACTGGTTTTCAGGGCAATCTGTTAAAAAGGAAACAAACCAAAACCCCAGCAATGTCAGAATCCTTCAGCCAAGAGATGAGGGGTCCTGTCAACTACAGGCTCTTCCACCAACTCCCTTCAGACAAACCCCGGGATAACTGGATCAGACTGGATGTAGCGTTATTATGTCAGCTTAGCTCATAAAGCTACCATAATTTATGGAGGTTGGTCACTTGCAAGGGATGTGTGTCATCCTGAAATGCCCTGTAAAAAGGAAAATTAAAATGAATCCATTTACGAGGCTGTATTTATGCCTTTGATGAGATTTGTATTTTAGTGTTTTGTTTCAAAAATAAATAAAACTTTGTAAAAGCCAACAAAAATATCTGTTTCTTGAATAATTTTATTTTCTGAAGGTTCCTTATTTATAAGGAACATACATAAAATGAACACAACACTGTTAACAATGAACAAAACAGCATTTGATCATTTCCAGCTTTATAAAATTTAAAAAAATTATTTAGTTGTAACAAAAAGACTGATAGCTCAGCAAGTTATCTTATAGGACCATAAACACATTTTAAACCATAGACTCAATTGTTGATGGGAAGGGAAAGGAAAAAAAAAGTAGAAAACAAAACCAAAAATCACACTGCATCTAGCGACTACGATATTATTCTAAGCATAATCACAGCGGATTGAGTGCAATGTGATCTACATCAAAATTGGGATGTCACACAGTGACAGCATTGTAATATACAAGTAACATTTATGCCCTCCAACAAATACAAGTTAAATGAGACTCTGGATTCAAGCAGAATGGAATGTTGAAGCCAAGTAGAAATGTAGTGGAATTCAGATTGTCTGTAACATGACTCAGAAGTGTACATCAGAATCATTTGGAATTCAGTACTGATGGTAACATACAGAAGTCACAGCTGTTACACTGCTCTTCATAACTTGTAATAAATACTAGAAAAAAAAGGAAATAATCCATATTTAATGAAAAATACAAGTACCTACCTTCAAGGACCACATTTTTACCTTCTCTAAAGATGGTCTTGGAAGGAACTTAACTATTTCCCTACATTGGCAGTATCATAACCAACCTAAAACCATACTCCAACTAACACAAAAGTAAACAGACTACCCAAAATAGAGAAATCTTCATTTGAAAAGATTAAAAGAAATAAACTTAAAAAAAAATTATTTGACAAAATATCAGTTTGACCACGCAATTCTCTTGAGTACAAGGGAGTTGTTAACAGAAAAGGAAAATAAAGGGTCAGTTTAATACATAAGAAACACAGGCTGTTAAATTTAACTCACTGGATACCTTCTGAAGATCTAAATCTCTCTGAAAATGGTACTCAGTGACCTAACATGAGCACTATGAAAAAATGTCACCCAGGATCTTTGCACTGCAGAAATTCAGTAATCTGAAGCTAACAACAGTGTCTAATTAGGGTCCAGCAGTAAACACACGTGAAGAGAAGGAAAGAAAACCTGAGTCCCGAGCATCAAATGGCTACATGCTCGAACTCTGAGCTTTTGGCTTCTTCACTGAAGAAACTGCACCCTACTTCGCAATAGACCCTTAATACTGTTTCTGGATTAGGAAAAAATACTGGCAAGAACCATTTGTTATCTTTAAAATACACGAGCTGCTCTCAGTAAAAACTGAATTGACCAATGAACCTTCTAAACAGTAAAGGGCCACAGAAGACACATTGTTAGTTGAAATGGAATGAAGATACCAACTGCCTCTCATTAAAGGCGTTAGTATTTTCAGCAGCTACACTGGCACCACGCAGACCAAAACAAAACTTACGGCACATAGTCAAAATACAGATTTTACCTGGCATACACATAAAAGATGACAAACTGTATGTTTTAAAAAAGGCTACGGACATGCTTAGGACTGGTACTACAGAATCAACCTGCACTCCTCACAAACTCATGATTTTTTTAAGGAGATGGGTACAAGAAGAACTAATTCATGTCTGGCAATGTAAGCACACCAGCATAATCCAATCTAGGACAGCTGATCCCAGCAAATGAAAGCCCAAATTGTCAGTCTATCCTTCCAAATTACACATACCATGAATCTATCACATCTGCTTTTTAATAATCTAATTTGAATATCAAAATTGTAAAAAAATATCATAGAAATGAACACCTTTATGCTGGAAGTAGAAATCTTCTTACATACTCTCTACTGCCAGAAACGGCTGGTGCTACAATGTCTGATATCAAGGCATTGTTGTAATAGATTTTGATCTGATATTACAGTATTGTAAATAACCTATCAGTACTACATACATAGAGCACAATTTAACCCTTGTGCCCAGGTTCAGTAATGAGCATCTTGCACTTTGGATTGTTTTACCATGAAGAAGAGAAAACATTCCAAAATAATTGTTAAAAAAAAACCCACAACAAAAAAAGGAGAAATTCCCATATGGATTCTCTGTTAAAAGAGTTTGCACAAATTCACAGCCACAATTCTTCAGTAGTTTATGCTGCAAGTGGCACACAATACATATTTAGCATCTGTATAAAAGAACCAGAAATAGCTCAATAATTCCAACATCAGGGATTTCCCCAAGCTAACACTAACTCTACTGCATTTTGCATTTTCCTACTAATATCAAGGAACAAACATGAAATAAATCTTAGTCAGGAAAACATTGTCAAACTGTTCCTCAACAGAACATAGCACTTTGCAGTGTATATTGCAACAGCCTGCCTTCTTACACATGAAGCTTATAATGATGGGAGTGCAGCATAACACATACTCTTAAGAATTTAAACAGTGTTTAGGTTTCAGATTTCTTTTTCAAAATGTAAATCAGCACAGTGGTTTCCAGTCATGTAATTGTGAGATTTAATACTTCAAGTCACCACTATGCAGAAGAATCAGCACAGAATGAATATATATATATACACACACACAGAGGCACACACATATATATGCATACACATATATCGATATGTCTACATATAGACCTATACACATATATAGATATATATATATGTGCTGCTTAAGACTTATGTGGCACTAGAAGCTTACTCAGGTTTCTTGCAGAGGTATGAACTTCAGCGGTATCACTTTCTGGATTCTGTTTGAGTGTACTAATAAAATGGTATTTTCTCAAATAAGTAGATCATTCACTGTACTTTTTCTTTCTTAAGCAAGCAGTGATTCCTATATAGCACACTGAACTTGGCATTTATTTCTCGTATTTAGTATTTCCAAATTGTCAGTCACTTCAGTTTAGAAGATACATTGGGTAATCTCATCTGATTTGAATTAGAAAATAAAGCAATCAGTCTACAGACAAATGAAGATACTGTACTTGTGTAAGTAGTGCAAGCCACTGCTTTTCCTCTGAGCAATGTGCGTCCAGTGAAACAGTGCAGACTCAAAGCTGTACAGTAACGCTATTGTAACCACAGTGACTACCAGTATTAGATCAAAATTGGATGTCAAGCACAATTTTATCTTCATAGAGGGCAATCACCAGCATGATGGCAAATCCAAGGAGCAGGCCCAAATTCTGAAGGATGAACTGGCCCACGGGACAATAACCATGCTCTTCGTTATCTCCATCTCCATGAAGCATTTCTGGTAGCTAAAAGGCAAAACAATTTAGAAAGTTATTTTACAAAGTCTGTTCCATTTATATATATGCAAGTTTATAAGATGATACTGTCAAAACAGACACTCCAGGATTCAGTTATAAAATCAATACATTACTGTAGCTAAACTCTTTCTACCCGCTACATTTGATCAACACATGATCACATAATGTATTTATAAAACAAATGAAAAATGCCTTTTATTTCCTTTGGACTTGCTTTTTTTTACAAAAAGCTTTTAATGGATCACACATCCACTTCAAATTCCTCAAGATAAGGACCAGCTCACCATGCTTGAGTTCTGCCCATTCAAGCTTTTTTACTCGATTAAAATTAAGTCATGCTCAAAAAAAAACATAATAAAAAGCTCTGACTACTGCTACAGTAATTACATTGCTATAAATATACCCTTTATAATGACTCTGATGATTCACTTGTCCTGTTATATGCTTACACATATTCACATACATTTCCCTCTTAAGTATGAGAATAACACCTACAAGTAATTCAAGAGAAATTCTATGCAAAGCTATAAAAAAAACCTCAGAAAGCTCTGGATAGTCCTTATATCTCTCACCTATGAAGAAAAGTCACACAGTACTGACAAAAGCTATAAATAATAGTGGACCTGGAAGATGTAAAAATTAAATTTATGAAGTGTCTTCTAAAGCCATCCATGCAGAAGAGAAATAACTTAAAATGTTTTAAGAAATAAATTAATATAAGAAAGCATCGGGTAAATGAAGGAATTTCTTCAGGACACACTTTATTATAGAAAAACATAAAGATTCAATTTTGTTTTCTATTAGATAGTACACAGCACAAATCTATTACTTGTCATCAGATAGGCCAGAATAGTTTTGGATACTGCAAGTACCTGAAAACTGCACAACAGGCAATGACAAATCATCAGAGCATTGAATCTGCTGAAAACCCAGATCTATTATCCACCTAGCTTTGTATTACTGTATTTCAAAAAGATACATAAAGCTGAAAATTACTTCAACCTGCTGAGTATTTAAATATAAAAAAAATATACTGGTGTGAAGTCTGTTTATCACCTATACAATGGAAGAGGAAGTCTATCAGGAAGCTCTATACCAAATTACAAAGTACTGTTAAGTCATTAAGAATAAATGAAGTAATCACAGACTTTACACTACTGAAGACTGCTATATAGCTCTCACGTTGGCAGGCAAGGTATGTGGCATAATTATTTTCTTTTTAATAAATCAGAATTGTATTCACCAAGTAATACAGAACCTGATCAGAGAGTTGTGCTAGAATTGCTGCTGCCAATTCTCTCCTTCATGGTTTTTTTTTAATGGAAGATCTGCATGTAATTCAAGTTTTGTAATCAGGTTCTACAGAGACACAGTACTGCTGTTCCAAATCTAAAGATGATCCTAAGAAGAAATAAGGAATATTCTGGCATCTGTTTCAAAATCTAGGAAGAGCACAGTGCTTCGTCTCCACAACTTCCATGGCTTCTGGTCATGGATGTGCAAAGGAAGAGCATGATGAGTATAAGTGGAACCTCAGCTACAGATCGTAGCAGCTGTCATATCCCCAAAATGGTAGAAATGAATGGCAAGTAAAAGACTCTTTATGGTAGGAAAAAAGGTTACTTAATAGAAATCAGTACTATGGGCACACTCCCCATCACTGTCTTTTAAAGTATTTATTTTTCACTGTTGCCACAACGGAAGAGGCATGCACATGCTCCTCTTCTACTCAGCGCCAGACTAGGCAGGCAGAGCAGGCCAGGGCCACTTTGCTTTCCCTCAGTAGCAGAACACCAGTGTAGAAAGGGTTGTGGAAAGACCCTGAGAGGGAAGGAGGAAGGAGGCTATGCACTGCAAGAACTTGTTACTGGTAAAGACCCTCCTTCACACACACATTAGCACTGTAGGAATCTCTTGCATAGTCACATTCACCCAGAGGCAAACCTCCTTGGAGGGCCTCATTTGAACAAGTACTGCCCAGCTACATAGTACTGCTGGGGGTAGCAACTGAAGGAGGTGTAAGGAGAACTTCAGATAGCAGCTTGACAGGTATGAAGAAGAAATTGTCCAGAGAAACTGCAGATGTTTTTTTGAGAGAATGTGCTCTAAAGGAAAAAAAATAGGCTTTACCTTAGCATTACAATGATGGGCTTTAACACTACTGGTTATCTACTTTGACAGTACATCTAAAGATCACTAAACTTTTTTTCTTTATTAGCTATTGACAGCTATTAGCTATTGACCAACTTCAGGGACCATATAAAGACTCTGGTCCTGCCAACAGACTGAAAAACAACACCCTCTTGAAGCTGAAAGATTACAGTTTTTGCCCTAGAGATATAAGGAACGAAAAATATAGCAGACATTTATTTTCCAGTTTCAAGTTGGACTGGAAAGGAATATAGGAGAAGTCTGTTCCCAGTCCAATCAAACCAGCATCGTAAGGAAGGAGGATATTATGATTATTCTTCTGATGGTTATCACCAAATGAAACTTCATGAGAAATCATGGAAAGACTGAAGGATTTAAAAAGGCCCAAGCTTCCACTCTACCGGAAAATAGCATCCTTTTGTTAGAAGGCATGTAGTTAGACAAACTTCAGGACAATCGGATACAAAAATGCCAAGAGGTCCATTCTTGATAGACTTGTGTAAGAAAACGATAGAAAACAGCACCTGTGTGAATCTCTGTTGACCTAGGGAAGGATCAAAATATGTTCCTACTAAGTGTCAGATAAGAAGAAAATGAGGTCTTTGAAAGGGAGGCAGGTTATGGAAACATCAAAGCAAAAATCTGGTGCAGTTTCAAGTGTGCCTAGTGGAACCTTTCCTGCCTTTGTTTAGTCAGACTATTGGGCTTTGACTATTTGTTTGCTACTGTGATGATTGAGGAAAAGAACCAGGAATAAAAGAATGAAAATACTGCTTTCCTTTATACATGATGTCCAGTCAAAATAAGTTCAGGAAACAAATATCAGCCACAGGACTTGTAAGGAAGTGATATTTCAGTAATTACAGGCTACATCTATAGAAAAACACTTATAGAAAACATCTGAAGTTGCATGAAGGACCATTCTCAACTACACAGGCACTTTATTTAGCAAACCCTGGAAAGGCGTTATTCACCTTGTAATAGATTTGAGACTTCATCACTAGAGTATGTTTTCAAATTAATTTTCTCCTAATGAAGTGAAATATCCCATAGTATGATTGGCCAGTGCTTGGCTTCCAAGAGCCCTTAAGGGACCTAATGGGCAAGCAGGGCTGAATGAGATGAAGGTCATGGGAGCAGCCTCGGCCACTATGTCCTACCTTGGCCTGTGCTCAGGCCTTCAACCGATAACTACTACTGAGACTAATGTGAGATCTTCAGAATCAAAGCTAAGTTTACAAGAAAGTTCTTGCATGTGGAGGATGCCACCTACAAGCAAGCTGGAAGCCCCTCTGACTCTAAGTTTCTTAAGCACCAATGTATCAGTAGCATCGAACACAACAAACTGCAGAGGTAAATTTGCTAGAGGGCATAAAGGCCAAGGCAGCTTCTGTCAATACCAGTAAATCCAGTGGAAACTGAACCTTTGCTTTCAGGTTCAAAATGTCAGCTGCTTTAGTTAGCAGCAGGGAAATAATACAATGTGACCGCACCAGAACAGACAACTGACAGCCTTGTAGACAGTGACCTGAAAAAGATGTGATGCTCTTTCAGTGAGAACTGCTGGAACCTTAAGTCTGTGGTTTCAAGTAACTGACAGATGCCTGCCTGCTTTGATGAGTCATCTAGTGAGAGTCAAACATCACGTTTCACTCCTGCATCACTTAACTTTTGAGAAAGCTGCTAAAAAATGTGCTTTGAAAGCAGGATGTTTAGCACAAATGTATGCAGGAGAGCAGAACTATCAGTGTAGGCTAACAGAGCTACCAGATATGGCAACAAAATCTCTAAAGAAAGTTGGAAAGTTGAAGAAAATGCATGGTTTAAAATACTTCAGAACAGTAAATTATTCCATTTCACCCACAACTGAAAACTGAAACAGGCTGGTCCTCATTCCAGTAAACACAATCCTGTACAAAAAAGCTATGACAAAAACTCTACTGAAACATCACTCAAAGCCAGAGCTCCAGTTACATTTCAGTATTTTTCTATAAGCACTATGCAGGCACACCAGGCAATCCAACCAGCAATTACTGATAAGAGGTAGATGGCTACTTAGTCTATTTGAGGAGAAAACAGAGGAGCTGTGAGAAGCTTGCCTCTGCTTTAGGATGTCTGTTCGAGGCAAGAGTCGTTTGCGAACGAAGCAGTGCAAATACAGGTAGCCACTTGACAAAAAGCTATCTGAATCTTTGTGAACTAAAGCTTTAACTAAGCTGGAGTTTCTAGACCAACTGGCTAATTATTTAATACGTTACAAGATCTGTCCTTAAAATCCAGGGAAGTGACAAAACTTTCACCCTGTATATTGAAGCAGAAGGAACATAAGAAAATGTCCCCCAAAATAAAAACTGATCTCATCATCGTTGGGCTTGGGAAGGACAAGAAGTAAGAAAACTGGCTTACTTAAATGCAGCTCTGAAGTTGCTTAGGACAGAAATCCAGATTGAATATGGACTGATACCATGTGTACAAGGTTTTATGCATGGAATGCAAAAATGACACAGAATCACAACAATCTTACCATGTCAACCAAGGCCACATAGAGGAACATGCCTGCAGTGATTGCAAAGATCCACAAGGTGATGTTATTAGCGTACTGTCCCACCGCTGTGCCTATCAGCATCCCTATGTAAGCCATCATGGCAGACAGGAGGTTGTACACAATAGCTTGCTTTACTGTCATACCAGCTTTGAGAAGCACAGCAAAGTCACCTAAAATGGAGACAGAACACAGGGGTTTTGTTTCAATGTTTCTCAGGCGAGTAAGGAGATATACTGGTGTACATTTACCATCTCAACAATCCAAGGCATTGCCAAAGTAAATATGCTGCTGCAGAGGCTCAAAGGCAGACTGGGCAATAGGGTATGACAACTCTTGCAAGAACTGTATTTATGTGCAGCAATCCCTTTATTAAATACAATGCAATACAATAAAACACAGTACCTGCTGCTTGTCAGAAAGGTAATAGTGATTAGTGATTAAAGGTAAATGGAGGAGTCTAGATCTGGTCCTCCCACAGATAATGCATCTGTGCATACAAGACTTGTCTATATTCCACACTAGTTCTTCATGGCACATAAAATCAAAGGCTTAGTTTTGTTCAGTATCTGAAAATGCCTCTTCACTACATTCACCTTATTCTGCAACTTAAAAAGGAGGATAACAAGGCAGGAGGTTACAATGAATTTGAGAAAGATAGCAGTAGGAAGAGTTACATTCAAAAAGGATAACTTCACATCCATGTTGAATCAATTGCTGGTTTAATACATGCTTTGTTAAGCTGTGTTGAGTTCAGAACAGCTCTGCTAAAACTGATGATAGAGGTATATGTTCTACTCGGCTCTGATAATTCTACTCCCTTCAAACTGAACTCTTGTGAATATGAGGAGTGGAAGATGATAGGCTGTCATGAGGATATTGCTATGTTCTGTGTCAGATATGCTAGAAATGAATTACTCGATCTAGAATCAAAATTAAAAACCATGTACAGTGAACTACTAAATTCTTATATAAGGTTAATCATGTCCATCTAGCAAGTTATAAGCACAATACATATTGCAAGCTTCTATATACTGCAGCAGCTTCACTTAACTAATGACAGTATAGCACCAGTGTCAAAGCGTGAACACCTGCTTTATTATTTCCCATCTGTGTTGATTACTTACCTTATACTTAGCACCTGCACACAGAAAATGCTTTTTTAAGATTTTTTAAGTACTTGTTTTACCTTACTTTTGATCATTTAGAGCTAGTAGCTCATCAAGTAAGCAAGCTGTGAGTACATACACAGTTTGATCTAGCAGAATTTCATATTGCTGGCAAAAAAAGATGGCTTTCTCCTCTTTCTGGCTGTTCTGTTTAAGTCTTGGGGCACACTAATGTTTCATGTGATGCAACTTACAGCTCACAGAAAAACAACAGGTTTCATCATGGTTAGCTAACCCCAAGAAAACATGTTTTAATTAGGGAGGAAGGTCAATCACAGAATCACTGAACAACCAGGTTGGAAGAGACCCACCAGGTCATCAAGTCCAACCATTCCCATCAATCACTAACCCATGTCCCTCAGCATGGCACTGGCAATAAACACTACAAGCTTTACACTAAACAGTCATCCACATCTACTGGACTCAGTACCAATTGGTACAAAGCTTCTTCTGAAGATCTCCACAAAAAACTTTACTTGTGGAAACTTCAGTGTACTTACGTAATTTTACTTGACTTCATGTAAGACAATGCCAGAGTTGTGTGAAACTCTCTCTGTAACAGTGTAACTAGATACCTGCCAAAATAATCCTGTATTAATATTCTTGTTATATACTCTGAAGTAATGTTGCTCCACTAGTCTCTGAAGTTCTGGTTACCCTTGCAGCATCTGCATTGCATTATGCTATCAGGATGAGAATCACCACAGCTTCCAGACAAATATTTTGTATTGATGAAGAGACTGAACATACCAGTTTATAGAATTAGTTACCTAGTTCATGAGGAAGCTCGTGACAAAATACTGCTATAGATGTACTAATTCCTCCTGTCAGTCCAGCACTAAAAGCTGCTCCTGGGGGGGAAGAAAAAAAGAAAAAATTCAAACAATATTTTACTATTTTTAGGCAAGAAAATTTAACCAATAGACTTTCCAGAGATTACACCCTTCTGTTAGAATGCACACTCTAGTATTTTTTTCATTATGGCTGCATCCAGTCTATACTTAAACTGAAAATACCCCGGACGTGCATTACCACTGCATACTTTATACTCAGTTTGTCTGAAATACAAATCCTGGGACAGAAAAACACAACTAAGCAAAATAGAAACACAAAGGCAACAAGCTAATAAATAGCATCACTTTTACATTGTTAGGAACTCTCAAGTACAGCAGGACAGTTAAGAATGCATATGAGCAACAGCTTAGCTCTCTCCTTCCCAGGCTGGAAATCCAAACTAATATTTAACCCATAACCTATCTATTTCCTTTATGCTTATTTGTAGGACACACATCAGCAACATTAATAAGCAAGACCTGCAAAATAATATGGAAAAACTTTGGCATAAACCTCTTTCAGAGACTTCTGTTTAAGCTAATATAATTCAATCATCTTTAAGTTCATAACTTAAGTAACTCTGTTCATGAGAAATGTGGTATTATATTTTTGTACTATAGTAGAGAAAGGCACAAGAAGTGCCTCCGATGGAGCAGTCAAAACAGGCAAAGTAAAGTAGAAAGAAAAAACACAATCTGAAGACAGAGTGGAAATCTAACTATCCTCTGGATTCCTCATCACTCAATATATTAAAAGGATGAAAATTTATGGAAGCTACTTTTTACAAAAGTATCAGCTATTTGGACTTGACACAGGAATATTTACAAATGGCATTTCAATACAGTGATATTCCCAACAGATGGCGTAGTGATCCCTTTTAGCCTCAGAAGCCACTGTCTAAATGCCTCCTCTGTTTAACGAGAAAATGAAGCCAAAGTTAATTTTTATGGAGTTTGGTTTCTTTAGAAATTGTTTGGAGAAACTGTAGTAGATTAACTTCAGACCCTAATAAGTAGCTTATCCTCCTTCCTTTAAAATCAGTGTGTTCTTTCTGCAGCTCAGAACCCCATGTACTTAGTAGCTACCTTAGCAAAAAACTGAAAGTATTCACTTCAGTACTCTCACCATCATTTTGACTTCTATGACATATATTCAGTCAATGTGCTTTACAGTTCAAATCACACTTAGAGGCTTTATGAATCAAAGTTGATTTAATAATCTAACTAAATCTGTTTGGTACCCAATTTCTTCCACATTTGGCTAGAAATAAATATATACTGACCATAAGATGAAAGAATACTCTTAAACAAAAATTAAATTATCCTAAGTAGTGTTTGTTTTTCCTCTTAATTCAGTAACCTGACTCATAGTATGTTTATTATTTACAAGTGCTGAATAGTTCTATGTATTAATAATAACAGAAATAGTAGTAGTAGTATAAATAAACATAGATAAGGCTGAAAGCACTTATTTATTATTCAAAGGCAAATACTAAGATCCAAACAACAAATGCACATTATATGTGCTCCATAATTCATAAGGAGGCTTGTCTGCCCCTACCTTTATTTGGCAGAGATTGTCACTAATATCAATATACTAATCTTGGTGGAAAAAGTGACAGAATATTAACAGGGGCAAGACTATTACAATTGATAGCATTTTAATTTCTGTTATGAAGGAGATTAAACAATCCAGTAACTGCGACAGCTAACTGGAAGCCATACCTGTGACCACTGATAAATAAAATATTACCAAAGTTACCAAAGGTAAGAAGAAAGCATTGTGAAATACTCAGTGCTTTTGCTTACCGATTGCTAAGCCATCACTAAAGTTGTGAATGCCATCTCCCATAATTACCATCCAAGCAATATTAGCTATCCCAGTATCTTTCAGGTCTTTTCCAGAATGACAGTGGCCATGGGAATGATGGGAATGTTTGTGATGCCAGTGGTGACTGTGTTTTCTAGCTATCATTTTATCTTCGCCATGGCTGTCATACTCTGAATCATGAAGGTCATGCTCATGAGCAGCACGTGAGACATCATTGTGAGAATGGTGTATATTGTTCTCCTCTTCTACAGATAAGAAATTTTTGGGTGGGGACTCCAGCTGGCCATCTAAATCAGTTAGTTCAGTTTCATTGAGTCGATCTTCTGATAAAACTGAGTCATCTGGTCCTGCATTAAAGGTAGTTGGGAGAGACACTGCATTAATTCTTGTACTGCATCAACTCTTATTTAAAATAGCAGCAGCAACTACTGCATCACTGACCTAAGAATTTAACTGCTTTCTGAAAGCAAAAGAACTCATCTCTCATTAAAAGTAAATAAAAACATTTCAAATAGATGCACCACCATTCGCAAAGCTACGTCAATGCCCCAAATGCCATTTTAAGTTGCTGGAGCGGAGACTGCTATGATCCTAACTCTCCCTTCCACAAACCATTCAAATTAACAAAATCACATTTGTATAAATATAGCCTATGGATTCTTCATCAACAATTTAATTCAGCAGCCATACTGGCAATGGAAAGGGCAGTTCTTGAAGCAAAGCCTTTCCCCTTCTCTCAGCCCTTCAAGACGGGTCATACAGCATTCCTTCTGGGCACACAGTGCATGGGCATTCAGACTGTCATGAAGGCACATTATGTGAAAGGTGTTAAGTTTGCTTGAGGAATATTCAGGATACTTTGTTGCATTTATTAAATTAATTTTGTTTAGTCTTCTCAGCCAAACTATGTGTAAGTATACAAATAATGGCTTAAACAAAACACAGCCCCAAACAGAACAAATAAAACCCCCTCAAAGAGCCTCAGCCACCCAAAACCTGAATGCTTCAGAAATCTGAGAACTGTTTGTATGGCGTATTAGGAAGTGCTGAGAGTGCTCTCAGATCTAAGGAATACAAAATTAAAAAGGATTTAATAGGGAAAGTTTATTAAGTTGGATTAACAATGATTTGCATAATAGCAGCAAAACTGTACAAGAGGTTACATGCTACATGCCATGGGTTACATGCCTTTACTTTGAATCTTATAATGAGAGAAAATTCTGAAAATAAATGCCTACCTGCAAGGGGTTTGAGCTGAAGCCAGTCAGCATCTGGTCTATTATTTAATTTGTGATCAGAAAGTTTCCTTCCAATTGGTGATTCTTCAGTCTGTTTCTTCTTGCACCATTTCTGCTTACTCTGCAACAGGAAACGGAAAACATCTGCTTTGTAAAACGACTTTGATAGAAATAAACTGAAATATTATCAAAAAGTCTCTTCAAAATGGACTAATCTCCCTCTTAATATGCCTAACAGAAGTATATGACTACAGAATAATATAAGGCTTGGCAACAATATCTCTTCCCAGTTGAAACCCTTAGCTACCCACCACAGGGTCTCGCTCACACAGACAGACAATATTTCACTGCAGTAACAGTATGTTATGACAAAGATTGCTGGTAATAGTCCAGAAAGGAATGTGCACAGAGCTATTATATTTGCTTATTTTGTTCAAGAAATGCAGCAAGAACAGGTCCTCTATTTTGTTCAACTTAAAACTTAAATTTTATACTCCTAAAACTTCCCTGCATTTTGTTTCAGGAAAAGCTCACTGCTATCCTCTCCACAGGCCATACAACAGAGATCACAAATTTGCCAAAGCAGCCTAAGGGATTTAATTGTTTAATTAATCTTAAATATATGCCCTACATGATAGCTCTTCTCTATCAGAAGATCTACGAAATGCTTCCTTGAACACAGGAAATCTGCTGCCTATCCAGCTTAGGCAGAAAGTCTGATGTGAAAACAGTGAACTTGAAAATTTTGCACTCATTTTTGGAGCAGTTATAGTTTCATCAAAATATTTTTCTCCTTGAAGTTGAATGATGGAGGCAAAAGTTAAAAACGTATTTATGTTGACTGTCGAAGAAGTATGGCTCTTTGGTGGCCTGAATTTCTACCCAGTGCCACACTGCCTCTGAGATCTCCATTGATAACACTATCATGACCACAGCATGCTCCCAGCCCTGAAAATCCAATCATTTTCAAGGAAACAAGTTAAATTTTAACTGGTAATTAGAAAGCAAGAGATCTGCAAGTTTTGGCATTTTCTCACATGGAAAAACTGACTACCTCTGTTACGCCAGCATCATTAGTTAATAGTATACAGTTAAATTTCTTGTAAATTGTCTAACAATTGTCTGGCTCTGTTACCAGTTCTTTCTCATATACTGCCTTTCATATTTTTGCAAAAAGATCAGATGCTTTAGAGAAAGAGCTGTAATTTCTTCTACTTAGATCTACCTCCAAATGCACCTGGCCAAAAAGCTGCAACCTCCCCCATCAATTTTCTACTTTATCTTCCCAAACTACCATGCTAAGAAAAGCAATCTCTTTTAGAAAAGGGCTTCCTCACAAAGAATTAAACAGAATGCAGATTTGTCACATTTCTTCATGTTCCCAGAATAATAAATCATGACATTGGCAATTCCTCAATACTCAGAAGTTAAGTTTAAGTGACACATTTTAGAATAGCTCACAATTTTAGGGCGTACCTTTTGCTTATTGTAATGCTTGTACATTCTTATACAATGTTCAATGATGAACAAAACATAAATGCCTCCAAGTGCCACAAGACCTTTCAGCACCGGATCATTTTCTTCTAGAAAGCCTTCAGTCTGTACTCCGTGTCCATGGGCATGTTGATGAGACCGCCTGTGTTCATGAACATGACCTTGGCCATGGTGGTGACTGTGGTTGTGGCCTCCATGTGACTGTGAGGAGAGAAAACAGTATCAGAGAATGACCTGCTGCAATTAGAGGACTTAAATGGCCCTGAGCTCAGATGACAAAATTTATAACCTTGCTAGGCAGGTACCATAAAGAGTCTTTAAAAGTTGTATTTTTAAAAATACAAACACATTTACTATAGAAATCTTTCATTACACTATTCATTACCCTCACTGATAAAAATAGTCCTCTGGGAAATATTTAGGGGAAGAGGAGATAATCCAGCTTCAGCTTTTTTCCGCCACAATGCTGAAAATGAGACTAGCAGTCAGAAATGTAACAGTCCCATTAGAAATCAAATTTTGTATCAATTTGTTTTTAAACTATTGCAGTAAATTACAGCTTTAATTCTGATCTAAACCACAAACTTTTAAAAAAATATTATTAAAATTACAGAAAGAATAGATATACTCATCAATATTTTTGCTAAAAGTATTAAGGTAACAAAATTTTAGAAAACACTTCTGCTTCTAAGAATTACAGTCCACCATCAGAATTTTAAAAACTGCTTACCCTCCCAGGTCTTAAGACTTGATTATGTAAGGTAAAAGTTACTTTCTCCCAAAAAACTAGTCATCGGGAAGGTTACTCCCCTGAAACACTTTCAGGTGCTACTCCTCATACACAAGTATCAGTAAATAGAAGAGAACAATACTGCTAAATTTAAAATAACTGTTGTTGGTCTCGTTACGTGTTTTACAATACTGTGACAGAAGTTAAACTGTGAACACACAACTACTTTTTCCACCCCATCCTTTTTTTTTTTAAAAAAAAAAGAAATGCACATTTCCTATCTTTTTGTTAACAGAAAATTGCCAACACTGTTTCAGGATGTCCCTCAGTCAACTCTATCTTCACCAGCATTGGTGAGGTTTTATTTGTTGACGCTTGTCAAACAATTCTTTCAAAACTGTATATACAGCTACAGTCAAGAATAGAAGGTAAGGAAACAATACTTACATGTGGCAACAGATGCAGTAGTGCATCTCCACTCATTGTTCCTACAGCCAGAGCTACCAAGAAAGTTAGAAGAAATTTGAAGCACCATTGGTTAATGATGGGAACCAAGATCACACCTAGCAACGAAAGCAGGCTAATGACGGTGATAGAGATGATACCACAAAACCAGGCTGTGGGAAGAAATGAATACAGAAAGGTTATCAGAACAATACTTGTAAAACTTTCAAGACGGATTAATGACTTTTCTTAAGAAGGTGACTTTCCTTTAACTTAAGGTCTATGACTCTTCATTCAAAAGGTGCTGAAAAATATGAAAGTAATACTCAAGTCTCAAATTCTGGAGAACAAGCTTTATGGGGAGTGGCTGAGGGAACTAGGGTTGTTTAGCCTTGAGAAAAGAGGAGGCTGAGGGTAGAAGTTATTGCTCTCTACAGCTACCTGAAAGGAGGTTATGGAGAGGAGGGAGCTGGCCTCTTCTCCCAAGTGACGGGGGACAGGACAAGAGGGAATGGCCTCAAGCTCCACTAGGGGAGGTTTAGGCTGGACACGAGAAAAAAATTCTTCACGGAAAGGGTCATTGGGCACTGTTAGCGGCTGCCCAGGGAGGTGGTTGAGTCACCTTCCCTGGAGGTGTTTAAACAGGTTGATGAGGTGCTGAGGGGTATGGTTTAGTGATTGATAGGAATGGTTGGACTCAATGATCCTGTGGGTCTTTTCCAACCTAGTGATTCTGTGAAGTCCACACGCTTATTCACCATAGAGTATAATACTGAGAAAGACATCAGAAGACAATCAGCTGAAAAGAGCCCAGCAATTCTTTCTGATTGTAAGTTCCAGACTTAGTTCTGTAGCCCTTAATGAAACACAGAAAGCAAAAGATTTCATGTTGGGACAAAAACATCTCTGCTACTAAATTTACTCAGGCTCTATGAGCACTAAGTCATACTTGACATTTGTTTTCATCACGATTGTGATGCAAAATTTAACTGGAATGAATTTTCCTCCTCCTTTGTTAGGACTAACATGTTCAGTTAGGTGTCATTCTCTTCACCTGCTGCTTGGAAACCTGCATTTTGATTTATGAGAAATAAGTAAGACTCAATCTTTGACAGAGGGACTTTAAAATCAAATATTATTATAGTATAGAGCTAGAAGAGCTGCAAGCAACTTGCTATGGAAAAAAAAAGCAGTATGTACTTTTCTGGGAACTTCTATTGTCATTATAAGGAAAACGGATAATGCAATATGGTGCACTCAGGATAATCCTCCTAATTTGGGAAAATGTGCAAATTTCTATGTGACAGAGAAGAATTACACAAGAAGAATTACACAAGAAAGTTGTTATGAGTAAAGAAGCATGGCTCTTGCAGTCAGCATCTCACTATGATAACATATTTTTTCCTTCTGCCTTTGCAAATCATTGGTAAGGTTAAGAATTAAAAACTGTTTGAAGTCTTTTTTCCTCTCCTTCTGCTTTTCTTACACTTCCCTTGTTTCTTCCCATCACAGAAATGTCACAGAACAGTGAATAAAAACTGTTTAATTCCAACAGTACACTTCAGATGGTTAATAGTCCCAAAGACAGGGATAGCTGGTGCTCCTATTCTACAAACATTTATTGTTTGGGCTGAGATTTTTCACAAACATGATTTCCTCCATCTTAAATTTACTTATTTTTAAGTTCTAACCTAAATGCTTCCAGATTTTTATTTTTTCCCCCTTGCTTTATTCTTAATCAAAATTGCCTAGACAGTTTGACAGCTTTAAGGAAAGTCAACAACTTCTGACTTAAAACATTAGCACCTTCATACGTTGGTGCATAATCTGACTTTCCTTACAATCCTGAAGACCCACTTGTTTTTGATCAAGAGGAGGAAAACATCCTGGGAAATGGGGGGAGGGGTGGAACGAATAAGTTGCAGCTGCTCGATGAATTTTATAATTTAACAGTCAAATGTCCTAAGAACTCTTATCTGTACAAAAAATGCTACAGGTCAGTTTTGATGAGACTTTACCATCTGAACTGTGGCTACTGCAGGCCTGGTCTGGCTCAACCTCAAAATGTACATAATCTGCTGTTTTGGGATACTCATTCTTTTGAAGCCTGTGGCTGTGATTCCACAAAAGTACAGAAAAGGAAACAATCTAATTCAAATGCAAAGGGCTAAAGAGCACATCCATCAAGAGAAACTGATTGGAAAAAGCTTTAAAAAGTATGCATACTGGTACTGAGAGGAAAGAGCGACTTGGTGAAAAGGCAGAGACTTACATCAGATGAGGAACTGAAAAACAGAGGTTGGAAAACAGGAATGCAAGTAGGTCTAGAGTGGAAACAGGATCCTGCTGACCAATACATTGGCACTACAGAGCCTTGATTCATCCCTACAGCACTTCAATTATGCACTCTGGATTAACAGGCTCCACTGAAAGAAACGGCATATGCGGACTTGTAATTCAATACTAAATCATGCATGCCAAGTATGGCCAAATAGAAACTACATAGGCATTTGAGAGGAGATTGGATGTCCAGTCCATACACAGATGCTATGACATTAAGTGCCAGTTAGATGACCAAGACATGGAAAAAAATTGAAAGGAAAATAGGCAAACTGGCTTAAGTTTCATATAACTCAGCATAGATTTGGCAAACGCATCTCAGGAGGGCTTACATACTCTTCTGAATGATGCACTACCTAAACATGGCACCATGATTAAGAGGAGGCACATGAGAATTAGAATACAGAAATTTTGCATCTCTCAGATCTTGGTTGTCAGTTTCAGTCTCTGCTTAAACTCAAAAAATGGTATGGAACCAAACTTATCGGTAAAAGGCTTCTATTAGGTCAAAAATAAAAAATATATACAAAAGTTGTTGCATGACTCCGCAGCTACATATACGTACAAACACTCCTCATAAAAAGAAGTACTAAAGAAGATTAATGACAAAAGTCCAACACAAAATTTTACTGAAGGATTTACTTCATCTGTAGTGTCTGAAAAACTAAACTATTATGAAAGTGGAGATAATATGCATTATTCTGAACATTCTAAGTACTCTTAAGTTCTAAAGGATCTTAGTGTATAATATTCCATGAAATATTGCATAAAGCTTGGTCAATGTGCTGAAGTTATTATGCTCATAAAATATTTGTGCAGAAAAAAACCAGGACAGAGGTGATTGAAAAACTTCTTCAATAAGGAACCTCTGTTCAAACAGTGAGTGGCAAACGAAAGACAGCTGTGTGCCTTGGATTTGGAAAGCTATCTGTAAATTAAAAGATACTTATAGGGTAGTAAGGTAGCCTCCTTGCAAGGCTGAGAACAGTTAGCTATCTGCAAGCTTTAACAGGAAAGCAAGTTAACAGAAAGGTTCCACTGAAGCAGATCCTTGCTAGGTTCAGGGAATAGTAAAGCTCCATGGAACACTGGCATCTGCACAGGCAGATTTGCAAGATATATATGAACTGACACATTTTTAATCAACAACTCTAAATGATCTCCATCTTTAAAAAAATTGCTCAGTCTTTACTTGTACCGCTTCCATTAGCTTGATTCATAGCAATGTGTACCTTTCCTTTTGCTCTTTAGGAGCTTTCAATGACAACAAAGCAACCTCTTCCAGCAGGTACACTCTGAAAGCTCAGCTGTATGTACAAGCTCTTGAAAATCTGCTATTAGAAGGTGTTACAGAACTATCTGTAAGTTACAGGAAGAAAATCCAACATCACTTCCTGGACTTGGTCATCAGTTATTTAAATTACTTTGCTTTAGAAAGCTGCACTATCAGAACTAGTGGAAAACTTACTGGTTGGTGTCAATGAACAGAAGCAGCACTTGCCTATTATGTATTTTGGAAAGCCTTATTCAAATTAAAATAACCCATTTAAAACTAGTAGTTAAAAGTTTCTGCACTCTCCTAATTCTGGCAAATATTTCTATCTAAAAATGTTTATGTTAGCTCAGGTATCCACACATTTTCATTTTAGTGAAGGTTAAGCTACTCTATGACTGACATATCCCACAAGCACTAAAAACCGGTTAAGATTCGTTATTTTGTGATTCAATTCCGTACTTAAGAAGGGAAAATGATTATTACATGAACTGAAGTCTCACTGTAATTAATATAACAGCACACAGGAAATTGTTATGAAGAATGATTTATCATTATCTAATCAAGTTGACCTGTTTTAGAGGTTACTGTTTGTTTTCAAAGCCAAATCAATAAGTTAAAAATCAGCTTTTTACAATTAACTGACAAACGTGTTATTTATACTCAAGATATCAGATGTCATAAAACCTATTAAATGTTCACAATAAGCTTCATTAATTTTGCAAATTAAGTCTCTTATAATGTTAAAGGTCTTCAAGTTGAGTTATCCATCAACTCCCTTACTCATTACCAAGAAAGAAAATGCATTCTTTTAAAAAGAAGCACTCATCTGTAGAAACTTTCTAATTAAACTGGTTCAAAGCATGGGCAACGTGACAATTTTGTACATGGTTTCAACATTTTTATTGGCAGAAAATGCTTACAGCCACTCTACAAAATCCTCTTGGTAATCAGGCAAGGGTCAACTTTTACTACAATAAGACTATCCAACAAAACAAATTGCTGCCATATAAATCACACAGTGTATCTGGCTGACGGTAATCTTCGAAGAGTTAACAAGTTAGTAGCTGTGTCACTACAGCAGATTTCTGTATAAAGTTATTTATTTTAATGACTCCAGCATTGCTAAGAAAGATTACCAACAATGCACTTTCCAACAGTTATTAACATCTACGCAAGTTTAGTTACTTCTTTATTTCTAACAATCATGGAATCATAGAATCACCAGGTCGGAAGAGACTCACCGATCATCAAGTCCAACCATTCCCACCAATCTCTAAACCATGCCCCTTAGTACCTCGTCCACCCATATCTTAAACACCTCCAGGGAAGGCTAGTCAACCACCTCCCTGGGCAACATGTTCCCGTGCCCAACGACCCTTTCAGTGAAAAATATTTTCATTATGTTGAGCTTGAACCTCCCCTGCCTGAGCTTGAGGTCATTCCCTCCTGTCCAGTCCCGTGTCACTTGGGAGAAGAGGCAAATACCCTCCTCTCCACAACCTCCCTTCAGGTAGTTGTAGAGAGCAATGAGGTCTCCTCTCAGCCTCCTCTTCTCCAGGATAAACACCCCCAGCTCTCTCAGACTTTCCTCATAAGGCCTGTTCTCCAGACCCTTCACCAGCTTTGTCGCTCCTCTCTGGACTCACTCCAGAGCCTCAACATCCTTCTTGTGGTGAGGGGCCCAGAACTGCACACAGGATTCAAGGAGCGGTCTCACCAGTGCTGAGTACAGAGGGAGAATAACCTCCCTGGGCCTGCTGGTCACGCCATTTCTGATACAGGCCAAGA
>WAAB01011287.1:47488-100040 GCA_013389865.1 Piaya cayana
GTTTGGCAAGCACATCTCCCAGTTCCCTCAAAACTCTTGGGTAGACTCCATCCGGCCCCATAGATTTGTGGACGTCTAGCCAGGCAACCAAGTCTCTAACCATCTCCTCTTGGATCACGGGAACCTCGTTCTGCTCCTCCAACCCCTGGGGTTGTGCACAGAGGGAACAATGCTAATAAATACCTATGTAATAATCAATATTCATAATCACTAATATTTTTATATTCAATACATGGATATCCTGCCCAAAATTTTTAATATTTAACCACAGCTAAACATCAGTCAACAGCTCCATTATAATTTATGAAACAGGAATAGCAAACATATATTTTAAAAGTATATTCAGTTATGAAATCACAGAAATGGAAGTTGCTGCCCTTGAAGTCACTGTTTTAACAATAGTAAAAATATCTGTAGCTTAGAACTATGGTAAGAAGGAAAAAAACCCTAATGCTTTTTGTTCAAGGCTCACAAACACAAAATTAAAACTGATCACATAGGATTTTGACTGAATACTTTTCATATGCTTAAGAGAAGAGTAGTACCGAATAACTGACATTGGAAGTCAGAAAAGGAAATGTTGTCAAAAATGGCAGTTTAAATGCTCTTGGTATCTTGTTTCAGTCTTTACTTCTTAAGTTCACAAAAAATTCTGGATGTGAATTCTACAAATTTATATCACTGCCTCAAATCATATTTTTCAGTGAATGAACTGTGATGAAGGTGCTGTCCAGAGCAAATATGTCAAGAAAATTTGTGCCACACCAACACTGCAACTTTCCAACTTTGAGATAAATATATGGACCACCTCGGTCACATTAAGAGAAAAAGAGATAACATATCTTAAATGACAGAAATAATCCAAAGTCTGGGTGGACTTGCTCATCCCTAGAGGCCCTTCTGTCTCCAAAAATTTGGTACTTTGCCTATGATTCTATGACAAAAGAGTCCAGCATCTAAAGACAGTGGGAAGAATCCAGGCTGAAATATTTCAGCTGTAGATCTCAATGACAGAGGACAAAAAAACCCAACCAAACAAAAAGAAATAAACATAAGTAAATGTAAAATAAAAAGTGAAAATAAAAGGATAAAAGTGTACAAGAAAGGAAGGTATGACTGTCTGAACCATGGTTACGCAGAAGAAGCTGTAATACCACCAAAAGAAGGATGTTATGCCTCCTGACTAAAAAGGGGCATGCTATCTCAGATTTCTTCTAACACATACGTCAAATTTTAACCATTCCTTTACTCTTTAGTCAATATTAAGTTGCACAACATTTCAAACTTTGAAGTTAATATTAGCAATGCAAAATAATTTAGAAGTCTTTAGATGTTAAACACCTACCTGATGCACCTGTTTTGTCTTTATTCTCAATAGATGTATTTTTACTTTTCATAAAATCTTCAAGCTCATCATAATGTACAATACAAAGCCTTCTCTCAATCTGGTACAGCAAAGCAGGACACATGTATATAAACAGTTCAGGCGATATGGGAGAACTGGTTTCCAAGCCATAGTACCGTAGCAGCTGGGTAACATTTAAGCACTGCAAGCAAATTGTATAAACACATCAGATGTGAAAGCCACTAATTAAAAAATACAGTTATGCAAAATTTAGCATATGACTTGAGAACACAAGCAGAAAGAAGAAACTCTGCAATGTAGAAACAACATTCCACGGGTGCTAAAACATGTCTAAGCTGATTTAAATGGTTTATGAGGGGAAAGAAACATGTCTGCACTACAAACTCGGACTCCAAACACCTGTACATTTTTTAATACATGTCAATGAAAAATCAGTTTCCATATTCTTTACCATTACACAGTAAAAATAATGAAGAAATAGCAGCAGGAAAGGAGTGGAAGAACACAAAACTGAAACAGGCTTTCTAACACTTCTCTTTTCCTATCAACCTTCTGTGTTTGGAGTCATCTCACTTTTTAATTCAGTTTAAAACTTAAAAACCAGCACTCACTCCATTCTTTCCTATTCTGACTTCTAGTTTAAAACTGTGGTATCTAAGTGTCCTCCTTCTATAGGAGGAGAAAATATAGTTATGGTCCTGACAGAAAAAAATGGATGCTGGAGGGAGAAATGGAAGAGCTTACACTGTGCACAGAGCTATAAAACTTACATCTATATAATTAGAAGCATGCTGAAAAAAAATGCAAGTGTTTCTTTTAAGGAAGAGCCTCTGTGCAGTTTCCAGAAACGTTAATGACCTTAGATTCAGAAAGAAGTCTAAAGGAGACATGTCTGTGGAAGTTTTCATGAATATTGGGAAGGGAAAATAACCCCACTCGCAAGCTGGGTATCTCAAAAAGCATTGAGTATTCCTTTATACAGACAAATAGGCAAGAAGATAGGTCTGTGAGAAAAGATTGGCAGACACAAATGAGAACTCATAAAGTAAGCTCAAACTGTGGCAGTGAACTTCAACATTTTCAGTCAAACCTTATTACACTACGGTTGCAAATCTGCTTCTGCACTATTTGTGGGTTTGCATCTACAATTATTATGCAACAACAGTAAAAGTGAACTTACCAGTTCTCTACTTAATACTTACCTCTTCACGATCACGTTCATCTTCATTATGATCCTTATGACTCCGTGTTGAAAAAATAGCATGTTTTTTTACGCTAACCTGCTTATGAGGTGCCTCTCGGTTGCTGGTATGGTGGTGTCCATCCTCATTACCTAAACTAGAATCTTGATGTCCATGCCTAGCAGAACGATCACTCCTGTGTTCGTGATGGTGTATGTGCACACGAGATGCATCATGTATATGATCATGTTTATGAACACGGTTGTGCTCATACTGATCACCTGTATCATGATCTGGGGCATAATCCCGTGTAGCATTTCCTGTAGTCTCACTCTTCTTTTGCTTCTTCTTCTGTTTCCGTTGTTTTCTTTCGGGCTGATCCTGAGTTGTGTTTGTCTCTGTTGAAGGTTCATGGTTCTGTTCTCCATGTTCACTATGACTAACTGAATCGTTATGAGAATGATGTGTACCATTATGGTTATGATGATGTAGACGAGGATGGCGATGATGGTGATGGCGACCCTGGTCATGAATGTGTCTGCCATCATCTTTTACTGATAGAACTACTGCATCTCTCTCAAGATCACATTTATGATTTCTCTTTGCAGCCACACTAAAGATGGTTTGATTTTCTGAAGATGAGCGGCTATGAGGATGGTTATGAGAGTGAGAGTGCTTTCCTTCCTGTACTTCTAAAGCATATAAGTGAGAAACATGATCATGGCCAATATCATCATGATTTATCATCACTACTTTTACCTCTCCTAAACCAAGGCTTATTAACAGTTTTTTCAAGCCAAAAAAGGATAATCTTCCATTTTCCCCATAACTATCAAAAATCTTTTCAATGTAGTATTTTTGTTCATTTTCAGCTTCCAACGCTGAAAATTTACTCGGCATAGATTCTGTTCCTCCATTCTGGAAGTAGGATGCATTTGAGATCTGATAGTCATTATGGTAGTGCACACGTTCCTTTTTAGTATCATGGTCATGTCCATCTGCATGGCAATGATTGCACTGATGAAAGATAAATGTCAGCAAACAAATGATGCAAAATTTTGTGTGCATGTGTACCTTCATCTCTGTTTCCTACAACAAACAGAAGGAGAGGCACTTAGGAGTAAAACCAAACTCAACATTTGTACAACATGAGTATCAGTCTGGTACTTATTTGTACCAGTGGAATGACTCACAAATCTTTTTATAATACATACTGGTGTTAACAGAATAACAGTTGCAGTATTTGTACTGTGTAAACTGTACTAATGTACTTTTCTTATCCAGCAGTAAGATAGGCTCTGTGTATTTTAGAGATAGTCTTACACACCATGCTTATAAGAGCAGTTACAAGAAAATGATCAGGATTTACAGTCATAACAGAACATTTTTAAGTATATTTCCAGAGGCATCTACACTTATGATAACCTCTAGTACTGGAAATCTTGTTAAAACATCAGTTACAAAAGAAAAAAAAATTGAAAATAATACCACCTGTATTTTATTTATGGGGATGACAGTGGTTGAAAACCCACACATAATTTTTTTCTTTTATGTGTTCCTAAAGTACCACCACTAAGTACATACACTGCACAATTCCCTATTTTAACTGATAATGACAGAATTTAAAAAACCTTGTCATTAACCAGCTTCAATGTATTACTTAAATGGTCTAATTTTTAGTACTTTACTTAAATGTATTTACTGATTTTGAAGATGTACATGAATGTAATTTAAAAATAGAGTAATAGAATCATTTAGGTTGGAAGGGACCGTAAAGATCATGCAGTTCCAACTGCCCTGCCTTGGGCAGGAGCACCTCCCAACACATCAGGCTGCCCAAGGCCGCATCCAACCCGGCCTTGAACACCTCCAGGGAGGAGGCATCCACAACTTCCCTGGGCAGCCCGTGGCAGTGCCTCACCACCCTCATTACGAAGAATTCTTCCTAATAACTATTCTAATTTTTCCCCCTTTCCAGTTTACAGGCATTGTCCCACACCGTAATACTACAAGCCCTTGTGAAAAGTCCCTCCCCAGCTTTCTTGTAGGCCCCTTCCAGGTACCATTACAAGGTCTTCCCAAAGCCTTCTATACTCCAGGCTGAACAACCCCAACTCTCTCAGCCTGTCCTCATAGCAGAGGTTGCTCTAACCCTCCCACCACCTTTGAAAACAACTCACTATTTTACAAAATATAGAATCATAGAATCATAGAACAACCAGGTTGGAAGAGACCCACTGGATCATCGAGTCCAACTGTTCCTATCAGACACTAAACCATGCCCCTCAGATAGCAAATATATATATGACTGCAATAGTTATTATAAAAGAAACTTTTAAGAAAAAAATGTTATCAAATGAGAAAGCTACATATAAGCCAAGAACTGTACTTGATGACTTCTATTTTCTAGAGATTTATTTTCAGCAAAGAACAACCTCTAAAACATATGCTTTTAAAAAAAAAGTCATTTAAAAATGGCCAGGGTTTCCTAGCAACACTTAATTTGCTCTGTTTGGTACTGAGTCAAATAAGATGTATAACATTTACAACAGTTCTGCTAGATACATACAGTAGATAATCAAGCCCTCCTATCAGCAAAGGAGCAGACAACAAAAAAAGCAGCATAGCTTCCCAGTCACTCCCAACAGTTGAATGGCTATTTTGAACAGATTAATAGAGTTGACTAAAATAGACAAAGGAAACAAGTCCAAAAGGATGGCTTTTACACATAACTAGTCAAAATTAGAATATGATTGAGAAGGAAATGAAAGCAGAGAGAAAGAATAAGGACAGAGCTCGATCCATCCTGCTTTCTGTGGACTCAGATGCTACCAAAACATGGCAGCAAATACAAGGATGTAAAATAACCGTAAAACAGGTCAAGTCTGCTTTCACTGTTTCAGTTCCTTAAACACACCTTTAACAGAGGTGTGACTGACCCTACATTCACAAAGATGCAGCTGGTCAGTGCATCCTAAATGCTACTGATTTTCAGACAATAAATGGAAATCTAGCTGTCAGGCCCACCCCAGCTGCTAAAATGAGCTTCATGACATCATTCAGGAAAGAACTTTGCAGCAAAACACAAACACATCACGTGTATTTAAACTTCACAGAATCATAGAACTACTAGGTTGGAAGAGACCCACTGGATCATCAAGTCCAATCATAATCCTAAAACACTAACTTGATATTTTGTGCTTAAGCAATTGCAATCGTATTAATGCACAAAAATAAAAAATCTTGGAAGGTCCTATGCTTGCAACAAACTGTCAAGAGAAAAGGAATTAAAAAAAGCGCTACCTTTTAATAACTTTATAAAGCAGATAAATAACTTCACACAGGAGGCTGAGGTTTCCTGTTAACCTTTACAAATACAAAAGATTAAAAGCTCAGTTTTCACTGGAGCTTCAAATACTTTCAAGATTAAAAACCACCAGAACTCTTTTGCAGTACTGACCCAGTTACACATGTAAGACCAGAAGAGTATTCATCAAATGAAGGCATCTGCATCAAAACTCATTCCAGTGATGTCGGATAGGTCAATCGGGAATCACTGTACACTACTGCTTTATTTTTGTAAACAACCATTCAATCATCAGTCTGGGATGACAACTGTTTTCCCCCAGTTCTATCAGCTACATTCTAGTTCTTGATTTAAGGGGTGAGAAAAACATTTTCAAGTAATGTGCTGGTGAGTTCATCCCCAGAATTTACTGAAATATTATCTTCAGGTACTCTTTTTCACTCATGGACTCAAATTTAAGGCAAACTTAATGTTCTTATAAACACAACACTGGGATGAGCACAGAAGTTTTAAAAGCATCTCCAAGCCCCTTCCAGCTTTTTCTATTCTCCTTTGAAGAAACAAGTAGTACAGATTTGTTACTGGTGGAGCATAACGAAACAGGTGGCAAATCTTTATCCAAGAGTCACTGGACTGAATCAATCCTCTGACTGTAGGATTGTCTGGAAACTCATTCCATAACCTTTCAATATAGGACATATGCTCTTTCTCATGAAGGCTGATAACCTGAGCTCTATGACTTACATCATCTCAGGAAGCAGAAAGGTTCTGGTAGTAAGTAAAGAGACTGGATCAGGAGTATGGCTGGTGACGGAGTTCTGCATTTCTTTAGGAATAGGCTGATCTTCATCTAGTGAGGATTTACAGCGCTGAATGTTACTTAATGTGAAGAGCAGGTTCGGGATCTGGGATAAGCAGTACAGGAACATGCATGACAAAGGAAAACTTTGGGAGAAAGACAAACTTCTACATGCTTATATAGAAGACAACAGCAGCAACTAAGTACACGCAGTATACAGTAACGCTCTAGCAAACCGAACAGTATCTTTTTAACTCCAGTCTCTCAGTACTGAAAACAGCATCTCAAGTAAAACTCAGTCATGCAAAAGATACTCCTTTTGCAGGCAAAGAAACCTTCTCTCATTCTTTGCTGCATAATGGTAATATCATCCAAATAAGCAAAGTCAAATTAATCCCGTTTAAACAAGCATGATCCAGACTAAAGTATCTCTACCAGCAATTCATGCCTAAAGCATGATCGTAATCCCTTTCACAACCTCATGATCTTTTTCATGTGACTGCCTCATACAATACTACTAATAGATTACTTTGAAACTTCAGTCATGCATCCCTAATTGTGGTGTTTAGTTTTGAATGGTACCTTTTCTCCATGTTCTAATGGTTAAAATCATTTGTAACCTATGACCATCATTCAGTACTGAAATACAAGCACTTAGCATTATCAGACCAATATAAAAATCAACTAGATGTCTATTTTCAATTAAACTAGTAAAAATCCTAGCACAACATTTTAATCTTCTATTATATAATCCTCTGTACCTTCCATTGTAATTCTTGTTATGGAACAAAGATGCTTACAAAACAAACATACCTGTCAAAGAAAGTCTCAAACAAAACAACCAGTAAGAGCTGATTCTTGTTTCTTCCTTTTTAAACAAGCTTCATTATTCTCTAGGCAACCATAAATGGCTGTAATTCTTAACCTGTTGGGCAGTATTTGTATATGTAAAATACCAAAAAGTTTTAAGTCCAAATTCTATACATTTCAGCGACACAGAAGTATATAAAGCTGATCTCAATACAAGAATATTAAGAGTCTCAAATTCCTTCAAAAGAACATGGAAGAGCAGCCTGAGGACAAGGCTATAGCAAAGCTGAAAAACATTCTGGCTACTATTGCTGTCAGCCTCCACCTTACTTTATTCATTCATTCGATTCCCTGCTGCCTCCCATCTTTCTCTCCACAGCTCAATTACAGCCGGGTACCCAAAAGGGGGAGACACAGGGGAAACATCTCCTTGCTATGTGTTGGGTAAGAAAACACAGGACCCACAGGCCAGAATAGGAAGTAACAGCACCCACTAGTTTCACTGAAGCACAAAAAAGAACAAGAGAAGTCTTTCAGGTCCTGTTAATGCAGACAACCCCACCCTAACTCAAGCTGCGAAGTTAGAACAAACACATGTATTTACAGCAGATAAGATACACTCTGCCTCAAGTGACATGTCAGAAATCAGAGTGCTGCCAAATTCATCCCCTCCCTCTTCATTCATTGATGCAAGCAAATTATTCATACTAAATGCCATATTGACTGCATACCTGTATACAAGGGTTTTAAATCAGAGGCCCGAGGTCAAGCACCTGAGCAGTACATGAGCCAAAAGTTATCTTTTCCATATAGAAAACTCACAATATCTTTGTCTGCTGATGGTGTTCTATCTATTAAAATAAATGCACCTCTGATGAAACGTGGTATGTTTTTTTACAGGCTTTTTCATTACATTTTCCCTCGATTCCTGAAAATTCTTCACAGTGACTACTACTTCAACTGTTCCTCCCTTATAGCACATCATTTTTGAGATGACTTCATTTAAAGACTGGAATATGAACATGATTTTAGGGAACACTTTTGTTTGCTTATCATCAGCTGCTTCCTTCAAACTAGAAAACTAATTCAATGGTTGGTCTTTACTTAATACAACAAAATTTTACACAAATAACTTCACCACAAAAAATTCAAACACAACTTGAAGTCACATCCATAATTTTAGTGTTTGCATCCCACATACTACATCATTTTGCTAGTATAAAACACTAGTTACACTATTTCAACTTTCCTCCCCCCACCCTTGTTCCTGTCTGCTCCCAACAATTTTAATAACCTGTAATATTTGTAACAAATGCACTAGATTTCACCCCTCCCCATACTCCTTTTCCCAAGTTATCTTAGTTTCTTACCCCTTTTGTTCACCTTTCTTTCCTTGCTTTCTCTGAAGAGTGTTCTGACCTTTTTTTCCCTCTATCTGCAGGAGAGATCTTTGAAAAGTACCTTAGACTCCATGTAGTTACTCAGCTTGAATGCCACAGTAAGTACCTTAGCAAGAGTTCATAAGCAACCAGAAGTTTCACACCAAACAAAAATACCAGACACTTCAGCTAAGATAAGAGAGGACCAAGAAAGACAAAATGTGTTAAAAATAATGACAAAACAATATTCTTACCAAACTAATACACTCTCTCTGTTCAGCACTGGAAAGTTAAGCACTTAGGGCATTCATTTCTATTAGGAACTGCTCAAGAGTGACAGCACAAGGAAATTTCCTGAAATAAAGCTATTGACTGCAAATCCTGAAAATTAAAATACATTCTTATATGTATTTACTCCAATGTACATGCACGAGACATGCCTGCAGCCCCCACCACTTCCACTGCAGTAATTGCGCAATATTTTGCACTAACATCCAATCCAAAAAGGCTGAAATCTGAAAAGCCAAATAAGCCTACTCTTTATTTCTAAAATTTCAAGTTTTAAACAAATATCAGAATCTAAGGACCTAGTAGTCTAGCACATACTTTTAAGGTGACTTAAAAAAATTATTAATGTGAAAGTAATATGTTGCTGTTACTGAAAGACATTATAGGAAAACCATAAAAGTATTTATATAAATACTCATCTCATTTTTTAATCAGTCTTAAACTGATATTAGCTTCTGGTTATACAAACAAGAAAACATGATACAGATCTAAAGTTACAATTAATAATTTCTAACTTTAGCTCTCACCCATCTCCTGTATTTTCTTCCCTCTTCAATTTCACTGAAACAGGTTTGTGGATTTAAGTAAAACTCATTCATTTGAGAATCTGCAGCCCAGTAGGAGGGGCACTTCGTAGGAACAGACCATGAACTAATTGATCCAAGCCCTATTTGCTAAGTTAATAGCAGATAACACTTAAATAGCACAGAAAGCGTCTATGCATAACTGAACACACCTTGAAAACTTTTTTTTAAAAAAAATCTGATATGTGAAATATTTGAAATGCCAAGTCCCAAGTATACCAGACAATTACCTGAAATGAATATGGTAGAAATCTAGCTGAGCTATCCAGAAAATGGCATTTATTTTATTTTGAATGGAAAAAATTAGCCAGTTTTCTTCAGTCAGTTATTTCTAAAACACTGCAAAGAACAGGAGGTATCTCAGGGCTCAAAAGAATATAAAACCATAAAAACAGTTCCAATATCTATAACTATTAGTTCTGCTTACCAAGAAGTTTTCAGCCTTTCATATATAAACTGTATGTAGTCCATAAAACATCTATTAATGCACAACATTTATAACAGAGCTGGTTTGACTTTGTGCCAATATTCTACTGTTCAATCAGGTCCTATTAAGATAGCAGTGCTTCTAAGAATGAAATACTTGAAAAGATGAACCAATTACACATGTACTTTAATATTTTATTCTTCTACTGAAAGAAAGGAAATGTTTTTGTTTTTTTTCAAAATAGGGCTGAACTTCAAGAAATATTTTAAGATGGGGTTGCACTTAAAAGAGCAGTCCTGCCCTCCCCCATTGCTTCATTCCTTCATTTTTGTATACCAGCACATTTGTTTGCTGACCTGTTCATTGTGCAGCTGTACAATCATTTTCTACTGAAAAATCTCCTAGAAAAAGAAAAAAGATATTTTTCAAGACAGATTACTTTTCCTATCTGGTTCACTGTGCAGCTGCACAAACACCACACTCCACACAAAAGAGCAACCTTGCTTTTGGTGGCCACACCAGCTTAGATTTGGTTCATCTGCAGCCTAACAAGAGTATTTTGGCTATAGCACAAATAAAACAATTGGCTACGTCCATATGTACTCAGATAACACTGAAAAAAACAGCAGTGGACAAGTTTTCTGTTGAAAGCCATTTGAGAATAATTTCCCTAACTTTCCCTTCAACTCAGAATACATTCATGTTTGCGATAGGGTGTTAAAATCACTTGCAGTATTTTTATTCTTATAGAGATCTGATATAACATCTTATTTCTATAGATCTTATATAAACATTATACCCATTTTGTCCTTGTGCAATGTTAAAATACTTGCAGTACGTTAAAAAGAATTAAAGGCATGTCTCATATATGTTTAATTCCTGCAGTATTACAGTAAAAAAATTCTATCACAGCCACAATCCAAAAAGGAATTATGCACGTCTACTACTAAACCGATGACTTGCTCTCACTTTTATAAAAAAATAACCATTTACAAAAGCTATCAAATATAAAAATCCATTTGAAAAATGTGACTAAGGCACGTTTCTTTTACAAGTGTTATGCCAAAAAAAGCGCCTGGTAGACTGTGATTATTAAAGTCCATTTCCAGAATTCAGAGGTTGCAAATTTCTCACTTGACAACATATACCATTGATTCAAATATCTATTTTAAAATAGGGAATTTAGTGCATTAATTACCATCACAGACTCCTATAAGGCCCTCTGCCAACATGCCATTCAAATTCTTCACAAATTCATTCTGTCAAGAGTATAAACCAAGAGAATTACTGGTCATCTTTGGCAAGAACAACAGCCTTCTCTTCCTATGGGTGTAAAGGACATTTGGGAGACTACTGGCAGCTACTGGAACCATTCACATCTTGTGTTAATTAGCTTTCAAATCTGTCTTTGTTCAGTAAGTGTGAAAGAAGTGTTCATAAATGCATTTCAGCAGATTCAGAAGTAACACTTAACCAGTCTAATGTGTGATATAAAATAGCTGTACATATTTCAACAGCTAGATCAACCAAGAAAATGTCCAGCTGAACCAAAATGCGTAATCTCCATCACATTTCAAGTAAGACCTCAACAGAAGTCATCATATTGCCTAGCCCTCATTTATTTTAGCCAAGATTTTTGTAAAATATCTACACGGTTAACGATTATGGGTCTGTGTGATAAAAGAGGCAACTATTCAAACTGAGACAAATACTAACAGGCTTTGCAAATCACTCACCATGAACTACTAATCTTTCCTAACACGGGTCTTATAGCAACTTTGAAGGGTCGCAGCTTTGAGGCAAATGCACAGAACTGCAGTATTCAATACCCAATATTACTCACTCTTACTGCAAGGTTAGAGACAGAAAAGTAGAAAGGAAGCAGAATCCTTAGAGGCTAAATATAAAAGGCAAGCAGAAATGTCTTCTTAGTCAACCAGATTCAAAATACTGGGCTAAAACTGAAATATTAAAAATACCATCATGTGTATCATCTACTTCCCTGTGTCCACCACCTTGCAAGTGCAAGTACCTTCTAACAGCAACACAGACAAGCAATGACTATGGAAAGCGAGACCATGCTAACAGTTTTTCTAAAACTACATTACAATCAGAAGTATCTAACCTAGGCTATGCCGTGTTGCATTATAATTTGATGTAATATCAGTTCCTGGCTTTTACAGTAACTATAATTTTGGTCAGTCTCATAGTAAATTTCTCCTGAAATACAGGTTCACCACTATAATTTGCCTTGAGCATCACTATGTCTTCTTCCTTTCATCATAATTTTCAGTATTTTCTGAACTAACTGCTGATTGGTGATTTGATTCAATGCTACTGTGGTCACCATCCTTTTCCTTAATTCTTACTAATGTGATCTATTTAATTGTTTAGATAATCGTCTTCTTTCATCTTAACTGATTATTGGGTTTGCTTGTTACTGGGGCTTTCTTCATCCTTCACTATTCCATTACTTCTTAAGGCTGTATGTAACTTCTATAACCCATTTGTTTGAGGAAAGAACATCCTCCCAAATACCTGACACCTATCAGTTTTAGTTAATAAGCAAACGAACCAACTTTTTGCGATTTTTCCAGTATTAAAATATTTCTATTACCATGGCATGGTACAAGAAACAGTTAAAAAAAATAAAAAATGAGAGCGACCTACTGTCTCTAACCTTCAATAGAAGTGACCAATAAATGTATCTCAAATCCATTATTTTAGAAAAATAAGATCACCCTGACTAATCAAGAGGCATACTCCATAAAATATTTGTAGTTCTTGTCTCTTTGATGAACACAAAGGGCATGACAATCTACTACTGAAATAATTTTCTCTGAGAAAGATGTTTCATGTTCCTTGCCACTGGTAACTGAAAACAAATGAAAACTGGACTCTGCCTCTGAAATCAATGGGTCAGTGGTTGGCAGTGATCATTATTTCCCAGGTTCAACTTCAAAAATATTTACCATTCACAGAATGTGACCATGAGCTTCTGTAACAAATGCTTTATTATTCCATGGACAGTGGAGTCAAATGTTCTGTTGGAAACATTCTCCCCTCCTTCCTGCCCCTTTGCTACTGCAATAGACAGTACATCATCCCCTTCCAGGGTCTGCCTGAGCACAGCACAGTCATGTTACAAAATCCTGGACTGTGATCATACTAAAGTGATCCAAAGTAAACGCACTGTGTGATCAGGGTTCCACATATTTTCTACAAAGTCAAGCCAATTAAAACTCCTGTATTTCAAACTACATGTTTAACTAATTAACTGACTGCAAAACAAGACTTGTGGTTGAAGATGGCTTAAACCACCAGGGTAAATGGACAAAAACCTATCAAACAGATACAGATCAGAAAAATTAAAATCTACTGGAAGAACCAGTTAAGAATCAAGACAGTTACAGTTCATCTACACCTCCAAACATGTTTTATTTTTAACATCTAAAATAGCTCAGTTTAAATTATCATTAAACATAAATAGTATGAAAGTTTAATCCTGAGAACAGACAAACTTGAGATTACCATGAACCACAACTGAAGATACCTGGAGAACTGCGAACTGTTAGAAGAGTTTGAGGCTTTACTTTTCTTATTTCTAGATGGGCAACATTTTCTTGTGAATCCTCTGATCTTCTTCATACTCATTTAAGTATTTATCATATGTTGTCACTAGAATAAAATGCCACCTCCTAGCAGGTCACCTCATCACCAGGTCAAGATGCTGAAATACTTCAAGAAATTAGTTTGGCTACTTGGCTCTCAAGCCTATATTTGGAAGCAATATCTAGCTATTGCTGTACCATAGCCCCTGATAAGAGACCTTTTCAATATAGGGAGAAAATTTTATAACTTGATGCCTGAATAATACAGGTCGAATACCATTATTTGTTAGAAATTTGGCAAGGCTAACATTGGCCAACATAACTGTATCCTCAAAGCAAAGCACAACACATAAGCAAAAAAACTAAAAAAAATTTTCCTGTCTGATAAGCTAAGTTCTAAATTTCTGATGATACTACATGTACTTTCTAGTGTTCAGCTTTTTACTTTTACAATCCAAATGTAACATTTAAAAAGTATATCATTGGTAACTGGACTGAGGCAGAAACGTGAAGGATCACACTTTGCTTATTGTCAAAAAAAGTAAAACCAAAGCAAACTCTTAACTGCAAGTACAGAATAGAAGATATGTCTAAAACTTATTACAAGCATTCAGAAATTAGCTACGGGCATATTACAACAGTTAATATTTTTAGATACATCCCACTGCAACTATTGTGGATGTACTGAAAATACGGTACAAATCTTGAAAGCATCTGGACAATTTAAGTGTGTTAATATACAAAACCTCTGGTAGAATTGCTACAATGTGCAGTTCAGAACAGAAATGACAAAGTCTAGCCTGTTTACGTATCATACCATATATCAAATAAATGGGAATAATTTTTAGCATAAAATTATAGCACTATTAGGCTACCACATTATTTGGACTGCAGCCAAGTAGCAAATCTCTGAAGTTTTAATGTAAATTAGTACAATTTAGATTTTTTTGGTTGAGATATTCTCTTCTATGTACAGACATTCAGGTCAGCAATAAATAAAACACTTCTATGTTCCGCAAACAGAATTAGCCAATAAATATGGCCTAAATGACACCGTTTGCACTTCATGGAGCGAGAGTACTTATCAGGGTAGCAAAGCACTGATGAAAACAGGACTTTCTTTACAGGAATAGACTACAAAAAATTGCATAGTCTTGAGAAGCAATATAAACATCGTTTAAAACAATATTCCACTTGAAAGTGAAAAAGCTCTTCTGGACTGCTCTGCAGATGATACGAATGTTCTGCATAAAATATGAATGCAGTAGTGCCTGCAGTGGCAAAGTCATAGTCAGACTGAGATGCATACCTGCTCACCACTGCCCCTTATGGACAATGTTCAGTTGTCATATTACTACCTATTTGGTAAAGTGTGATAATCACAGCTTTCAGTGATTCAAATGACACATGGTTATTATCATGAAAAACCTTAGAACCAGTCATCCTGTGATACAGTGCTATTCAGTGCACATTAAAATACAAATTAATATTAACAAAGACATAGATGTTACTCAAATCCACATCAAGTATCACACTGAGCAACATCTATTTGACAAGACTGCCTTGGAGATCACATATATTTCTTCTGATTTGCTTTGCTACTCCAACCTAAGCATGGTTGCATGCTATTATCAGCAATTAGTATGGCTGAAAGATTTAAATCACCAGCTGTAAATCAATTATTTACAATTATCCTTCAAAATTAGAAGTATTCTTTTTGTCCATTAATAAACATCACCTTGCAGTAACAAAAGTGAAGAAAGGTTTCTTTCTGAGTGTGGCACGAGTCAGGTAATCTTGAGATATCTATCTTTGTATAAAATGTATGATTGCACCTATCTGGAATTCACATTTTATGCTACCAGTCTTTACTAGGAGCTGTGATTGGAAACTTTCTTAAGTGTTTATAACCTACATGCAGAAACACCATGTAAAGTCTCTGTTGAGGAGTATATTTGTTATTCTATGCAAATCCTGCAATCTTGCATAAAACTTCATTCATTCTTCACCTGAAGAGCTTTTCATCTCCCATACACATTTTATCTTACAGACAGACTAACCACAGGAATACTTCTGCAGGACTTCATTTGATTAGCGAGTTTCAGATGTGATTATAGTTATTCAATTATTTCCAGTATTATGCAGACTATCTCAATTCTGGATTGATATAGCTCCCTAGTATCGATGCCTACAAAAGGAAGTCTTGGCCACTTCAGCACTGAACCAAATGCTTACAGAATACAATTTTCTGTACCTCTTCTGAAGCTAGAGCTCTAACTCCTCCCTAGTTAACACTGCATTTTTACATACTCGGTGCCTTGTTAAACACCAAGATTATGATAACACAGTAGAAGAGGAGGTTTCATAAGACTAGATTCATTCCTCAAAAGTAATACGAGACTTCTAGGACTACTCTTCAAAAAAAAAAAAAAAACCACAAAAAACAAACAACCCAAACCCAACCAAAACCTCCCCAACCAAATATGGACAATTTTATTTAACTTCCACAACCTAAAATTTCTAATAAGCACAAGGAAACTGATACACAGCTTGCTAGGTTCCTTTTGCTGATGCTAAGATCTGTTCAGGAATATTTCTTACTCTGTTCTTGTTGTTCACAGAGCAGCAGTAACAGGCTGTCCAACAAACGATGTAGTACGAATTCTGTAACAAGTCCATCGTTTTAGCAGCAGTCTAATTTTGCATTAGTAAAACCAACATATATTCTTCACTGTTATCCTACTGCTTTAGAAAGCAGCAAGCTATAGAAAAGTGATAGCCAGATGAGAATGAAACTCCCAGGTCATCAAAAGCTGAGAGAGAAAGACAACAGCTGAGTCATTCCTCCTCTGCAGCAACGAAGTAGTCAGAAACTGGAAAGCAAGAAGATGAGGCAGCACAACGTGATACCTAGAAGATGAAAACATTTACAGTGTAATGAGCCATATCCCTCAGCATGGCTACAACACCCTACATATAACTTGAACATCCCTTCTGCTCGTTAGCTTTTGAGACCAACATCAGGAAACAATCGTATTTCAACTCTTTTCATGGAGGATTTCAGCTTTTTGAGTATTAAAACCTATACAGTGCTTGTATTATCGTGAGGTAACAATACACAAGTGACTTCAAACAACTATTTTACCTGCTTTACTGCTCAGATTTCTTTACATCAAATAAACTGGAGAAATGGCACTGATACAACAGCACATAAAATGTTTAGAACAGGTGGACTGATGCAGCACATACCTTCCTTTCTTTTAGATCACAACATAGGCAGAATGTAGTTTCCCACACTTCAATCACTTTTTGAAATGTAAAAAACCCATTTGTTTTTATTAGCTTTGCCTAACTGGTACACATTTCCTTACCAGACTTTATTGGGCATATTTCAAATTAATACCTCAGTTGCAATTTAAAAATGACCTAATAACAATCTTAATTCTTTCCTTGTCAGATGTTACTTCATTCCTTTATCACGAAGCAAAAATGACTAGCTCACATCTAAGATAACTTCAGTAGCTTACCCCCCAAAAGATGAATACTTATCCAACAAAAATAAACTCAGCTGGATTCCCACAAAAATCCAAGTTATACCTATACAGAGAACAGAAACTGCTTTCCAAAAGGCATACATTTCTCATATTCACAGAACTCTCCCTGCATCAAAAGCTCAATTCCATTAAAAGCATACCTATACAAGGAACAGAACTGCAATTAGGCCTTCCTTCTTTGAAACTTCTACTGACATCTTCAAATGTGTTAAGAAGCCAGGAGATGTTCTTGTGACAATTCTGAAAATATACTGTAAAACAACATGCTATAAAATGGGAAAAGTTCTGACAGTTGATAGTCAAACTGTGAACAAACTGGAATGAGGTTTTTCCTGTTCTCATATAATTGTCATTGTTTGCACATGCAGGTATGCCTGTCCATTCCCAATTCTGCAAAACAGTTTGTAAAGATGCCACTATCTTTCCATTAAGCTTCATCACAGTTAAGAACCAAATCTTAACTTACAGGAAAACTTTCATGGAGCTTAGCTTTTAAGTAGCTTGTGTAATTTTAATTCAGTAATTCAATCTGATAAAAACAAAGTGTTAAGAGTGTTTCTAAAACCAGACTGACTCATCAAGTGCCCATGATACATTCACAATAAACTTCCACTTCTGTAAAAACTGTGACAGAGACAGAAATAACAGTCATTACAATAGGTACAATCATGATCAAAAGATGTTAATGCTGGACAGAAAAAGCAAACAAGTCCAAGCACACTTCCTTTGCATTTATATACAACCAACCTTAAAGTTCATGTGATCTGGGCATTACTTGTTTTCTCCCAACTTGTATGACCCCTTGTTTTGCAGAAAATTTATTATGAATAAAAATATCTAAATTACAGTTGCCTGACTGACTCAGAAAAGATCACAAAGGAATGCCAGGTTGGATATATTATTTTTTCCATTATATATAAAACATCTCCCTTATTTGTGGAAAGTCAAACTACACAAAGTACACATCTCACTAAGGTTTCCCACTGAATATTCAAAAGGAATGGTGTATATATATATAACATAAGGCCTACTCTCCACTGAATATCCTCTTGCTGACTTTTCGCCATATAACTCTAGCATATGGATAGCATTACAACATCATGGAGAGGAGGATTTCCAAGCACTCTAGTAGATGAAGGTCAGCACCAGGACCTGTGGTTTTTCTTTGTGGAATATGCCTGAATCATCCATAAGATCCAATTCAAGAGGTTTTGTGGGGTTGTTTTGTACTGGGAGAAACAAACATTAAGATAACTAAGCCCATGACCGTATTTCTGCCATTTAAAACCACAGCTTCTCTATAATTGCACATACTATGACTTTCTGGATATATGCTCCAAATTTAGTACCTGTTTTTTATGTAAGCCAACCTGGAAAGCATGAAGCAAGGAAAGCAAGGAGTATAGATTAAAATGAACCTCAGTATTTCTGAGAAACTGTTTTTACATAAGCAGACTCTTCTTTCATGTCGCTTATTCCAGACAGGCAATCTGAGTACAATCCTTCAACATCCATCTTCAGTGGACACTAGGGCACATCCCCTTATGGAATTGCCACCGTTAAATCTCATAACACACACACACACACACACACACACTTAATTCACAGGCCCTATTTTATTTCAGAACTACATTGCGTGGCTATATACTTTTTCCCCCTCAAAAGCATTTAAATGTTGAAGGCAGTTTTAAAAAAAGCGCTGCAGATTGATACCACCAGTTCTATTTTAACAGTTGTTTTTGGAAGGAATATCTAGCTAGGAAAGCCTGAAGCCACACTGGTCTCAATATTCTTGGGAACCATGTAGCTTTATTTTCATCCATTACCATATCAGAATATCAGCCTCAGAAGTAACCACTAACAAACCTAATTCGTGCTTTGGAGTGGGGTAGTATGCCTCACCAGTCAACACAGAATAGCTACTCCCCTACGTATCTAATGGAAAGCACATTCTTAACTGAAAGAAAATCTGAGCACATTCTCTGTTAAAATAAAAAATTTAAAACCCAATAGGATACCCTTTTGTATAGAAATAGTTTTATGTCATCGTGTCAGTTACTATTACCCAAAGGGACAGCAGAAATGTACTAGCTGGAATACCCTAGGAACTACTTTTATTAACCAAACAGCTGCTGCTTCTGCATTCTGGAAGCCTAACCAGGCCTTCCAGCGTCAATTTCTCCACGCGGCGTTAGGCTCCACGCACCAGAGGTTCCCTCGGTATCACGTTACAGCATCCTACCTTAATAATAAACCTCGATTATTACTGAAAAACACACAGATAATCAGCATTATTTCTAATACCGAAGGAAGACTTTTGAGAGCTACCAGGTGCGTACAGAACAACATAAAAAAAGATAACCGCAGGTTTTATCGAGCAGTTTTATTCCGAAGTTTCGAAGTATTCGCTTCCGAAGGACGCGGGTGAAGCAGGAATCGGGGCCGGGCGGTTCTTTCGGCCCAAAGGTCGCGCAGGGTCCTCTCGCAGCCGGCGACAGCGCCTCCTGCCCCTCTCTTACCTTTGTTTGAGGCAACGCGACGGCTGCGATTTCCGCAGCGAGGAACCTCAGCCCCGGCGAGGCTCCGCCGCGCTCCCCCCTCCCGCCCGCCGCCTCCCGGTCCCCCCGTGGAGGGGAGACGGGGGCGGGGAGGCTTCACCCGCCGCACGGCGAGCGTAGAAGGGTAAAAGAACCGCAGGACACGGGGCCGCAGCGGCGCCTCCCGCCCGGCTGCCCGGGAGGGGGTCTCAGCGTGGTCCCCCCCCAACCTCGCCCCTCGCCCACCCGCGGGTCCCGCCGCCACGTGACGAGGGGCCGCTCCGCGCCCCGGCGGAGGCGCCGTCCCGCTCCCGCCGATCGCCCCCCGCTCCCCCGCCGGCCGCCACCCGCACCGCCGCGCCGGCCGGTTGTGGGGGAGGGAATGTAAACAAATGGGGTTTTATAGCTACCTCACTCGAGTGCCGTGTGCATCTCCCTCTCCGCTCGGTACCAAACCGCCGCGGCGCCTCCTCCTCCTCCTCCCGCAGCTCCTGCCGCCGCGCGGATACGCTATTCACCAAGCGCGGTTACGCCGAACCCCACCGCCCTCTCCGCTCTCGACCCTACGCATCCTGCGGAGTGGGCTGCACACGCGTCCCGGCAGGCGCCCAATGCGGAGCCATTTCCTCCCCCCCCGCTCCACCGCCGCTACGAAAATGGCGTAGCGCCCGCCGCAGCTTGCGCTCATCACTCAAGCGGGCGGGCCGGGAGCCGCGGGGCTGGGGAGTCCCGGGGATAAAGAGAGCCTGGCGGACAGGGCTCGGCCTTCCTACCCCCGTTGTTTTAACTCCAGAAAATCCTGTCGGGCTTCGCTTACGAAGTGAAAGATGAAGCTGTTTATCGAGGTGATAAACGCGGCCTCCACACCGCGGTGACAGCTACAGAATTCCACTCCACAGTGCTGCGAGGGGATGCGAGGGCCGGAGACTCCGCCGTGAGCACCGGCTCGCAGGGAGGAGGGGGTTATTCAGCCTGGAGAGAAGAAAGCTCAGAGAAGACCGCAGAGCAACTTCCAATACCTGAAGGGGCTCCAGGAAAGCTGGGGAAGGACTTTTTACAAGGACATGGAGTGAGAGGATGGGGGGGGGGTGGCTTTAAATTGGAAAGGGGAAGATTTAGATTAGGCATTAGGAAGAAGTTCTTCATGCCAGGGGTGGTGGGGCTGGGCCCAGGTTGCCCAGGGAAGCTGTGGCTGCCCCATCCCGGGAGGTGTTCAAGACCAGGCTGGATGGGGCCTTGGGTAGCCTGATGCGGTGGGAGGTGTTCCTGCCCATGGAAGAGGGGTTGGAAAGAAGCTGATCTTTAAGGTCCCTCCCACCTCTAACCATTCTGTTCTTATGTTAGGGATTCCAGAAATGGACACAGCACTCCAGGAGGGGTGTCATGAGAGAGGAGAAGGGTAGAATCACTTCAGTCGACCAACATAATTTGATAAAGGCATGTAGAACTATCAGGTAGTTCTGGACCTAAGACTGTGTCAGCTTTGTGTGTTATGCTACATCAATGTTTTGGTATTTGATGGTGAATATTGACTTATTTTTTCCAATTAGTTCTTCCCCCTTTCCTCCCTCATATTCATGTTCTGGACTTTATAATTTCAGATGTTCTACAACACCTTTTCCTCTCCTTAGTATTTATTTTGAGGGGTAAAAAATAACATATACTCTCCCACCCCCATTTTTTCCCCCAAATATATTATTGAATCAATCATTAAAATATAAACCACATTAGTGCAAAAATTTTACAGCCTCTACTCAAGTTTTAGTGACTCTTAAAGGTCCTGTACCGAACTGTTGCACCAGATCATTTTTACTATTTGAATGATTTCTGCCTCAAAGCAGGTTTTTTAACTGTCACAACTTTTGTACCACAAATAAGATACACTTCTGATTCTGATCTCGGTTATTAGACACCTACCTCAATACCCACTGTTGATCACTAGGTGTGACTGATTTGTGCTGCTGTTTGGTTGGGAAGAAAGCAACTGAGTGCAAAGAATGTAAGAAATGTAAAGTTTTGTGTCTTCTTCTTTCAGAGTTTATTTTGAGTTAACTGAACACAGTAATAAAATAGGGTGAATGGGGTTTGTATTTGAAGTAAAATTCAAATAATATAGAAATCTCAACACATCTCCCTCCAAAATCAAGAACTCCAGTAAGAGCACTGCAATGGATAAACTGAAATTAATATGTTTAATATAGAAACGTCCTTTAAAAAATTGGGGCTGATTGATTGATTTTGTAGTAGTTTTGCTGTATTTAGAAAAGTTTGAAAATTTAGGGGTGGATAAGAAAGCTTTTCTGAAGGCAACCTTGCCTTATTGTGGAGGTATTGATGCTGCATAGATGCTTTTCAGAGATTCACCCAACTAAAGTATACAAATTAAAAAATCTCTATGTTAGGGGCTTCTTTATGCAGAAGAAGTCCTCCTTTCCAGCTGTTGCACACTCTAATGTGTATCTGTGTATTTTACAGCCAGAAGGGACCAGACCTGCCAGGACTGTGATGTAAGAGTGTCCTTTCCTCTTGAGAAATTAGGGTCTCGTTTTTATTTTAAGCTAGGCTGTAACCTCCCCATTGAGTCAGCTGATGGCTTTCTCTTGATTCATTAAAAGATTTTTTGTATCTAGAATATTTTCTCTATAATTGTACATAGTATTAGCTTACTTCTGTTTAGTTTTAATCCTACATTTTACTACAAGAATTGTCTACTCATCCATACGTAGAGAAAAGAAAGTACAAGTTTCTATACCTCAGATTCTGACACCCAGATCACAAACTATTATATCAGGCATTACCATGAAAAGCACACAGCTGAGAAGTGTGCTTACCCATAAACCACATGGAGCAACTTTCTGTGCTGCAGGGAAACTGGTACGACAGAGCAGGGTAGCCAGCACTGCAAGTGCCGATGGCTTGAGATATCACAAATGCACTCAACAAATCCAGATTCATTTTTCAAGCTTCAAAACAGAATGCTACATTACTATAGTTTTAGAACACAATTGTCTTCTCCCCTCTCTTTCAGGGCACTTACAGTGGGTATCACTGCATGGTGTACACTCATACATTGGGCTGCAGGAAGGGAAGACAAGGTCCAACACAAAACATCTGAGATTAACCCTATAGCTCAGGAACCAAGAGGGGGAGGGGACAGAGGAAGAGATAGCTATCAAACACATTCTAGCCTGTCAGTGAATTAAGGCTCACCTCGATCACTCAGTTTCTTGTGAAAATGAAGAAATCTGCAATGGAAACTTTTTAATTACTGGCTAAGACTTAGGGTGAAGACATTCCCAAAGATCAAGTACGTCTTCAAAAGAATCTTTTTGTTGGTAGAAGATGTGAAAGCAAAAACTACAGACATCCTCAATAGCCTTTCAGAAAATGTGGGCTTGCTTTGAACATTGGCNCTCTAACCATTCTGTTCTTATGTTAGGGATTCCAGAAATGGACACAGCACTCCAGGAGGGGTGTCATGAGAGAGGAGAAGGGTAGAATCACTTCAGTCGACCAACATAATTTGATAAAGGCATGTAGAACTATCAGGTAGTTCTGGACCTAAGACTGTGTCAGCTTTGTGTGTTATGCTACATCAATGTTTTGGTATTTGATGGTGAATATTGACTTATTTTTTCCAATTAGTTCTTCCCCCTTTCCTCCCTCATATTCATGTTCTGGACTTTATAATTTCAGATGTTCTACAACACCTTTTCCTCTCCTTAGTATTTATTTTGAGGGGTAAAAAATAACATCTACTCTCCCACCCCAATTTTTTCCCCCAAATATATTATTGAATCAATCATTAAAATATAAACCACATTAGTGCAAAAATTTTACAGCCTCTACTCAAGTTTTAGTGACTCTTAAAGGTCCTGTACCGAACTGTTGCACCAGATCATTTTTACTATTTGAATGATTTCTGCCTCAAAGCAGGTTTTTTAACTGTCACAACTTTTGTACCACAAATAAGATACACTTCTGATTCTGATCTCGGTTATTAGACACCTACCTCAATACCCACTGTTGATCACTAGGTGTGACTGATTTGTGCTGCTGTTTGGTTGGGAAGAAAGCAACTGAGTGCAAAGAATGTAAGAAATGTAAAGTTTTGTGTCTTCTTTCAGAGTTTATTCTGAGTTAACTGAACACAGTAATAAAATAGGGTGAATGGGGTTTGTATTTGAAGTAAAATTCAAATAATATAGAAATCTCAACACATCTCCCTCCATAATCAAGAACTCCAGTAAGAGCACTGCAATGGATAAATTGAAATTAATATGTTTAATATAGAAACGTCCTTTAAAAAATTGGGGCTGATTGATTGATTTTGTAGTAGTTTTGCTGTATTTAGAAAAGTTTGAAAATTTAGGGGGTGGATAAGAAAGCTTTTCTGAAGGCAACCTTGCCTTATTGTGGAGGTATTGATGCTGCATAGATGCTTTTCAGAGATTCACCCAACTAAAGTATACAAATTAAAAAATCTCTATGTTAGGGGCTTCTTTATGCAGAAGAAGTCCTCCTTTCCAGCTGTTGCACACTCTAATGTGTATCTGTGTATTTTACAGCCAGAAGGGACCAGACCTGCCAGGACTGTGATGTAAGAGTGTCCTTTCCTCTTGAGAAATTAGGGTCTCGTTTTTATTTTAAGCTAGGCTGTAACCTCCCCATTGAGTCAGCTGATGGCTTTCTCTTGATACATTAAAAGATTTTTTGTATCTAGAATATTTTCTCTATAATTGTACATAGTATTAGCTTACTTCTGTTTAGTTTTAATCCTACATTTTACTACAAGAATTGTCTACTCATCCATATGTAGAGAAAAGAAAGTACAAGTTTCTATACCTCAGATTCTGACACCCAGATCACAAACTATTATATCAGGCATTACCATGAAAAGCACACAGCTGAGAAGTGTGCTTACCCATAAACCACATGGAGCAACTTTCTGTGCTGCAGGGAAACTGGTACGACAGAGCAGGGTAGCCAGCACTGCAAGTGCCGATGGCTTGAGATATCACAAATGCACTCAACAAATCCAGATTCATTTTTCAAACTTCAAAACAGAATGCTACATTACTATAGTTTTAGAACACAATTGTCTTCTCCCCTCTCTTTCAGGGCACTTACAGTGGGTATCACTGCATGGTGTACACTCATACATTGGGCTGCAGGAAGGGAAGACAAGGTCCAACACAAAACATCTGAGATTAACCCTATAGCTCAGGAACCAAGAGGGGGAGGGGACAGAGGAAGAGATAGCTATCAAACACATTCTAGCCTGTCAGTGAATTAAGGCTCACCTCGATCACTCAGTTTCTTGTGAAAATGAAGAAATCTGCAATGGAAACTTTTTAATTACTGGCTAAGACTTAGGGTGAAGACATTCCCAAAGATCAAGTACGTCTTCAAAGGAATCTTTTTGTTGGTAGATGTGAAAGCAAAAACTACAGACATCCTCAATAGCCTTTCAGAAAATGTGGGCTTGCTTTGAACATTGGCAACGTATGCAGCTGTGTGTCAACTTGGAACAGAATTATTTTGAAAGTGATCATAGTTGATTTTCTGAATTTGTTAAATAAAAAGTTACAGGCACAGTAGGTTTTTGGGGTTTTTTTTTCTGTCAGACCTCTTATATCTTTTCAAAGAAAGTCTTGGGGTAGAAAACTGCAAAAGCAGATTATGGCTTCTAACAGGGCTTGTCTCAAGATAGAGTCCTGTCTAGAGGCACATCTCGAGTTCCAGAACAGTGCTATAACTTTTTTCTAGTAGCTAGTGGACCTGATGGTTTTGGTCAGCAGATACTAGTTTAGGTCAGCTAGTGATGTTCACCTAGCAGATGGTAAAGGAAGGGACAGGACTTTGTGTCATGCTTCAGACATGAGATGGAGGCCTAAAGAGAAAATGTGTTAGGTTGGACAGTTTTACAGATGTCATATGTTGATTTATCTTCCTGTCCTCCCTTATAATAACCCTATTGTGTGTGAGGGATAGAAGGCTGAGATATAGCTGTACACCAGAGTAATTTTCTTAGAAACAAGTTTTTACTTGCTATTAATTTATCCTCTAAAGCAAAAGCCTCTGGCAAATTCAGCTTTTTTGGTCAAAGCACACAAGTTAATTTTCTTACTTTTGAAAGAGTGGTGTTTCAAGAAGAGGCCAAGATGATGGCTTGAACATCAACTTCCTCCTTGATTTGAAACTGTCTTGTCCAAAGATTTAATCAGAATTTAGGGCAGTTTGAGTGCCAGCATAGCGGGGTTTGTGTGCATTTTCTTTTCTGTTCTTTAAAACATTTTTCTAGCTCCTGGCCTTGCCTTTCATTCATTCTGGGAGCCTGAATCAAAGTCAGAAATGCCATTTCTTATTTGATGACAGCCAAAAAGTATTATTTGCTGGCTAATGAGATTAATGGGGATTGCAAATGGCAGAATTAACCTCAAGGAGGTCAAATGGCTGACTGGGCCCAGCTATTGTTGATGTGGATTAACTGAACAGAGAGATCTTACCAAATTCCTTAAGAGTAGAAGAGCTTTGCTACAGGAGACTTTGCTCAGAAGTACATTGACAAGAACTGCTGAAGTAGAGTATCAGGAAATCATAAAGATTACATTTTCTTTCCTCCTTGCATAATTTTCCAATCCAGAGCTCAAAATATGACCTGTTGACAGTTGTCTCTTCTGCTTTGAATTTACCATTGTACTCACCAGATAACCACGCACTATTAGTTTTACAGATTTTCCTGTACCTTCACTCTTTGGTGTGGTGGTTTGATATCAGCTCCTGCATATCCCTAAATTTTCCCAAGCTGTGTAAGAGGGCACTGAGTTCAGGTGCTGAGCAGCAAAAACTTTACGTATGGCGAGGAAGTAAATGAAGGTGTTTAAGTATCAGGGTAAGCTTAAGTATCACTACAAATAAATAGTGATTCTGTGATTAAAGCTCATGCTTGGAAAGACAGTGATGTCCTCTGGGGGATTTTACTGCTTCAGAACTATATGGCTTGTTTGCAGTGAATTTAAAGCCCAAGTTTATTTAACTCCAAGGCTGTATTTAAGAATGATACTTTTAGTAGAGACTATATATGCTTTTTCCACATGCCTGCTAAACTGGGTGATCTTCTTTAAGCCTCTGCTTGGCAGATTTGTTTAGTTAGTTCTAATTGGTTTCAACTGTATGAATTCCAATGATAATTCAAAGTAGATCTAGCTAGTTTTGCACCAACTAGAAAGTATAATTTGAAAGCTTCTTTACTCATCAGATGGGATAAAAAGGGAAATACATCTGAGCTTTCTTTGTGGGTTTTTTGTTTGTTTGGTTGTTTTTAAAAACCATTCTTGCCCATCTTCTCTTACAATTACATGTACAGACACCCCTATTTGGACAGTATATATACCTGCGTGGGCATATGCACAGGTTTTGGAGCAAAAATATTTATGTCAATGACACAGACTGCATAATTTTAAGTATGGCACTAGTGTAAATAGTGACAGGAAATTAACTTAAACAGAAGCTCATGATTTTTTTTAAACTTGCCCAAACAAGTTTTAAAGGTCTTTGTTTCAGAAGTTTTTGAGCTTGCCTCTTTGTAGGAAAGGGCTAGGTTTTTTGGTTTTGTATTTAAATACAAACTGACATTTTTAGTGAAAAAAAATGAAAGCCTTTTTCGTTGGCTCTGAACTTAAGGTTACACAAACATCAAAGGACGTAAGCAGAAGGGTGTGATGCTGCAGAAACAACTGAAGTATTTGTTTCACACAGAGCTTTTTTTTCTGCAACATAGAAAAAAAGCCAATGTGACTCATAGACCTTTGGTTAATCTTGCAAACCTGGCAAAAGCTGGTATAGTTTATCCACAGGAAAACTCTTGCTGGGCAAACTTTATTTTACTAAATGACCTTTGCTTTGTTTTATTATTATTTGTTTTAAGCAGAACTCGCCAGTCCTACTGTTTAAAGCAGCCAAAAGCCCTTCCNCTGAAGTAGAGTATCAGGAAATCATAAAGATTACATTTTCTTTCCTCCTTGCATAATTTTCCAATCCAGAGCTCAAAATATGACCTGTTGACAGTTGTCTCTTCTGCTTTGAATTTACCATTGTACTCACCAGATAACCACGCACTATTAGTTTTACAGATTTTCCTGTACCTTCACTCTTTGGTGTGGTGGTTTGATATCAGCTCCTGCATATCCCTAAATTTTCCCAAGCTGTGTAAGAGGGCACTGAGTTCAGGTGCTGAGCAGCAAAAACTTTACGTATGGCGAGGAAGTAAATGAAGGTGTTTAAGTATCAGGGTAAGCTTAAGTATCACTACAAATAAATAGTGATTCTGTGATTAAAGCTCATGCTTGGAAAGACAGTGATGTCCTCTGGGGGATTTTACTGCTTCAGAACTATATGGCTTGTTTGCAGTGAATTTAAAGCCCAAGTTTATTTAACTCCAAGGCTGTATTTAAGAATGATACTTTTAGTAGAGACTATATATGCTTTTTCCACATGCCTGCTAAACTGGGTGATCTTCTTTAAGCCTCTGCTTGGCAGATTTGTTTAGTTAGTTCTAATTGGTTTCAACTGTATGAATTCCAATGATAATTCAAAGTAGATCTAGCTAGTTTTGCACCAACTAGAAAGTATAATTTGAAAGCTTCTTTACTCATCAGATGGGATAAAAAGGGAAATACATCTGAGCTTTCTTTGTGGGTTTTTTGTTTGTTTGGTTGTTTTTAAAAACCATTCTTGCCCATCTTCTCTTACAATTACATGTACAGACACCCCTATTTGGACAGTATATATACCTGCGTGGGCATATGCACAGGTTTTGGAGCAAAAATATTTATGTCAATGACACAGACTGCATAATTTTAAGTATGGCACTAGTGTAAATAGTGACAGGAAATTAACTTAAACAGAAGCTCATGATTTTTTTTAAACTTGCCCAAACAAGTTTTAAAGGTCTTTGTTTCAGAAGTTTTTGAGCTTGCCTCTTTGTAGGAAAGGGCTAGGTTTTTTGGTTTTGTATTTAAATACAAACTGACATTTTTAGTGAAAAAAAATGAAAGCCTTTTTCGTTGGCTCTGAACTTAAGGTTACACAAACATCAAAGGACGTAAGCAGAAGGGTGTGATGCTGCAGAAACAACTGAAGTATTTGTTTCACACAGAGCTTTTTTTTCTGCAACATAGAAAAAAAGCCAATGTGACTCATAGACCTTTGGTTAATCTTGCAAACCTGGCAAAAGCTGGTATAGTTTATCCACAGGAAAACTCTTGCTGGGCAAACTTTATTTTACTAAATGACCTTTGCTTTGTTTTATTATTATTTGTTTTAAGCAGAACTCGCCAGTCCTACTGTTTAAAGCAGCCAAAAGCCCTTCCCTTAGATCTGAGACAAATGGGATTTGTTGGTAGCAGGGATGCAATAAGATTCATAACAAAAGATATGACAAAAACAAGGACAGTGTGTCACAGCCTCCTTAGTGTCTTGCAGACTTAGGTTTATTTATTTTCCCCCCTTTCTTCCTGCCTGCTGCAACCACCTGTATGCACTGGTTGCAGAAAGATCTCATCTTCTTACCAAAGGGTATGACCCAGACACTATGCTGTATTGCACATTTTTTTCATGTGCGTAATTTATACTGCTCTTTCAGGGCTTTTCCTCTTCAACCTTTCACTTCTTAGAACAAGCAAAGAGAACATAGGTTTTGGATTAATCAACATTTCTCATAGGGTTCTGAGATTTTCTTTTTTAGGACAACACAGTAAAAATGTTGGGCTGGGAGGGAAAGGCCAGTTAGCTGCTTCCTTCAGCACATGACTGGGGTGAGATTGCTGAGCAGAAAGAACTTATGGTCATATCCATTGAAGAGTTCTGTATCAGTAGATATGGGATATTCTCTGCTGGAGCCAGGCAGTGTTCAAAACATTAAACAACGCTGTGTTAGCTGGCAGGGTGGGGTAAACTGAAAATTCCTCTAAAGGCTTAGATTTACGAAAACAAACTATTGGTTCCAAAACTGACCCACCACACCAAAGAAGGAATATTGACTTTAATTTAACCTCTTTACATGCTGAGGAATTCGTTTTACACCCTCTTCTCAAACAGAATGGAAAAAATTAATGATACTGTCCCTAACATTATTTGAAAGAATCAATGAGTTTAGTAGTTAAGAAAATGAAAGTCAGAATCTTTTACATTAGTCCCTGTCTATTTCTAACCAGTAGTTTGGTAATTGGCAGCCTTCATATATGACCTAGACTTAGCTGAGGAATATGAGCATAGCTCTTCGAAAGCTAGATTTTAGTAGGAGCTGGGGTGAAGTTCCCTATTTCTTTCACCTCTGTTGCACGTGGAAGTGGAAATGACGAATTTTAAACTCCTGCAATTCCTCCATTATTGGAAGGCAGAAGCAGGAAGTGAAGACATCCTTAAGTAACTGGCTGCCTGCTTTAAATCTGTCAAGAGGAACTGATGGTCTATGAACCAGCAGCAGAAAGGGAAGCCAATATGAGCTATCATGAACACGCTTTAGTAACTTAAGCTTGACTGAATGGGCAGGGATGTTGTACAGCCTCATCCCTTTCTTATCACAGATCCAAAGCCTCAAAGGGACCCTTATGGAGAAGACAGGAGAAAAGAACACACGCTAACAAGAAAAACAAAGGTATTGTTTGCAGGAATAAAACATTATGAAGTGGGTGTTTTGTTTGTTTTTCTTTAAATCAACTGTACCAGTAGCAAAACCAAAATCATCAGGAAAGCTCTCTAAACAAAAATTATTGATGACTGGCCCAAAGTTTAAGGAACAAGTTAGATCAAACTTGGCTGCGTTTATCTTCTATGCCTGATAATTACATAAGTGAGATTTACAGGGAGCAGGAGGATGTTGGTGTTGGTGTTAAAAGTATTTGAACTTGGCTTTGAAATGTTGGCACATACTCAAGTTTTTGGGTTTTTTTCCCCATAATTTACAATTCTGTTTTAATAACAGAAATAGGACTGTGAATTTAAGCATAAACAGCTACAAAGAAGAGAGAAACCTTCAGCTGATACACAAAAAGATGAAGCATAGGGATACATAGAATGAGGTCAAAATGACAAGAAAGGTGAATACCAGTGAAATTATGTGGAAAGATGGACCATGTGGATGTTGCACAGCAAGGAGATGGGAAGAGAGGTGGAAAAATGAGGAGGCCCTTTTAAATTGCTTTTTCAAAGCTGCATGAGTTAATAACCTCACTTAATGCCTGTTGCTGTAAACCAATAGTAACTTCACTGAGACTAAGCTCTAGCAGTAGCAGGGTGGTGTAACAGAGTGATGAATAAATCCCATTATCCTCTGGAAAAGGAAGAGAAGTTTTGAAGCATTTCCTCAAGTGAGCATGGGACTAATGAGACTGCTTGTGGAAGGGGGGATGTGGTCATGCACCTTTGCTGACAAAGCAAACCAGGGGGAAGCAAACCAGTCTGAGAGAAAATGCCAGTTTTGTCAACACTGATATTGGTAATAAAAATAAGACAAAAGTTATGCTTGAATATGCTTGATTTCATTCACACTAGTTGTGTCTTTATACTCTTCTTAGATAACCTTCCCTTCTCTTATCCCTTACCTCTCACTACATAAATATAACTAAAAATTCATTCCCATATACAGAAAGGGTAAACTCAGATCACCCTCTACAGTAACTGTAATGAAGATGCTGTAGACCTTTCCAATAATAGTCTACAAGTTTGAGTTTATACTTCTATTTGAGAAAGCTGTGCATTCCAAGGATATTAAAAATGAAACGTTGAACAGCGAAAGCTGTTGTTTATAACAGGTTAACATTGTTGAATCTATACCAAAATGCTCCACGAGCATACAGCCTTTTGGAGAGATAGAGGCAAAATTCAGGGTCTTGGGAGTGAACTGATATTTATTTTCCCATTTAATCACAGTGCTGTCTCACAAGACATCTCTCTCCTTGTGGAACTCCAACAGGTGGTTTTCTCTAAATACATGAAGAATGTTTATATGTATATAACTTCTGAATAGATTTTCAGTAGAAGTTATTGCTGAGGTTTCTCAACTATTTCTTAGAAGAAAAAACCCCACCCATGAAGGTACTTCATCGTGTTTGCATTTTGAAGTGAGTGACTTTTGGCTCAGACCACTTATGTAGTTACTTAAACATAGTACCTCAACGTGATTGTTTTGAGTCATTGCCTTATTTTGAGCAGTACTTCAGAGAATCATCTTTCTCCATTTTATGCAGATAGTTTAATGTTTGTAACCAGGCAAACACTGTAATTTAATTACCATTTTCAGAATTACTTTTCTAATTGTCAAATATTTATGAGAGAGAAATGCACTGGATTAATTGCAAGTGAAGCCTGCAGTTTGAAAGCTTGTAATCTATCAGATTTCTAGTTCACTAAAATTCTGAGAATAAGTTTCTGAAGCACAACATAATATCCTTTGGCAAATCAAGATATATATATGTGTATTGGAAAGATGGAGATTGTATGCAGGATCTTTAAGACATTGTTTCTTAAAACTAAATAGAAGCTAAAACTAGAATGAATACTTATTAACATTTTCCAAGGAAGCTTGGAATAAAAATATTTTAGGCAAACCAGGTAACATGGAAAGAGACTCTGCAGCTCCCACGTACCTGGGCTGGGCTGGCTCATTGACAACTGCCCACATGAAGCAGAGGCAAGATTCTGGGCAATTCTCATTCCAAAATGAGCTCATAGAGTTTTACTTAAGTTTATCTCAAATGGCTGAGAATTGTTTAGTTTGGACAGTGTGATTGCAGGATAACATTATTTATGTTACAGGGTGTATCAAATTTACAGCGTCAAAATGACAAGAATTCATTGCTGTTCTTCCAAGGGGGCTTTGGTTTTAATGTAATCTATGCTTCTTATCCCAAAATAAAGGTATATAAATTTTGGACCCATTATCTCAGGAGATACCAACAGTACCACAGTTATCATTAATTAGACAAAACCAGATGTAATGATGCAGCTCCTAAACAGAGTGAATCAGAAAATGAACTGCCAGCCATGCCCTCCCCCCTTCCTGAGAACAGCACACACACATTGCAGAAGAAATCAATCCACTTACAAAACTTTTAGTGCCAACTTCATCATTCAGAACAGCAGTGTCTGATTCCTGATTCGCATCATTTCGCCCTTTCTCTTCCTCATTTACAAGAGGGAGAGACTGCACAGCCTCTAGTCACTTCCCTGAACAGGAATAGTTGCTCTCTGTGCAGTTCCATTTTTAAAGTACTGTATTTTTAAGGAGCTGTTAGAACAAGACTGTTTTTTAAATTATTATTATTATATTGAAATTGAACCTTGAACTAATAAAAACAATATTATTGTAGGGCTCTAGTTCTAAAACCAGAGCTGCTATATTCACAGAAGGGCACTTCAACTTGCTTCACAAAACTTTTAACTATTGAATTCAGAGATGTTGCAGTGCGAAGCAAAGTGGTGTAAGTCTATTTTTCAGAGGTTGTTTCTGAAAGTTTTAATCATAATCCAAAATCTTAATTTAGAGAAGTTATTTTTGTAGTGGAAGGTGGGGTAGATCAAAATTAGTTCAAGATTTTCCATTTAATTTTTTTAAAATGCTGCTTGTGTTACACTGTAAAACAGAACAAAACCAGGATTTATCTTAAAAGTTTATGATCTTCTGAAGGGCAGAAGACAGGGAGTCAGTTTTCATGCTAACATAACCTGATCAGCACCTGTTTAGAAAGTTGAGTTTCTGGTTGTGAAGTGTGTTTAAGATAAGGACAGTCACATTCACAACAGACCACTGCTTTGGAATACTATTAAGTCCACATATCCAGTCTAGGAGATGTTCTAAAATAGATTTCCTCCTCTGAAGTAGCCTTCCCTCTTTGGCTTTTTTGTCTCTCCTCCAAAAAGAAAAATCGTGTTGGTATCATGACATTACCAAATTGTCATTTGAGGGAAGGTCAGGAAATGTGGTACTTAGCTTCCTCGGTCCTCTGTGACAGCATTTCCAAAGGTGTAATCCTAACTGAATGGTGACAAGTATAGAGGAGTCAATAAGAAAAACAAAGCCGTTGCTGATAAGGGCTCAATGGTAAAACTTAAGAGCTTATTACCTCTTTTCCCTGCCTGGTCACTCTTTTCGTAGCAGACCTTTGAAGTCTAAATACTGACTATTATTATGTAGCCTCTCTCTCTGTCATGCCCTGGCAATGTACAGGACGTAGAATATACATGTATTCTGTTCCTAAGATACTGATTAGGAATAATCACAGAATCAAGTTTTAAAACACTTTTCCTTCAACAGCACACAGGAAGAAGCAGCTCAAGAACGCTTTCCAATTTGATGTTTGCATAGTGACACACACTGCAACAGCCTTTTGCGGTGCTGCTGAAGTTAATGCCCCAATAAAAACAGCTTCTCTTCAATACACTTTGTTTGCTTTAGCCTGACTTTATTTCCAGGGGATTAAAGCTTATCAATAGTAGTTTTATGATCAAGGTCAGATTGGACAGGGCTCTGAGCAACCTGATTGGGTTGAAGATATGCCAGCTGAGTGCAGGGGGGCTGGACTTGATGACATTTAAGGGTCTCTTCCAACCCAAACTGTTCTATAATTCTATGAAACTCTCTTTGATTTTTGGAAAAAAGCACATTGTTAATGTAAGTTCATAGAGGAGAAAAAAAAGGTTTTCCTTTAGTTTCACTTTTACATTCTATGAGGTGCAAAACCAGACACTAGAAACCTCCCACGCAAAAAAAAAAAAAAAAAAAAAAACTTTTGACACTGATCTTTAAAAAAGGTATAAAAAACGTTGTACGTAATTTGAGGTACCTGTAGCAATATTAGTTTGTTGAGATGTTTGAAGATAGGTACAATTTAATCTTAAATACTACAAAGCATCCATGAACTAGAATGTGGGAATGATTACTGAAGTGTGTAAAGAACATGGGAGCTGTATGCGAGTGACACAATTTTCTTCTTTACACATGTACTCAAAACATATACATTATCTTTGGCAGAAAGATGCTTCCCATCTGACAAATCTGTAAGCCACTGGAAACATTGACACTGATGTTTAGTAGGGAACAGCTAGTCCTGTGGAGACAATGGGATGTAAGACTTAACTTCCTCCACCCCCCATTGTGCTTCTAGCTGGTGGAGTTCCAAGAGAATGTGGAAAAAAGATTATGTGGTTTCTATTACCATGAAGCAATCATTTCCAGTAGTCACCTAGTGAACCTAAAGGAAGTCTGCTTGATTTAGTCTTTTCTCTGAAAGTGATAAAACAAGCTTATAAAGGAACACAGGACTTAGCTTTTATCAGGCTCCAATTCAAGAGTTTAAAAGATGTTGCCAGCTTTACAAAGGCAAATATTTACCTTGACTCAGTTGCTTAGTAATTCCTTCCAAATCAGTGGGAATGTAAGTGTACAATGAGTGAGGCACATGCTTTAGAGTCCTGCTGAATCATGTCCTTTACATGTCATAATCATTACTTAAAAATGTGGTCATGACTGTACACCAAAGTAGGACAAGAGCATTTGTTACAGGAGGCAGAACATGGCAGGACATGAAACCAGTGTGTGTGTGTGTTGGGGAGTGTCTGTTTCCTGCCCCGAGTCTTCCAAGCATTTCCAGGTTTCTGCCATTTCTGGAGAAGTGCTAGATGCTAGAAGCCAGGTGTTTGAAAGCCGTGTTATTTAGGAACACTGCATACAGATTTAAAAAAAAAACAAAAACCCAAACCAAAAAACAAACAAACAAAAAAAACCCAACCCTGAAATTTTATGTTGGTCAGGTGTGGGATACCATAACATAACCAACCTTTTATGACATGCTTCATACACACTAAATTCAGTGTGAACAAAGGTGATTTTTTTTCTTTCTCTATTTGAAAGTAGCATTTAGCCCTCTTTAGAGTGCAGAGAAGTATAAGTATACTACTGCCAAGGATTATGTGGCTCTATGAGAAAATCAGTATACTGGATATCAGATGCAAAATCCACTTCAATAGACTCTGGATTAAAATTCAAAGTTAGCTTTGTTTCTCAAGTTTCAATAGAGAGTTTTCTTAATGGAAGAGGAGAATATGAAAGATAAAACCAACATCTACAACTAAGCAGTAATGCACAGCTATCATTAAATAGCATAGCTTGGTTTCTTTGCCACAGAGATCTGTGCACATGAAGGAAGTCTCCCACCTCCTCAGGAAAATTGTTTTAGCTTTTAGTTTCTTTGAGCCATCACAGAAGATTTCTGAGTGTATTTCACTGTAAGCAGCAAGATGTTTCATTGCTTTCAACTGCCAGAAGTTGTTGCAGGAGAGTATGCAAAGCACTCTCTGCCTTAATAAGTTGCCTCTTTTCTCTGCCTTCATTGGCTTATGTTTGTATTATTTGCCTATAGTTATTAAGTCCAGCTTACTCACAATGACAATCCCATGTCTTTCTTTTTCTGTCCTGAGGAGATTTAGTTAAAAACTGAAATTTAAGAGTGAGTTCTTGTTTTGCCACTTTGTAAAAGTTTTTCTTTTGCTGCTTCTGTAGATCAGGTGAAGGAAAAATCTAGCTGGAATTGGCAAGGATGGCAGGTGAATAAAGCTGCTACCATACATGTTGTAAAGAAGGCAGGAGTTGTGGCTTCAGACACCTTGAACTGCATTCCTAACATTCTTTAGATCCATGCATTACATACATGGAGATCCCCTGGAAGATCTACCAGTGTGAAACCACCAGGCATATAATGCTTTTATGCTTTCCAGGAGAGTCTTCTACTTCTAGATAGAACCTTGTTTGGTATATTGGTCCTGTTCTTAGTGGACGACTTCAGAACTCCTTATGTGTGGTTACTGCAGATCCGTGCAGCAGCACAAGCTCTTTCATCCATGACTGGTTTTTGTCTGGACATCTGTGGCATCCGTTGAACAGGCATCCTATTGCAGCTTACATGCAGGAAGACTGATGTTACCTACACGCGTCACAGTTCTTGTATATTGTAGCAAAGTGTGCCCTTGCAATATTGTCCTCACAGATACACTATACAAGCAGACAGTAACACTGAAGTATGACAGAGTTTCCTTATAGGCCTCTTGTTCCCAGACAAGAAGAGGAAGACACAGTGATTCAAATCTTCCTCTTGAAGTCAGCTGTGGGCAGACAGGCCCTTGAACCAGCATAAACCTCAGAGATGTTGTCTTTTCACCCTAACTGGAATGGAAAAACTGAGTCTTAACTAACAGGAACAAAAGGAAAAGTACCTTACAATGCTAGCTTCCAATACTATGTTGATGACCTTATTTTGGACAATGAACACTCACTTGACGTTTCAATTTAATACTTACTACATTATAAATAATGACAAAAAAGAACAACAACATGTTGTCATTTCAGATGTTACTACAGTCCTTTGCAGAGGCAGTAAAAGTGACTTAAAACCAGTGAAAAGAGAGGCAAAAACTAGAAGCCATTTAATATATCTACCTTTAATTAAAAAAAAAAAAACAACACAAACCTGTCTGATTTTTACTAGATTTCCTCCATAAAACTAAAAGTGCAATTGCTGCTCAGAGTTACTGAATTAATGTTTTCATTTCTGCTGGTCTGAGGAACAAGATTTTTAAATGTATTCAGATAAAGTACTCTTGTAAGAGTTAAGACAAGCATTGCAATACACAGGCTTGGAGGTTGAAATTAGAAGCACATGAAAATCCCAGTAAATTACGTACCAGGACAGATACACAACTGAAAATGTAATGTAGAATTTCTGACAGTCAGTTCCACTTGCCAATAAAGCCTTATTTTCTTTAGAAGAAAGGAGTACAACTCATGTCTATTACTTTAAAATAATTTAATGGCCAGTAATTTTTTTAACACAACTGCACTTGGGATGACATACTAGTGTCTAGGTTGAAGCTTAAAAGAGTAAGTTAGAGCGAACCATGAAGAGAATAGAGCAAATGATGGTGGTAGGGAAAAGATTATCAGAAATACTAAAAACATGAGTCTTCCGTTAGACCAAGTAAGAAATTGTAAAAGTATCTGATATTCGCAGTGGATATTCTGGAAAAAACAAGAGGATGTAAACTGGATGAAAAGGAGTATGTTTTTCAAATACAAATGTAGGATGAAAAGAAAAAAAAAGAGAACTGAGAAAGAGACTGCAAAAGTGATCGTGGGAAGAGTCATGGGGAAGTTTTGTTGACTGAAGAAGCGCAATGACCTTAAAAGAACCAGTTTGATAGAATGAAAGACTAAGTAGTACTTGAAACCTTAAAGTGAAATTTTAACAGGTGAGATACTCTTTAAAATTTATCAGGACAAATTTTGATTAGGATTTAATTTTGTATAGTGTCTGTTCAGGAAAAGAAAAAAGCCCTAACCCTCTCTTTGATTGACTTTGTACTGATGTCTCCTGAAAGCTGCCAAAAGACATAACTTTCAAAATGGATATTGTTGATTAATCTGTATTTGTGGTATTGTAACTAGAACTGCTACAATATTAGTGACCAGTGTTGGTTGGAAGCCTGTATGCTCATCATATAGAAATAAATTGTAAAAACATTTAAGCAAGCACAATCTAAGCAAGGTGATAATACTTCTGAAAGCCTCAACATCACCTAGGACTAGATCCTCAAAAAGTATATATATAGTGAATGCTTCCTTGCCTACGTCAATGTATACTCAATGTATACAATGCAGCTGAATAGGCTGCCCAGGGAGGTGGTTGATTCACTTTCCCTGAAGGTGTTTAAGGCACAGGTAGACAAGGTCCTGAGGGACAGGGTTTAGTGTTTGATAGGAATGGTTGGACTCGATGATCCGATGGGTCTCTTCCAACCTGGTGGTGATTCTATGATTATGTTGTGGAGTATCTTTCATAGTAGCTGACATAATGAGCAGAAAGCTGATGTGATGGCTAACATTAAGTATTACTAGCTGCATAGGCCCCACTATGTTAATGTACAACAAGGAACTTCTTGGCTAACTATGTCAATTCAGAGATGTTTCTTTGACCCACCCCTCTGAACTATCATCTCTACAGTAGCCTGTGCACCTTAATGAAGGTTGGTTATGCTTTGGATACCTTAGAGAAATGTTGGAGGCGAGTAAGGAAGGCACGCTATAAAAGTGGTCGAGCATCCCAGCTTAAAGTTTATTTTGCCTGTAAAGGGTGGAATAGTTTGACATTAGAGGTCTCAAAGTAATTAAAATCCAGATTATTTAAGAACAAGTAGGAAGACTGCTTACAGAAGTAGATAACTAAGTTACATACAAAGCATTTACAAATAGAGGACAGCGATGAGAAGGAGACATACAAAACCTACTTATTGCAAGACCTGAACTTTCTTCCCTTGTATCCAGCCAGTATGCTTTTCAGAATCTAACATGGATGTTCAGAGATTTAGTCTGTTTGCATAGTTATATCTTGAGAGATATAGGGAGCTGTGCTTTGGGAATTCTTCCTTTTTTTTTTTTTTTACTACCAACACCCTTCTTGAGGGTTTATTAAGATTCAAGGCTGCCTCCTCATTCCACCCTGCTGAGAAGGATTTCTTAACATTCATTATGTCCCAGGTAACTTCAGAATTCCTCCGTCTTTGCCAGTGAGCACCCCTTTATGCTTTCAAAATATTCATTTCCCTTAAGCCTATCCAGAAGCAATCATCACCTGCCTAGACAGTAAACAGAATATGCTAATAATGCTCCAGAACCCTAAATTTTTTACCTGCTGTCAAGCAGTTAAAGACTGAAGCTGATGTTCTTTCACAGTTTATAATGAAACCTGATATTTTATATGCATATGTAACCTGCCAGTTTTATTCGATAGAATTGCATAACTTAGTTTCCTTGCAGTTTATCCAAGATAAGATGTAATCTGAAATAAAAAAACTGCAGCATTTTGCAAAATAGGTTTGGGAAGACTACTCCTTCTGCACTCCAAACAATTTCCCTCCAAAAATTGTTTTTAGGGGGCAACCCTAGATTTGATCTCTAACTTGAGGCAGCACCTCTAACCTTTGCTTGACTCTAGTTACTGATGATTTATCACTTTTGAGTTAAATTTTCAATTATAAAAGGTTTTTTTTAATTTTCACAAATATGTTATAAGCACACAGCACAACATGCACTACCTGATAAGAATGTAATAAATTTGCCATAATCTTTATTAAATACAGGTTTTGGCAAATCCATTTGGACAGTTAAGTTATCTTCTGCTTTGCCATTCCACATTACTATTTGTCTGTTTAATGTCTAAAACAATTCTAAAGAACAGTTCAGGAGGAAATTATGGGATTGGGGGGGGTTTGGTGGGTTTTTTTGAGCTGCCTCTGAGTGTATGCCATTAAAGTTCTATACATGAATGGTAGAAGAATACTTATGTAAAGATCGGTGATGATCACGCTTAACAGCATGTTTCTCTCATTCATTACTGCTTAACATATCTGATCCTGATTCAGCTATATTCTGCATTTATTCTGTGCGCATCTACTCCCATTTTTTCATGATCATCCATCAGGTCTTTGCTGATCAAAGTGCCTGTTTTACAAAGGAAACAAATCACACTGATAGCTCAACAAGAAGCTATTTATCAAGCTGCAGAGTGAATTTAATGTGCAACAGGCTTTCCTATCACCTTCACCTTGTTTAGAATTTTAACACCCAACCCTCCAATGTGAAGAAGTTGCAAAGCTTGCAACACTTCCGAATGAATATACGAGATTATATCATGATTCCACTTGTAAATCAACTTCCTGGAAGTGTATTTTATACCCACAACAAATTTTAACCTAAAAATATAATCCTAAATTCCAGGTTTATAGTTACTGTTCACAAGCTGAAGGAATACTTTTTCTCTTTGCTTCCCCTGATGGTTCATAAGCAGTCTGTGGAACAGGAAAAGCACATTGACTTCCTGTAAACTCCTGGTTTAATAAAGTAACCAAATTCTGCTCTTAGGTTTATATCTAAAGACTTAAAGTTAGGGAAATGGGAGCAGGCTCAAATTCTTGCCCTCCAACTTTCTTATTATCTACAAGTTTATTATATTTGCTTATAATATTTCACCACTTTTTGTCTGGTAATATACTGTCTGCTCAATAGGATAACAGAAATAAATGAAACATCCTATTACACTTACAGGCTATCCTGGAGATGACTGGACTCTGTCTTCACAAGCGGAGAATTTACTCTAACATGTGTAAAGCATTCTTTAAGAGTCTTGTCCACAGCAGTGCCACAGAAGACTACTGGGCTAGCATTTTATGGACCAGGAGGGTTGAAACACATGGGAGGATGTTTATCACATGAACCTGCTACCAGGAACTGGCCATGAAATAGGGCACTTTCGGAAAAATGCTTGTCGTGAAAACTACGTAAAATTCCTGACTGCCAGTAGTTGCTTTGTGGATTCCCTTGAGATGATTTACAAACAACAAAAGACACCGAACTGTGCCGAGGACATGGTTATGTAATTGTGAAGTGATTTCTGCACTACAGGAATAAGATTAACTAAATAGAACATTTAACTAAATAAAATTAGTATGATAAGCTTCAAGTATAAGCTGCATATATTTAAGATACCAAATACATGTTGAACATCTATCTGTCTTAAGAAATTGCTTCAGCATTGCAAGCTCAGTTTAGAGACATGTGTTTTACTGTGTTAAACATACACATTATTCAAACTAGGGCAACTAATCCCTGGGTTAGAATTATTTGTACAGGCAACTGAAACAAATTAAACCATTTCAAAACCATATTTGAGTGGAAATATTTAATTGTTCAACTTGGATAGGGCTATACACTTACCTGAAAAGCATTATCCTCAAAAGCCACTGCTGGTGGAGCACCAAGAAGCACTTTGTTCACACCAGGAATAAACAGTCCTTCTTGCCTCTAAACCTGTCAAAGCAGCTGCAGGCAGTGGAAGGCCAGGCACCCACTGGACAACAGGTCAGTCTGGAGGAGCAGACACTGCAGCTGGCAGAAGGGGACATATTCTGGTAGTCAGGAGAGAGGAACATAGGAAAGGAAGTTCCTCCATGCAGGCAGGTTTCAGTACTGTGTGTGAGACGCCTATCCAACTCCTTCCAGGAGCAGCAGTGGGCTTTGGAGTTTTTTAATCATATAATGAGAGAGTCAAATAATGTTTGGTTCTCTAGTTGGATGAATTTCTAGAAATCTGGTACAACTGCTTTGGGAAGGATTATTGCATGTCTATTAGGCAGAGATTGCAGATCAGCATTAATTACCAAGAGCTAATTTAGATAATCAAATTTACCTTTCAGTTTTGCACCAATTCATTCTCCATATAAGTTAATGTTTCGCTGTGAATATCTGATGTTATTACAAGAAATTATATTATGTTTGGTAGGTTTTCAAGTTATATGAAATATTAATATGAGCATATCTACCTGCAGAATATTTTAGTACTTTTAGAGGTAAAAGAATATTTATGATTACAGAGTAGTTAGGAGGACTACACAAAGTTTTAGTCTTAAGTAACCTCCTAGAACAGAAAACAATACCAAATAGTTCACTAGAAATTCACATTTATATGTGAACTTCTTACTGGGTGCTGTACTTTTACTCAGGGAAAGGCTGCTACGGCTCACATTAGTGAATCTGTATTTTCTGTCTAAATAGGTCTCAGAGCCCTTTTAAGAAAAGGGTCAGAAACCTTTTCTTACACATACACACCAAGTGGTTTTTCCAATTTCTAAGTTCCTCAGATTAGGAAGGAGAATGTTCTGACTGCAATTATTCTGTCAAACTCGTGGGACTTCAACGAAATCTAACTGCAAAAATTACTGATTGAACTAAGAAGTAGCTAAGGGATGGAAATTCAAGTACCTGCTATACACAAAAAAAATAATTATTTCTAGGTGATGCAATAACCAGAAAGAATAAAACTGCTGGATGCAGGAGACTAATTTATGTAGAGCCCTTGAAGTAATGAGCGACACACTTTAATGCAGATAAATTCAAAACAAGGAGATAAGACCAATGAATAGATGTAGAAAGAAACAAAAGTGCAGGGGAAATAAAAGTAGACACATTATACATTCATTATACACCTAAAATAGCCAGAGCAGTTAGGGAGAACATCACTATGTACTGGGGTGGATTATAGCAAAGAGACACCTGAGCTGCCTCTTGCATAAGTAGCAGCAGCAGTGACCTGATTTTATTCTTTAGATCTCCCTTGAATACAACCCTTTTTCTGAAATATAACACAAACTAGATTTAAGATGTAAATACATTTCAAAAAGCTTAGGAAGTAAAGTGACAGCTATGCAAGGAACACTTTTCATCAACATCAAACCTATTACTTATGGCCTGAATTCTGAAGTAGTACTTTACTTTTTACTATAACCCTAGTAATGCCAATGCCTCAGTTTGCTTCTGTTGAATCTTTACCTTCCTTGTCATTCAGTTGCCCTGTTAATTCACCTTGCATTTGCCAGTTGATGAGTTCTGTAGCAGCTGTTTAACAGAAACACGCATACACTGAAACTACAGCCCTAGAAGTAATTTTTAGCTGTCCAAAGGATGGACAGAGAAACTCCAGTTTCACCTTTTTTTTTTCTCCAATAAGAAATAAGAAGAGAATTAATTTGTTTTAATGAATATCCAATTTGAAATATTTAAAACACCTCACAAAGGAATACCTCCTTACACTCTCCCCCCCCCAAAAAAAAAAAAAAAAAAAGCTATCCATTAACTTCCTTATTTGAAAGCAAATTTTGGCATAATCATCTCAGATTTTCTTAGGAAGCAAGGGGAGAAATGGCTGAAAGAAACCAGCAATTAGTTACTAAAGATGTATCCTATAGGTAAGGAGCCTGAGGACACATGCTGATATTTTTTTTCCCAAAGGAAATAAGTCAGCAGGAACACAGCACATATCTTGTAAAATTCAGTAGGACAAGTCCTATAACCAAAACAAAGGATGAACAAAATAATTCATAATGCCTAGAGCTTGATCTTACATTTTCTTAGGAAAGATTTAACCCTCCCCCTACACCAAAATACATAGATGAAATCCCTACCCAAAACTCCACAACATATTTGACTGTAGAAAATGTATTTGGTGTGAATGGAATAAATAAAACCCTGTTAAACAGCTTTCCTATGCGAGCTTTGGATTGCAAGAAGTAGTTGGTTAATCCTGTAATTATATGATCTGGTAGGAGATCTTAAATATAGCTACAATTTCATTTAAAATTTCAGATGCTTTTTGAGCCACTCAGCTTTCATTAACTTGAACAGGATCATGATCTTTGAATATAGTAATACCTGCCTTTTTTCCCCACTAACACACAAACACACCCTGTCAGCTCTTTCATTGTTAGTAGCTCACATGGGAGAAGTTATCAGCCTGTGCTACCTTCTAGATCATGATGTGTTGTTCATGAGCCTCTCTGCCATTTCCTTTCATGCCTCCACTCTGCCGTTCTCTGTTCTTCACTGATTTGTGTTTCTCAGTGAGGTCCTAACTTGTGCACAAGCTGGTATTTTCCACCCTGGAGTTTGAGCAAATTTTTTTCCAGGGATCCTTGTTCTCACCCTCCTCACTCCTAGCCACTATTTTGTGGACGTACCAGGAAGTATTAAGGTTTATTTGATTTCATTTTCTGCAGCTTCTGACACATGGTCTCACTTTTTAGATAAGACTTCCATGAGGAACACACAAGTACTTCCAAGCTTATTTATAGACTACTAAATACTCACTAAACCCAATGGCCTTCTGTTTATCATTTGCTGAATTTTGTACTCATAATACAAATTCTGTGACTCCAGTTTTACAGGATAAGAACTCTAATTTAAATGTGCTGCCTTTTACTACCATGAAATATCCTTCCTTGAAGGACAGTTGTTTATCATCTGTTTTATCGAATGTATTTAAAAACTGTAGGGGTCTTTCATTATCAATAAAACCAAATCTCTTATCTACAAAATGTAAGTAGCTATGACAGTATCAGTAAGCTTAGTCTGTGCCATTATTAAACCAATGCCTCTGCCTGCTTTTGAGACATCAACTAATTGCTTGAGGTAGCTTTTCTTGGAATCAAGATCAAAGTTTTGATTATATATGGTCATTAACAATTCAGTGTGCTTTTCTTATATTTTCCTTTTTTTTTTTAATTCTTATTTTATTTTTTGCAAGAGGGGGTGTATTACTGCTTGTGGTGTTCTTCCTGCCAAAATTGTTTGAGTCATTGCATTGTTGAATATTCCCTATCCTGTGTAATCTGTTTTCGTTAGCGCCTGTTTTATTGGAAAGAACGTCATGCTGCAGGGTATGCATATGATATTTAATATGCTAACTATCAAATGCACCTTTTGCAATACCTCTGCATTTCACAACCAGGAATCCCAGTGTGGAAGGTTCCCAAAATTCTAAATGTTGCCTGGTTTTTCACTGAGACACCCACCAGCAGCAGTACTGAGGTTCAGTAAGATCACAAGCTTGTTAGATGCTAGAATCATCTTCCATCAAGGTGACTAACAGTGGCTCATATTTATCACCTAAATTAGGAACACAGTGGCCTTAACTCACCTACACAATGTGATTAAAGTCTGGACTATTTTCTGAGCACAAAGTGATCTCCACAGAGCTTATACCTGGAGCTACTTCACACAGCAGAGTTGCATCTGAGTTTGGCTTATTAGCATTGAAGGAAGGGAACAAAGTAATTCATTGCATATGGTGCAGTCAAAGCAGAGTTGTGGTGCCGGGTAGGAGCAAAAATGCCACACTGAAATCTGGTGCTTCAGCAGATTCTTAAGGAGAGGAGGATGCTGTAAAACCCATGTCCACCTCCTTTCATCCAGCAGCTCTCTGGTTTGAGCTGACTAGCGGTACCTGTCCCCGTAAAAGTTATTTTTTTTTGGTAGAGAAGGCCTCTAGCATGCAAAATTATTGGTGGTTTGGAGGAATTGGTGTTTCTGAATTGTGTGGTTAATACTGACGATATCTTTTGCTTCCTTTTCCAGACCAGACATTTCCCCACAGTAATGCAAAGCCTATTTCACTCCTGCGTGGAAAGTAACAATCTTAGCGTGATCTTTTGGTGCTAGTAGTATATTTAGAACTTGGGCTTTTGTGACCAAGGAAACAGCTCACATGAATGTGGAAATGTTTGTTTTCCTGTTTGGTATTCCCCTCAATTTGCAGCCATTTACCTGTTTTACCAATGAGAAGCTGACGGGTAATGGTAGACAATAAATGTTTCATAACCAAGGATAATCTTTCTGCTTTCCGCAGGACCCAGAGGACATTCAGCTTCATCCAGTTCCCAGTGAGTCTGGAAGTCAACAGGAACCCAAGAGCTGAGCTTAGCCTCCCTTTTGGCAAGAAAAGTACCACCCGGCAAACCGCTTTGAAAAGCTGCAAGAAGCAATCTGCTTTGCAACTAGGTTGTGAAGCCTTTGTTCTCATGAAGAATAATCAGAGATACTTCACTGCAGCAACACCATCAGAGAGACTCAGAATGACATGAGGTGTGAGTTAAAAGGAAGCGCGAGTGCTTGTGGTACAATGCCCAGCTCTACAGTTCCCAGCCAGGTTCTCAGGTATTGAAAAATGATTTGTTTGAAGGTCACCCATTCTTCTGTGCTTAACACTTCACCAGAGACTTTATTTAGTCATTAACAGAAAAATTAAGACAGAGACACAGTTTCATGGCAAGAGATCATAATATGGTTATGTTGGGCTCAAGGCCAAAGGGAAAGTAGTTTGTGAAGCCTAGTTAAAAAGCTTGTATAGCTGAAGAATTTTCTAGGCTCTCTTCCATTTTTAAAATTGACACCTATATTCATATGTACACACAGAGTTGAATCATTATATTGTCATCTCTTTAATTAGCTAAACTAAAAAGCAGTCACTGCAAACTACATGTGTTCCTAAGAATTTAGCAGAAACCACTAGATACTGCGGCACTGTGTGTTAGCTCATCTTGCCCTTCTCTCATTCTTGCTCTACTCAACTTTGAGTTAGAAAGGATCCAGTCTATGAAAGAGAGATTATCAGGACAAAGCAATCGATGACCCTAAATCAGCGAAAGCCTCTTGTTTAATATCAGGCAGTGTGATGATTTGAGGACTTGTCTACATTATATACTGGAATGATCTGCAAAGATCCTAGGGTGTGTATCAGGACTGAAGGCAGCGTAACTGGGCAAATACAGCTCTATAAGACTAGACATAGTAGCTGCTACTCCTTGCTTTTTGTTGTGACTTTTGTAGGGGATAGAGAGCATGGTGCAGTTACCCTATGCTTTTGGGAAAGGCAGCTTTGGAGAAAGCTTCAAAGAAAGAAAATCCTTCAGGCTTTTAAAGTATATTATTCAGTTTGTATGTTTTAGACTTTCTCCACTACAAATAAACTAGAAACTTTTTGATAAAAGCAGGCTGGTCCAACAGCTGGAGTCCTGGTTAGTCTTCGCTGTTATTTTTAACTCCTAAGTTGAAAAGTCTTTGCTTCATGACCCTCAAAAGCCCCATGTACCTTTGGTACTCAGTGGATCCACAAGAACAAGTTTGGGATTGTAAGGAAGAAAGAAAGAATGAAGGAAAGCCAGGAAGTCATCAATCTAGGAAAAAAGTAAAAGTTTTAACTATGGCTCCTCCTGACAACTGATTAAAGGCTAGCACAGCAGTTTGGCTGGAAAGACTACTTCCCTCCCAAGCCCCAAGGTAAAGAAGTATTTTAAATGTTTTGGGGGAGTGGCAGCAGGAAAAAAGGCAGAACATTACTATTAGGATGGGCTTAGTTGAGATGGAACCACACAAAACATAAGCAACTCTTCAGCTGTGAGCTTTGTTAATCTTAGCTAGGGATCAGAGGTCTGCAGCTCATGACCAGTGTTAACTGAGAATTTTATGTAACGTTTAAACATAAAAACTGACATAATATAGTCTGTGTGTATTTGTGAGAGAGCACATAAGCAAGTGATAGCCACAAGCAAGTGCTCACACACGTTCATTTGATTTCTTTTGATATGTAAGAAGATTTACCATTCAAAACAAGTTGCCCCAAATGATAGGTTGAAGACAAGTGCTCTACATAGAACTAGGCATCATTTACCATGTGGGCAGTCACCTGTGAGGTGGATCAAACTAGAGATCTAAAGATACAGAGGTATTATGTTCACTCTCTACTTCAATGTTTATTGGTAATGATCCTATAAATTGAGAACAGATGTGAGTGGGTAGAGAGGTTACAACATGATAAGACAGTATTGATGAAGAACATGTGGACAACAAAGACAATTCTCACCATCACTCTCTTCCTATCCCCTCATCATTTTGCAGATGTGGTCACTGTGTGCAAGGAAGAAGTGAAATGCAACTTTATCTCACACGGTCAAAGAGGTAGGAAAATTATTGCTCCCACCACTCCTTGCTACATTTTCTGAGCCACTGAAGGATCTGTTATAAAAGAAGCCAGCCCTGTCTAGGGCCACATCCTAATGCTGGTTGCTGCAATCTAGCTGTAGTTATTACTATTCACAAAGAGTTAAGTGAAAAAAAACAATTGCTCTATCACCTCCTTTCCACCAGGAATGTACTATTCTGAGGGATCTTTTGCTGTATTTTTATGAAGGCAAACTTGTGTCATTACCCATATTTCTGCAGAGAGCTGGAGCTCTACCTCCAGAACGAAGACAACAAAATCTTCATGTCAAATATTTTAGCAGCTGCATGTGAGGAGGGTGCACAAGAAGCTAAAATGGGGCTGTATGCTAGCATAGATGCAAAAACCCAGGAACTTTGTCTTTATTACTGTTATTTGACAACAGATCACATTTCAGATTCCTGTTGACCTTTACTAGCATACAAAATGAAAAATGAGTGTATCTGGGAGAGGGTTGAACTAGTGTGAAACACTGCCCTTCCTCCTCAGATGAAAAAAAAAAAAAGACATCCTGCTATTACGATGGCAGCATATCATACGTCAGGACCTATAGCAGGAAAGGGTTTAAAGGGTTTTGCAGTCTTTCGATCATAAGTAGTGAAACTACAAGCTTTTAGTGATTTTGAACTGAAAGGAACATGAACTCTTTTGGTACAAATGAGTAGGAGAGTAAAGGATGGAAAACTTTGAATTATGATGCTAACTATAGGTCCATTTAAAGCTACTGAAAAATACACAGCTAAGAACAGGTCATAAATCAAACTGAAAGCAAGCCAGCAGCACTAAGGGAAAATAAAAGGAAATCAAACCCCCAAATACTCTAGCATAGAATAATTAATAATGAGATCCCTTCACTGACAGAATAAATTATAATGTAGAAGGGACCAACATTGCAGTGACTAGCAGTTACAATACACAGTAACTTCTGAGAGACTGGGTAAAGAATATAATGGAAACTTCCCCCTCTCCCCCAATTCTTTAGTTACCTTGTGACATGAATGAGGTATTCAAACACTGACTAACCACAGTTATCTATTCTCTGCAGGACACATTGCAATATGGATGAGAACTCTCATACTGGCTGCAAGTTTCTCATATGGCAAGAAATCAACCCCCCGCCTCAGACCTCAGCAGGACTAGATAGAAGTGTGGTACAGCACGAGAAGAAGCGTGTCTGTATGAGTGCTCCCTGCCAAGTTCCCCAGAGCTTGACAAGAGCTGAATTATGCTCACTTGCATGGAGATGGCCTGTAGGTTGGAGATGCCAGTCCTTTGCCTATATCCTTCTGGCTCTTTCCAGAGGTTGCAGCAGATGGCAGGGTAGGGGAGAAGAGGAACATCAAGGTGGCAGAAAGATGCAATTCTGAGAATATCTACACTCTTGAGATCTATTTATAACATCAGAGCTTTCTGTAATGGCAGTTACAGCCACAGCAAAGTCAAATGTGTCTTTAAATGAAACTGCTGGAAAACAACAAATTGGGTTGTCCCTATTGTGAAAGTCTTTTGTTTCTACTAGAATTCAGTAGGCATTGGGAACGTGGACTTTACTGGGCTCTCAAAAAATCTCAGCCTTAAATTTACGTTTTAGAATGGTGAGATTTTTTTTTTCCAGGTTATTGAGAATAAACTTAAGCAGATTTGAGAGTGAAACTCTTGAGAAACCAACACCGATTATGTTCCTTTAGTAGTAAGAGATCAAACAAGTTGTTACCAGATTAAGCATGCTTTTCATTCTTTGAAGGCTTTGCTAGATCACATGGCTCAGGTGGTTAATTTAAAAACTAGCCCCTTTGAGTTTCCCACTTGGTTGTACAGATACAAGCAATTCTAATAGCAATTCTAATTACAGCTGGGCATTTTGCTTTTCTAAGCTATTAGATCTCTTAAGTTTTCTCAATATAACATGACCTGTGAAAAACAAACCAGACGTTGTGGAGCATTTTAATACTTACAATGACAACAAAGCACACAAAACCCAAACAACTCCTTCAGTCCAGTGCTATTTAAATGTGAAAATTCAGTTCCTTTAATTATTTCTTTCTGTCTGACATTTAAAGTTACGTTTACTTTTCAATCCATATCTGTAAAGTATTGCTACTTAAAAACCAAACCAAATAATAGCTAAAGGAAGATAAAATAGCAAAAAGGAAAAGCAAGGCCTGGTTAATAATGCCATTTCCAGTGGAGAAACTTGTTTCAAGAACGAAGGTATGATTAAATATCTCTATTAAATGTTTATTTATTCCTACAGAGGTTTTAAATACCACCAGCATGTTTGGCTTGCTTAATGATTAGCATAGCTGGGGGTATGATCAGAAGGGCCAAAGGAATGGTAATGACTATTGGCACTAGACATGACTAAGTGACAGAACAGGACACTATATTTTTGTTGTTGTTGCTGTTTTTTCCTTGCTTTAAATCCCTTGAAATAAGGAAGCTAGAAGGTACTTTCAAATTTATTTCTTTACAAGTTCATACCTTGTTCATCTTAAAGTCATAAAACACATCACTTGCTAATGATCTGTAACATCTAGAGGAGAGTAGCGACCTATAAGTTTGAGATAATAGTTACCCTTCCTTCTATAATAGCATGGTGACATGCGCAAGATGGGCTCAAAATTCAGTTTAAGGATAATATGAGATATCTGACAAGACCATGAAGAACACATCTTCCTTATATGTTCTAACTAGGATTAGCTGTTTGACAACTGTTACATATGATTAGTGATGAATGTATTTTAAACTGCTGACAGTAGAGTGCTGGGGGATTTCTTATTCCTCATGCAGCATTTATTAACCTCAGTTAATGTTCTAAAGAAGTAACAAAATTCAGTTTCATTTTAATATATAATCTATTTCAGCATTCTGTTAAATTGTATGTTTACATTTCAAGTAAAGACCCAATTACTAAAGTTTATTCACCTTTTTCATTGCAACTCTACCAAGTATTACTGCTGATGCTGTCTCATGATACTAATAAAATACACTCAAGTTAGGCTTCATGACAGTAACAGGAGATTGAGCTTATTCTGAAGACCCACAATACTATGACTTGACTGTGAAAATTCCTGCGCATTAAATCTTTTAACCTATAGATCAGCAGCTCATTTCTCCACATTTCTGCATGCTTACCATTAGGTCAGTAGTAAAGCATTCGCAGAAATGGGTTAATGCCTTGGAATGCTTACAGGGATGCAACTCTGTCACATAACAATCCACATAAACAGAGGATTAAACACAGTAATACAGGCTCGCGAGGAGCTCTGCTTTACAGAATTAGTCCCTGCAAAATCAGCAAAAGGTATTTTACTTGCACACACAAGCTGATTTAGCTTTACATGTGAGGTAATCCAGTGAAATAAAAAAATATTTAGTTGCATAAAATACGAATACATGGAAGTCTTCAAAGGCTCTGTACTCAAGTTTTTACTTCAACTAATCATGTTGTAATTTCACTACCTTGCACACTCCATTCCTTTTAAAAGGCCATGAATTTGTCATATGGAGCATAAACTAGCCTGTGCCTTGTTCACTATAGAGACAAGCAGTGAAAAGAACTTCACCTAGTTAAGAGTTTTCAGCTTAAAAGATGACTTTCAGTTTTCACCAAACACATCTTCTGATCTTAAAATTCATACCATATCTCCAGAAGATTCAGCACTCTTGGAGGTGCTACCACAATATTTGTCTTGTGTTTTAGTCAAAAGACCACCAGGATTTATTTCCCTGATGTTCTAAGACTCTTTTCTCCCTTTTATATTGAAGAGGCAATAAAACGATTTGTTGATTTGTTGTCCATTCAGCTTCCTTGATACTACCAGTGTTTCTTCATAGAAGTGGATTGCATCAAAAAACACAGTATATTTTTTCATGCAAGCTTTATCTAAGCTGCATTACCTCACTACTGGGACAAATAAAGCAAGTCCATGTAGACTATTACTGTGATTCATTTGGCAGCAGCTATTTGTAAAACATTGTAATTTTATTTTGTGCTGAAACCACAGTTCAGACAGCCTGTGAGCAAAGACTTGCTTTCACTTATTTCAGATTTTCAACTAGCTGCCTACTCCCCAACAGACTTATTTAAGTGTTGATTATCTTTAATTTTAGTATTGTAAAGGTTTTACAGTCTTGCTTTGTGTATGATGTGTTATTTAGAAAAACAGGGATTCTGGTCTCACTAGCTTGTCTAGATGCTAATGATATAAAAATGGACCAACAGAGAGGAGGTGATTCTACTGCCAGTTAGAATCATAGAACAACCGGCTTG
>WAAB01011289.1:0-60626 GCA_013389865.1 Piaya cayana
ACTATCTTTATAAGGAAAGAAAGTTTCTGTTTGCAGAAACTTGAGTTCTTTAATCTGAACAATAAAATAATGTGTTAACATGCCTACTGGGCAGAACATCCCCACCATATCTGTCCCTAAAGGCATTGTTGTGCATCAAACATACTGTGGAAATGTCTCTGTCAGTAGATATGTCAAGAGACTGGATTTAGAGGTCATTGATATTATATTAATAGCAATAAATTACAAACTTCATTTACTTTCCATAAGTGTTCCTTTATTTCTGCAACAAAAAATAGATTTAAAATATTTCAAACTATATGAAAGAGGAAATTCCTGAACAAAATACTGTCGTACAGTTTTTCCTAACTTCCTTGTTTGACAGTGATTCAGTTTGGTGGTTGATGCTGACTCAGGTGTGATTGTTTGGTTTCTTTTTTTTTTTTTTATTTCCACCTTAGTGTTCCTGGTTTCACATGGATCTGATACTTCTGGTAAGGGATCTCCATGCTGTGACTCAGGCACAATGCAGCAATTACAGGAAAACACCTGTTAGTATCAGGTAAGTTAGCGTTTACGTGTTGTTTATACCTTCAGCTGAGAAATCCAGAAGATTTGAGAAAGGTTAAGCCTTCCAAGTCACCCAGCCTCCTCCTACCTGAGAAACAGTCATTCTAGATTAAATGGAGCAGTCTTAAATGGGTATTCAGAGACTTTATCTGAGCTGAAGAATAAAATGCTCGTACTGCCTGACTGTGTCAAATGCCCTATGGATGCTCTGTGACTTGAAGACTAAAACTGAGATCTGCCCAAGTATTTGCTAGCAAGCAAGAGCCAAGAGCTAGAAAAACAGAAGAAAACCCAAACTCGGCCTTTTAAGCAGTGTCAAGAGCCTTTGTAAAATTTGCCACAGGCAAAATTTGACTTCTTCATTTTACAAGATGTTTGGCTTTTCTGTGAAGTCAGACATTGGAAGTCTCTGCCTTTGATTTTTCTGGAAACAGTGGGGAGGAATTTATATATGATGGCTTTGGAAGACTAAGAATGAAGAACTTTAGTGTCCTGGATAAACCTGGCATTGAAAATATGTTTGTACAGCTGTCACCTTTGTCCCTTGAGCTATTCTCTTCTGTGGTCAGTGGGTGTTTCTCATGTGTCTGTCTGATGACAGCTCGGGAAGGGACACACCTTGTGGGAAAAGATTCTTTTAAGTCTGTGCCCTTTTGACACTGCTTTTGGTGGAGCAATGTCCAGAAAACCTTTCTGAGAGAGTTTTCTGCTGAATAAAAAACTATCTTTTATCAGACAGCTTTGAAATTTTGGTATTAAGGAATAAAAATCAGAACTAATCCTCAAGATGGAAGAGGCTTTGCATGTTTATATTCTTATTCTGTTTCTATTTGAGGTGACAGAAGATTTAAGATACAAATTATTTACCTTTCTAGTGTTCTATCACCCTGTCCTACTTTCTTCTCGTACAACAGAGGTTAAACACAGAGCTCTTTATCTTGGAGGTTTCTGCAAAGATAATCTTCAGGGAGAGCAGTGCCTAGAAAAATAATTGAGATGCTTTAGGACAATCATTTTCATTCTACTGTTCTACAGCACCACTGTGTGCAACTGGTGGTTTGGTAAGTAGAGATGCATAGAAATAAGTCACTTTTATCCAACAGTACTGCTAAAAATTACATTCTTCTTTCTTTAGTTCTGCTTTCATATTTTTCTAGAGCATGACAAGCAAAAGCAAAATGTGAACATTGCAGGGAAATAGGTTGTGATTCTGTCTCTGTTTTCTTTTTTGTAGTTTGTTTGGGGTTTTTCTTTGTCTTTCCCCTGTGCTGCCTATGAATGCTCCTTATCCATTGGCACATAAACAGGAGAAGGAGAGGCAATCATAACAGGATGCAGAACATAGGCACTTAAGATAATTTGGGGCAGTCGAAATCCCAGTTAATTGCAGCTAAGCAGAGGAACTTTCGATACCACCAGGAGTTTTAGGCTTGGTGCTTAATTTTTACAAAAGCAGAGATTCATGTTTTGTGTTTCCCACTAACAAAGAAGGAAATAGATGTTCTGCAGGGGATTCAATGGAATCTTTCTCATTTAAAAGTGTTTTGGCTGTTCGTTTGCAAACGCATCAGCTGTGATTTATCGGAAATCTCATGTTGTTGCACCCTTTCCAGGAACAGTGGGAAGCTCACGTTAATGCAGTCTCTGCTGTCAATGAGCTGAGACTTTCCATGTGAGTTACATGAAAGAGCTAAAAGACAGGGATTGAGGAGTTTCACTGGGTGGACCTTGTGGCGATTTGATTCTGCTAAGACCTGGGTTGGTAAAAAACTCCCTGTGAAACTCTGGATTCATTGTCATTTGAAGATTAATTCTGGAAAAGTTTACTAGTTGTGCAGCTTTCTGCTGTGTATTAGAAGCAAGGGTCAAATTTCACTTTGTTTTTTAAGAAATTAAGGACCTGTTCTGGTCTTCTGGCTGGCTGAACCTATATATATGGAATGAAGTGGTATAAAGAGCTCAGCTGATCTTACCACTACCTTGTAAGAAGTTTTGTGTGACTTGCTCTGTCTTGGAGGGGCTAGGAAAGCAGTTCTGTCAGCTCCTCTTGTCAACATTAGTTGTCAGCCCTTGCTTAGAGTTAAAGGTGATATAGATTAATCCTGTAATCATTAGCTATGCCTAAGGCAAGTGTCACAGTTAAGGAGGACTCAAATATCACTGGGTAAATAATTGCAGGGTAACCTTGAGCTAATGAAATGTCTTGGCTGGCAGCGAGTACTACATCACTCACCAAATCTAGTCCAGAAGTCCTTAATAGTCTCCTGTTTTCAGCCCTGGAAGGAGGGGTGTGTCCATCGTCTCACACTGATGACTAAACCTCTGGAGCGCTTGTGGGGCTATAAATACTCAGTGCACTATTTTAGTTGCAGTACCTGTGAAATGGATCTTGGAGAGAGTGAGAGAGCAGCATTCCTGTCCCACACCTGTTTGAAGGTTGCCAGCATTGCCTGTGTTGTTCTACTGAGCTGCATTTATGTGTTCAATACTGCAGACGCAACCAAGGCTGTTTTCATCTTTAAGTCATCACTTCTAAGGCAAATGTTAAGTGGTGAGAGTTTCTAAAGATCTTGGGGCTTCCAACCAGCTTTTATTTCCAGCACACCAGAACTGCAACATAAAACGTTACTGTCCTTTGAGCTATATCCTCTGTGTGGTCTCACTGCTGCCAAATACCCATTGCTTTTTACAAGCTTCAGAGTGTAGGTCAGCACAGTAAAAAAAGTCTTTTTTTTAAGGTGTTGAAATGTCCCTACAGATGTAAAAATGTTAAGCAAACACTACAGATCAGAGTAAGCACAGTTAATGTGCAGGGTTACCACTCCAAAGGTATTGCAGGTATGTTTTTTTTCCTGAACCTTTAATTTTCTTTTAATTCAGATGTACTAGATACAAGGGGGGGAAAAATGAAGTAGATGTCTTTTACTTACTATTATTATTCCTCCTCACGGGCTTAAATTTAGCCCCTTTGTACCCATATTCTTGACCTTTTACTGGATTGACTGCTTATGCAGCCAGAGTCCATCACCCTCCTCTCTACAACCTCCCCTCAGGTAGTTGCAGAGAGCAATGAGGTCTCCCCTCAGCCTCCTCTTCTCCAGGCTAAACACCCCCAGCTCTCTCAGCCGCTTCTCTTGTTCTCCAGCCCCTTCACCAGCTTCGTTACTCTTCTCTGGACTTGCTCCAGAGCCTCAACATCCTCCTTGTGCTGAGGGGCCCACAACTGAACACAGGATTCAAGGAGCAAAAAAAAGCCCCCACCATAGATCCGGGTAAGCAGCTTCTAAATTCAAGGCCTGCGTGCCTGTCTGCCACTGAACAGATTGCAGATACCTCTGACAGCTTCTGGATCCTGAAACAGGAGAAATCCATTGATTTGACTTGGTTGCTGTGCTGTGGTGGGTTCTTGTTGGCAGCGTTGTACAGCAGGAGCCATACCAGCTGTGAGATGGGAGAAGCATTTGAAGTCTTCAGACAGGGATTATTTCTCTGTGTTCTGGGGACTAATATGAGGATTTGACAGTTATCCTTAAAGGAATCTGAACTATGGGACATATGAGGAAAGAGCCAAGGGACTGGTGGGAACAGCATTCTGGCAACTGCAGCTGCAAAAACACAAAACTGTTTCTCCCTAAAGATTTGGAGGAAGATATTGGTGTTTCCTTTCACAGCAAATCTTGGGATGTGTAAATGGAAAGAGAAAGATGGGAGTCTTTACCCTGCCCAACAGTATTTCTGAAGGCACTTTGTTAAAGTTTGTGAGTAATACGACGTTATCACAGATTCTTTTTTTCTTTGATTTCTTCTCTTCCCTTCCAGTCTTGTGGCTGGAGTCTGTGGGGGAGAATTTCTTTCTGGCTCCCACCCTTTCTCATGTTCTGCAGCAACTGAAACAAAACATTTGAAACTCTGTTCTTAATATGTGAAAGAAAGTCTTCCTCTGCCCTCTCTGCTTCAGGATTCCAAGAGGAGTTATTTCTGTGCTACCATTATCCTCAAGATCCATGGGGCCCTCTTCTCTTCCCTGTATCTCCTGTAGAGATAATGCAGCTCTTCAGTTGTGCCCTGTGCATGTTTTGATAGTGAAGTGTTGTAACAGGTATGTTGAGTAAAGAAGGGACGGAAATCAGCTGTACCAGAAAGGGGGGACAGGACCAAACAAACCCAAACTTTCAGAGAAATGAATAGCTGTACTTGAAAACCATAAGCTCTCCCTTTGGTCACTTTGGCGCTAAACCTTTCTGAGTAACGTAATGAAAGCAGTTTTTAGTTCTAGTCTCTGCAGAATCCATTCTTGGAACAGGAAAGAAAATGAAAACACCAGTGTGTTTTTAAATTGTAGTTTCTGAGGTAAAGCACCAGTGTCCCTAATCACATTCAACAGCAATATTGGCTGGAGCTGCAGAGGAAGTGCGCAACCTGGGCTACAGATTCCGCTTAATGTTACACTTGGGTTTCCTGTAGAGCTGGAATGAAGAATACTTTTATCTCTGCAATGATGCTACTGTTATTATCTCAGTGTTATCTGTCTTGTGGAGGCAGCCTTCCTTGAGTAGACGGCAGGGATGTAGAATACAAAATCACCCTAGAAGCACAAGCAAATAACTTTTTGTTGTCACGGCTTTTGGATAGTCTTGTTGAGCGAGTTTTCTATTTCAGGAGCACTCTGAAGATGCTTAATGGCATTTTGCTTGTTCTGTGTTGTACAGTCATATAGTTCTTCCTCTCCTATCTTTTCCCCTGGCATTAGAGAACAGCTCCTCGCTGTTTGCAGAGGTACTAATCAGTGGGTTGCATTAGCACTAGGGAGAGCAATTCATAACGTGTGTTCTGTTTCACCATGCAGAATGCATCAGAGTGTCTGTTTAAAATGCAATTAAGGACTACAAAGCCTGACAGATCTGCCTGGGGAAACAAAGTTTACTTTGTTCAGAAGCAAAGAGAGAACATTGTGAGTGGTACATTCAAAGTGAGGGTTTCTATATTTTTTTTTAAAAAAAAAACAATAAGTAAACTTCAAGTACAGCTGAACACCTGCCTAGCAGAACTGTTCTCAAGGTGTTATTGATGAACCTTTAACATAAAATTTAGATGAACGATTGTCTTGTAGTTTGGTAATCTTGACTATAACATGATAGGAAGCAGGTCTGAAACACTGAATTAGGAACTAATTAGCTTTGAATACTTTTTGGTCAACAAGAATGATAGCTGGGACAAAACTTGTAAATTTTTTTTTTAATTTTTTTTTCCCCAGCAGCCTTTTGACTTCATGAAACACATTTCTGCTTGACTAATTAACTTGGTTAAGACAGCCAGGTATTGTATGAGCATTTTTGTATTTTCCTTGTAAAGTCGCATATCTTAGTCTGCTATTCGTATTTGTCTAGGCCAGTTATACAGTAAAGAAAGCTGAACAATACTAAAATTGAAATAATTCTGGACAGATTTTACCCTTATTTGTCCTATTTACTTGATGGCTTGATGTGAATCTTTTATACAATCTATACTTCTCGCTGCCAGCATCTTCAACTGATTTTCTGAAGTCTGAAGCAGTGTGATAGCAAAACAAGAGAAGAAAATAAAAAACGACACTTATGGAAGAATAAAAGGATGAATGATTAGAAGGTCATATTTGAAACAGGAACCATCCCTAGGTACGTTCACTTAAATACTTATTTCTGTTGCTTTATTACTTGTCATTTACTTCATTACTTTTTTCTGTTGCTTTAAAAAGCATCTTGAATTAGTTATGAAACTTTCTCTTTAAGAAATTTCTTTGTATTTAGCTGTCAGCTCTCTGTAAGTATTTCCAGCGATCATTTTGCTGAATAAAATATCTTGAATATCTTAGAATGACACCTGCCTTAAAGCAGCTAAGCCTGTCACACTGAACAGTCCCAGGTACTGTGTAACTTAGCAGAGCGTGGACAAAGCCATATTTAAATGTAGGATGTCAGAGAAAACATGTTTCTACTGTAGGGTTGAGAGCACACTATTAATGAGCTGGAAGATTCACCACCGCTGATTTGTGCCAGAAGCCTTGCTCCTTCCCACTGTAGGTTAACATTTTCACTTGCCTCACTTTATTGGCACACACAAAACACCTAAGCATGGTGCCATTGCACTCCTACTACTATACTAGGGTTGTTTCTACCACAAATTACAGGGTCTGGACTGACCAAGAAGGGCAGGGCTTGGTCTCTTGTACCTTTTTATGGCATTGCAAATAGCTATGCGCTCATCCTGCTGTAACAGTGCAAGAATACAAATTACAGACTAGCCCGGTCTGCTTGCTGATGTCTTGGTGCAAGTGCTTGTTTACGTCCACTTTGCTCTCCTAGTTGTTTCGCTAAAGACAGATGGACAAAAAGGGAACGTTGAAGGGCCAGAGAGGTCTTGTGTAGATTTAAGGTCTGTTTAGTAGGTACTGCTGAAGTTGGTAGTGAAATAAGTTACTGGAGAACAAACCAGTGGTCTTGCATTGGCAAGTTCAAAGACAGTAAGAAGCTCTTCTCTGATTTGAACTGCAGATGAGTGCGGGGGAGCAGATGGTAATTAATGAAAGTACAATGACACTCATTTTGAAGTCTGAAGCATCCCAACCCTGAAAATTGCTTGAGAAAACAGTGTTGCTTTGGAACAAACCAGAACTATTTTAAATTACTCTGCTTTGAGTCTCCTGGGGAGTCCTGTCCTAATACTGCAAGCTGTGACAATATATGAATTTATTTTTAGGATCAATATAGCACAAAAGTTTAAAGCATTAAAGTTTTCTTATGCAGGTTTGAGTTCTGTGGAGAAGACAATTCTCCAGTTTGTGAATAAGACTTTGATTTGGAGAACAGACAGGAACTGACCGTAATGGAGAGTGGGGATGGAGTGTGGGGTTACTTCTGGTTTCAGTTAACTGTATTTTGGAGATGCACATTATCTCTTCAGTTGCATGTTTGGAATTTCCTGTACTTTAATGGACTTGAACACACAGAATAATGGGATTTTGCCCATTTCTTATGTAAACTGAAGCCTTGGAAATTGGAAAGCAAAGCTTTTATTCTATTTGTGAATCATTATCCAAAACAGTTTAAAAAGGGATTGGCATTACCTGGAAGTTGCAGTTAGAAACTATTAACTCAACCCTGTATTTAAAACCTCTAATAATTGTAGAGGGTGAAAAAGCTATAGGTAACTTAAACACTATTGAGAAAATAACATCCTTTACTGGTAGCACTTTGCAAAGATGTTTAAATCTTCCATGTGTCCTTCCTTTTACAGATATTCACTTAGATCTATTAACTTCTAAAGCTGTGTAGACAGTAATTATCTAGATCAGAAGTCTTCCTGAAGCTTATGTTGTCTTATGTCTGTGCAGATCTTCTGGGAGGGACTGTGGGGGTGCACACGTGTGGAGAAAGTGGTTGGTGTTGCTTGGAAGGACACTTAATTCTGATGTGCTCTATCCTGCTGCTCCTTGCTTAAGTATCAACTTCTAAGAAAATATTGGTTTATTCATCCTTTTTGTAAGGAGGCAGCATCAGTTCCTCCAAAAGTGAATGGATTGGCATTCTGCTTGGAGCCTCCAACTCTGTTACAGTCACATCTAATTCTGAACTGGTTTCTGCTGGGGTAGTGTTCCCGTTTCTTGAAATGACACAAAGATATTGATTTGTAATGCTGATGACTCCAACAGTAAATGCTTTGTTTGGTTGGCTGAGGGGATAGGGAACAAAAATTCCCTACGGAAATGCAGAAAAGCATAAAGAAGGTTGAGAGATGCGATGACTTTCAGCCTTACTGGAATAAAATAACATGAGGCCGCATGGCTTTTAATGATTACAGATGTAATGTCAGGGCTGCAGCATCATTGTTTGAGATCTTTCAGTCCCTAAGTTCTTCGTGAAACGCAAGGTTGTGTTGTCAGTTCTTGGTCTGTCCTGTGCGCACTGGAACACTTTAGGAAGGCTTCACTAATCACTACCAGGGGAAATGGTCTATTTTAGATCTTAGCCAAGTTATTTCTAAGAACAATAATCTTTCTTTAAAACACAAGTTTTACGTCTTGCTACTATTCCCAGATACTGAGGTTTTTTTGTAGAAATCTTTGTGGGGCTCTACAAATGCTAGTTCAAACTCCAAGTAACTTTATTCAGAACTGAAGATTTGTGGCAAGACTAGCTTTTTTAGGAGCAAGTGTACATCTTTCCTTAAAATCAGCTATTTGGCTGCTATGTGGGAGTTGAGCTGGCCAGAGCTGATCTGGGTGAGGTGTGGCCACTGCACATGTCCTGTGTTGATCACTTCTGTCCAAGTTCTTTGGATGTTTGCGGCTAGTGCAGGATTTTAATACCTAGTTGTGTTTCTGCCTCTGCTTTCATAATAGCATGTATCCCCATACAACTTTTCAGGACTCTAAGTGGTCCACTCTGACTTAAACTGCATCACGTAGAGGTGAAAACTGAGGGGGAAAAGCAGATCTCATGAAATATCTAGTCTTTTCCTGGTACATTTATGATGTTGCACGATTTTTTTTACTTGTTCACTTCCAATTTTGCATACCCAAAAGAGGTTTTCTTGTGATACGGCAAGATTTTGAAAGGAAAAAAAGTAACAAAGCAAGTTAGAAATATTTGAGAAAAGTCTTAATTTCATGTGAACTGAGAAGACTTTCCTCCAATGTCTCTGTGGTGTTTAGATGAGCTGTCTTTCTCAATCTAAATATTTCTCGTACTTTTTTTGAAAGATAAGATTCTTATTTCTTTTGTAAATATCCGTAGGAAATTTTTGTTAGTTGAAACATCCATGAGATGTATCTCTGCAAAGAATTGCACAAAATGGCTGAGAAGATGAGGGGAGATGATAGCATTCTTGCAGTTGAGGTAATTTGATCGTTGCAGTTTCTGTTTTAGTGGGGGCAGCAAGGCAGGAGAGCCACACCTGAGAAGGTGACTGCATTCAAAAGAGATTCTGCAGGCTGTCAGGCTTGGGAAGGTTGAGTCCAAGCAAGCAGTTAGATGAGTGATTGCAGCCAGAACTATGATATTTACCAAATTAGCCGTGTTTCCTTTAAAAAAAGAAAAAAAAAAGGAAGGAAAAAAGATCTGATATCATGTTTTGTAATTGAACTCTGATGTTCTTAAGCACCACAAATGTAACATGGCTATAAATGCAAACTTGAACTTGGTCAATTGATGCAATCCCCAGAGAGAAGCAGAAAGGTGCTGTGACTGCTCGTACTTGACCCATGTCTGGTGCCATTGCTGTCACTTCCTATTTGTTTTATTAAGTGATCTGCCTGAGAGATAAAGCTCAAAAAGGATTTTAAGGCAATGACTAGCAGCATGAGGGGAAACCTTTACAGAAGGAGGTCCTCTTGTCCCTCTCTGGGTCCTTACTTCAAAACCAATGAGCTTTGTGCTGCTTTTAGACTGCAAAATAATACGTACTGTATCCTGTGCTGAGCTTACCATGACACGCAGGATGACTTTTTATTGTTATTCTCGTAACAGCCTTGCTTTAAGAAACCTCAGAAAGAAATGTTTTCTCATCTGTCATAAAATCCAAACCGTTCTAATGGCTGTCAAATCCCTTTTGTGAAGCAGTTAGGCCAAACTGTGGTTTCCATCTAAGAAGGAAAAAAAAGAAAAACGCAGTTTGCTTAAAAGTAATAAAGAGAAGCAGCAGATTCAGTAGGAGAATATACCCACCAAGAGAGCTTTCTTGCTAGTCCCTCTAAACTTTATTTTAAAATAAAAGTTTCTGCATCTTTTTAAGTCAGTAAAATATAAACCAACACCAAATTTACTTGACATGCTTCTACTTTTTTTTTTTATGCAAGTCAGATTTTTTCGCCTTTCTAACTTGAGGGCTATGGGATTGCTTCCAAACAGTCTGACGCTTTAAGGGTCAGGAGCCTTAGGAAGAAACAAACAAAAAACTAAATTTTGCTTTTGCTTACACTGGCTTCATGCCAGAATAACTCAACTGATGTTACTGGAGTGAATTATCCTTGTGCAAATCCAGAGTAATAAACTGAACTCTATTTTATCTTGCTGAAAGGAGGATTAAAAAAAAGATATGTCAGCTGACTTGACTTTTGTTGAGCTAGGCAACAATGAAACTGCTCTTACCTGATGGTTTTGCTCTGTCTTCAACTGTAGCCACACCTCTGGCTTTGTGTTAGTGCTCCTTATGAATACCAAGACCCGAGGGTTTGAGGAAATGCCCTAGAAATAACTTTTGCTGAAGGTGCTGCATGGTCTAGGAAGAGTCGCTAAAGCTCACGTGGTGGTAATGAACTTGTTTACTATGACAGGCTGTGCTTGCTTATTTATTCATCCTGGATATAAGTGCACATGCAAAGAGATCTTACCACTCTGCAGAGCAAGCCTTAACTTTGCTATATTCAACCTGAATAACAGAAGCTGGCTGTCGTTAACCTTACTTGCCCTCCTCCCTAAAATGGTTTCTATCTAAAGCTGAAACACGCACATCAGTAGGCAGCAGTATCAAGGCAGGAGCAAGGTTGTGGGTGTTGAGAACAGATGCAGCCTGCAAAAATATTTTAATAATCTGTTTTTAATTTTGCATAGGAGCTGGCTACGTGTTTGGACAGCGCGTGGTGAGTGGAGAGCCCCAGGCTCCTACCCACACGTGTTTATCACCAACCCCTTTGACATTCCCCCCATAACACAGGGGGGAAAAAAGCATATAATCTGTGGGGCCGAGGCGGAACTCTAAGCTGCATCTCAAAGCACTGATGCAGGTGAGGGTAGTTCTAAGCCTACATTTTCTAGACATCCAGTGTGGCTTTATCTGTACAGTTCATCAGAGTAAAGAGGCAGAGAGAAGAAAGGCTGTTTTCAGAGTCTTCAAGAACTCGGGTAAACAGTAAAAGTAAGCTTTTAATATGCTTCTGGGCTGCAAAACAACTCCAAAAGGAGCTGCAGAGGAGAAGGCAGACAAAATCCTGAATGGATTTCTCACTCCTCAAACCTAGATGCCAGCATCATCCTTGGGACCAGCCAAACAGGGATGTGGTGCATTTCTTTACCTTCAAAACTCATGCTGGTTTATGGCTATATAAGAAGGTTTTTAAAATCCAGCTGATACTGCCAAGAATATCTAAACCCCAGTAATTTCCTTGAGAATGGATTCTAATCCTCAGCTCTTGCCATCTTTTGTTTTCTGATATGCTAATTTAATGCAGTGTTTTCTTGATGGGATGCCATCAAATAAGAGATGTCAGAAAGACTTTTAAAAACACATACTGTTCAAGCAAGCTGTTTCATAGCACTTGAGAGACTTTCTATCCTGCCCTAAATTAGCAAGCGTGAATTTCATTTATATCTAAACATGGTCAGATCTGTATCTCCTGTCTTGGTTTTGCTGCTTGGTTGGTTTTTTATTTAAAAATCCAAACAGAAAGAAAGGTTGTTTTCTCCCATGAGCTTCCTCGGAAAAATTAATAACAACTGTGCTTTTAGAGGGAAGCAGAGGTTTTATGGGGTAGGATGAGTAACTCTAGAAGAGCGTAATGTAATAAGTTATGCTGAGCATTTAGAGTTTCTCCATGTGGATCCTATGTAGTTTTATGCCTTTTAGTTCAGTGGCATGTGAGTAGCCTGCCAGTCACGACTGAAAATATGTGAGATGTTCCCAAGAGGGACTGATGTTATGTTCACAGAGTTAAGGATTTGTGTATGATACTAGGGAAGTACTTGAACAGTGTGTTCCATAACGGTACCATTACTGGTGCCCTCGTGAAGGAGAGGGTGTTACTTTGGATATGAAGATGTGCTGTATTCAAAGTGAAACCATTACCTGTTGATTTCAACTGTACGAACTGTGAATGGAGCAAGAATAACGCAGCCTGTTCTATGCCTGGAGCTAATTCAGGGCATTCTGTTCTTTGATCACAGAATAAGCTCTCGGGTAACTTGCTGAGAATCCATGTTGACAAGCCGAATAAGCATCCAACTCTTAGGTGCTTTTTACAAAATAAGAGCATCTACTTATTATTTATATTCTGTCATTAGGATTTAAAAGTCACACTCTTAACTGACTTAGAGCTTTAAAAGTGGACCAGTCCTCAGACTTACAAGAAACTGCAAAGAACAACAGATGAAAACTCTTCGGAGCTTTACTGTGGTGTTTTACCTGCCTGCAGCAGAAGTGAGAGGGTAGAATTGCAACTGGGGGGGAAAAAATTGCTTTTGTGTGATTATTAATTTATTTATTGGAAAACCCTTTATTCTCTTGAATGTCTGTAGTCTAAATTTCTCCTGCCTTAACTGGATACAGTCAGTCCCGTGCCCTTTGGGTGTTTGCAGTGGCTGGAACAAGAGTGTCAGGATGTCAATTGAAGGTAACAGAAGCTTTGGGTGAAAAAGAAGTTTTATGGCTTACAATATTGGGCTGAAAGATTAAAGATCTTTAAAGGTTTCCATCCAGGATCCCTAAAGCAATGAAAACTATGCACTGAAATGCTTTAAAGAGTTAATGAAGTCTAAGTAAGAAACTTAGCTCGTTCATTAATTCTAAGTGCATGCTCGCTCATGGACACAGATAATCAGCTAATGCTGCAAAAGGAGTGTTATAAATGTGCGGTAAAACCATGGATATCGCTCATCTGCCACTTGTGGTGGGGGAGAAATGTGTAGCCAGACTGGGAGACAGGAAGGCTGAAATTTCCAGATGGCCATGCGAGTTGTAAAGTTAAGAAACTATGAACAAGTTAAAAAAAAAAAAAAATAGCTGCTTTGGTGTTGAGCTCAGTTCTCAGAGCCCCGACCAGGAGTGTTCTGAGAGTTCAGAGACTGGCAGGGAATCAAGTATTTCTGCCTTCACCAGCACCCGTAGTCCTAACGTGCCTCTTTGGGGAAGAAGTGCTCTTTCACTTTGAACATACGGCTTTATCTGGAGCTAATAGACTGCTTTATGTATGTTTCCAACAAGGACAAATCTTGCATCACGAAGGCCAAGAATGCAACTTCATTTCCTTTTCTAAAGTTTAATTTAAAATATTGGTTTGGGGTTTTTTTATAGATTTAATTTGGAGCACATGTGTGACATATATAACATCATTAAATAGTTATTGGACACTCATCAAAACAGTGGGAACAACATAAACAGTAATTTCAAGATGCACATGGGTAACTGTACTGACTGGTATGAATTTACATCCAGAGCTGGCCAGTTTAGATTTTGTAACTGTAGTTTCTGTTCAGAGCAATAGCCAGAGCAGTAGCTTTAACATGGAGGCTCAGACTTTATTAATATTCACATCTTCATGTATAGTGAAACCTTAAAATACAGTCACCCTTATGTACTTTAAATGCTATCATAAGCTAACATATTTCCCTGTGCCACTGGGTAGGCGTCCTAGTGTCATACAGCATATTCCTAGCGAGCAGAATCCATTTTGCTGATTGCTGAACCGTTGCTATTTTCTCTTTTGGCAGATAACGACTGAGCTCTTGTGAAGTGATCCTTGTGTTGTTGTGGGGATGCCAAAAAATGTCACTTACTGAAAAAACAATGGTACTGCAAGTGGCTTGGCCTTTGCGTGCTACAAATAACATATGGTAAGTAGGTGGATTTGTGAGTTCAGCATTTAACGCAACAGGTTATGTGTAAACAGTAAGTAGTCAGTGTGCTCCATGATGTTAGTGAGCAAAGAGACTTGCATTAGGACGGCTCTATAAGTTTTCTGTTCCTGAATACCTTTTTCACATTCTCCTTGATCTGTTTATCTCAGAAAAATTAAGTTCTGCTCCTCAGCGTCTCCTTAGCCAAAGCTTTAGATGAAAACAAGCCTGTTATTTTCTGTCTACTACGCTACAACAACAGCTGAGGCATAAGTGTATGGGTGGTTTTCCTACTCTGCTTGTAATACCTGGCAAAGGGCTAGTGTGATTACCTTGAGACAGTGCTTTTTTCAGTCACTTAGGGAAGTCCACTGAAGAAAGGTGATGTAGGAAATAAACTTCCTGGACTCTGTCAGTGAAATGAGAATCTACTGAATTTTCAGCTTAATTTTCATAGCAAGTAATTCCCTGCATCCCAGACTTACGCAAAATTCACTGTATTTACTTGCTATCTTGAATTTTATTTAAAATTGAATGAAGAAATCCTTTCCTTCTGCAGTGCATTTTTTCAGGAACTGTGATTTTCACAGGTTTTTGGCAGTGTTCCGAGTGATTTGTTTTATTTTTAACGTAATTCTAAGTCAAAGTGAACTTCACAGAACCGCAGAACCAGATACCTGAAATACAACCATCCATCAAAAGCCCTTAGTGGGACAATTACAGCCCCCACATCCTCCTACAGCAAACTGTGATTATAGGAAAAGAATGCTTGGGGGCTGCAGCTGTGATCGCACTGCGTATTGCTCCAGCCTTCACAAAATCACCTGCTGCAAAGTCCTAGTTAATGAGACAGGTGAGGTTCATTGACCTTGTGTTCTACCTTAGTACTGACTTCACATATTTTGTAATTTATTTCAGCATCTGCCTTACTGCTGGCTAAGTTAGTCACATCTGCTGTGTGGTTTTCATGGTCCTTACAGAGCACATACAGCTCTGAATATTTCTTTGAGATCAAGCACAGTGCATACTGATGCCTGCTCCTCATGGAGTGCTCTCAGCATTTTTTTTCTACCCAACTCGTTTTCTTTCCTTCCCAATGTCATCCTTGTTTCTGGAAAGCCAAGAAGACCTCTGGTGTCATCACTCCTTCCTGCTATTTTTTAGCTGTTCTTCCTTCCTTTACTTCCACAACTCACTCTAGAACATGATTTCCCGGTGATACACACCTTATTGTCACTTGAATGGATATAAAGCAAGGGTAAGCTAAGTCGAAGATGTTAGTCTGGTTTAAACAAAGAGCATGGTGATTTGTTAATGCTCTGCACAGACTGCAGAGCCCTAAGGTGCCGGAAAAGATCTCCAGCAATAAGTGCTCAGGTCCAGAATCTTGCTGTGCTGTACGCAGACCAGTCAGACTGGCGATGCTTCTGTGAGGTTTCCTCTACAGGCAACGCTTCACAGGGAGCCTGAGCTCAGAATCAGGATTGTCTTTGTTACTTTACTAATACCCTTACAAAGGTCTTGATAAGAAAGTTATCAGTTATTTGCTGGGAAGAGTGATGTTAATTAGTAATTATACAATCCTCCAGGCATGTGGCTGAGAAAAATGCATGCATTTATTCCTTTGTGTCTAAAGCGCATCAGATGAGAACTGAGGCTTTAGATATGTTGCATGGAAAACCATATGGCCACCTCCAGGCTTGGAAAGACGTTTGACTTGGCTGAATTCTTTTCTCAGCAAGCTTCTCCTTGTGGACTGAAGGATTAGGGGATTATAACAGGACTGTGGAGAAGACTGTCATGTCCTTCAGCAGTTTTAGCATGATGTAGTTATGAGCACAGGTGGGTAACGAAACACTTCATGCTTCATTTCCCACTAGGTGTCAGTTAGCATTTCACTCCCACGGTTGGAAATAAATATGAGCGATGATGGAGCATTCTGCTCGATATTCCAAACTCAAATGGAGGCACAGCAGCTGCCACGTCTCTGGTGATGCAGATAACGTTTTTGTTCTTGCTGCTGTTGTTTTGGAGGAACTAAGGGGTAGAGAATAACTTGTTGTTCTCTTGTGGAAGCAGATGCCTGAATGAACAGAGAATAGTGTAAGGGAACAAATGGTGCTAATATTGCCTTTGTTCACAGAAAATGTGCAGTAAGAAAAGCTTATTTAGAACTGTAAATTAATTTTATTCCCATAGGGAGCAATTTTAGTTATAAAGAAAGCAACAAGAGCCACTCCAGAAAAGACGTGAGGTTTTGGGTGATAATATAGATCTGGGGTTTATTTACAGAGCCTATGGATGCTGTTTTTAGGGAGTTTGTTTTATAATAAAGTACTGTTTTAGTAAAATCACACAGATGTGTTCCGAGTCTAATTTTTCATTTACGAGCTGTGTACAGTAACGGAGAAACTAATTAAACATCCATGGCTCAGATAATTTCCGTGCTGTGCTATAAAACAGAAAGGAAAGGGCAGTCCCAGTTTGCTCTCGACTCGGCCCCAGTCTCTCCAGACTGACCTTCGTGTGTCCTTCAGTCTGACTGCAAGAAGTTGATTTCCTTTATCACCCCCTCATTTTTGTCAAGGTAGACTGAAGCCTGGTTCTGGAAAGTAAGAGCAAATATGTTTTTTCCCCTGGAAAGCTTGTTCTCTTAGCTTGGTGTTGCCCAACGTTACTTAGCTCTCATCTGGCAAGGTTTGGTGGGTGGAGGAAGGGAATAGGTCTTATTTGGAGATTTGAAAAGGAGCCGAATTTTATATTAGCTTCACAGTTTATTTGTTTTTATTCCTGTCCAATAAGAAGCTGCTGTTCCATGGGAGCCTGAGGAGAGCTTACTCAAGATGAAAGGAAGTGGAATGCGTCTGAAAGAGCAGCCAAATGTTGATGGCTTTTTCTTGCGGAGGGTATGAACAGTTAAACAGTTTTAAAAGGCTGCGTTGCTTTCCTTTTAGCCCTGTCAGTTTTTCAGCTCTCTTCCATCCTTCGTGAAAGTATCACACTTGATCTGCCAAAACCTTTTTGTTAAATTGAGTTCTTTTGAAAATAAATCATTCTTCTATGAAATTTGAAGGACCACATGCATCTTGGGTTTGCCCTGGTATTTTCAGGTTGGTTTTGATCATCACCTTAGCAAACTGTTTGAATTAGATTTCTTTTGTGCTGCTTAGGGACACGAGGGGATGCAGCAGCTGTGTAAAGCTAGTGTAACAGTCATGTTTAGTTACACACAGAAACATTTCTTGGTGTTGAATAACCTGTTGGTGTTGCTTTTCTCCTTAAAACAGTCACTTGACTCCATGTGCTCAAGGTGCACGGTGTTTTACATTTATCTGTCTAAAATAAGAAACATGGGGAGGTACTGGAAAAATCCACCTTGTGCTGATGGGAATTACAAAACTGATAGTGCTGGGCTTCCTAAGTAGACTTCAGAGTTCTTACCACGTGCCATTTCATGTGAACACACAAATGACTTGTCAAAAGTGTTACCTACTTGTACTGCAGGTGAGTGACAGAATCAGTGGCACCACGTTTATGGCATCAGCACTGAGCTTAATGAGAATGGTGAGAAAAGCAATAAACAGCTCCTCTTCTTGCATTTCCATCTTGACTTTAACTTTCCCTCTTCTTTTGCTTCCCAGAAGTGCATTTTCTTTTTCACTTTGCAGATATTACTTTATATTAATTTTTCCTACTTGAACTCTATTGACTGTGATTTCAGCAAAGTGAAGCCACTGAACGTGTCTTCTGTTAAACGCCAGGCTTTGTTTACAGAGGTGATAAGTTTTGGGAGTTAACACACAACACTGAGCAGGAGTTGCCCTCAGTGCTGTGGCCAATTATCACTTCTTACAACAAACTTCCTCTGTTTTGCTTCTTATCTCCGCCACCTACAACTGCAAGGCACACTTCATGGCATTCATTGTACAGAACGTTCTTCTTGGAGGAGAAAGAGCTAAATGCTTCCAGCAGTGTTGGAAAACAGGCTTTTCTTTTTAAACAGGAGATGTTTTAAATCTATTTTATTTCCTATTTTTCTCCACCTCAAAGCGTCTGTTGCTTAGGTTTTTTAGGAAGCTTCTTGCTATTTATTATTCATGCTTCTAATTCTTCAGTGGCTGCAGACTTAAGGGATAAGACCATTCTTGCAGGGTTTTTTGTGGCCATTTATTCCTATTTCATTCTAGTCATCCTTTGGTTTGTTTTCTAGAAATAATCATTTCTTTATATGATCAAAACTCTTGTCTCTGCTAATATTCAGACCAGCTAATCCAAGAACTGCTCAGAGCCCACTAGTTGTTTTTTTATCAGCAGCTGTTTATGGGAATTGATCTCAAGTACCCTTACTTTTGATAGGAAGGTGTGAAAAGCTGTTTGCACCTAATAGAGTTACCTGATTCTGGTACTTTTCACTTTGTGTCAAAGCAGCTGTTGTAGTTCTACCTGTCTTCAAACTGGGTATCGAATTTCTTTCAGCCTGTGCTGTCACTTTATATGCTTTGAGCCATCATCTGTTGCCAGCAAGCCTTTATTAGTCTCTTTACTTTCCCTCCTTTTAATATTTCAAGTATATAATGTTTTATATTTTGCTTCTTATTTGTGAGGAATGCTCACAAATCCTGTTTGTATTTTAACCATTTTCCAGCACGCTTTCCACACAAGTACGTTTTAGTAGTTCCCTAAATTGCATGTTTTTGATAGGAATGGTTGGACTCGATAATCCAGCGGGTCTCTTCCAACCTGGTGATTCTATGATTCTATGTTATCAACTGGAATTCTTACTTACCTAAATGATTCCTTCAAAATATAACCTTCCATACAGTTGTACTTATCTCTCTCTCTATTTCTGCAGTGGGTTTGGCAGGTGTGAGCACAGATTGAGGTTTTCATTACTCGGCTCCCATGGTAGTAACAAATTGTCTCTGTCAGAAGCCGTCCTTGTGAGGAGGTTGCAAAGGTTAAAGCAGATTGAATTGCTGTACGTGAAATTATATGTGCAAGAGTATTCATGCACAATTTGAAGAGCTTGCTTTTTTATAAAGCCTGTAATTGTTAGTCATTTTTCAGCTTTATGTTGGGTTTATTGCAGTGATCTCACCATCTTTGCCAAAGATAAAGTATCCTTCATTTGTGTTGGACAAAGAGTTTATCTTTGATGCTATAGCTGTGATCAATGGCAGTCATTTAAAACCTAGATAGCAAAGGCATCTTAATTGGACCCCTTGTAATAAGGTCAAGTTGACTGTTAGAGTGCTGTGTAACCCAAGGAATTAATCTCTCTGGTACTTCACTTTGTCTTTCATTACAGTTGTGTAATTCCAAGTCTCAAAGAGAACAAGTCATGCAGAAAATCTGTGACAGTTTTCAGCCTGCTTCAAAAGCCTCTCACACTGAAGATCTATAAATTTTACTAAATTAATGAGTAAAGGGAATTTCATCGTGTATTAATGATAACAAAATGACATCATACTGTTTTATGGGGGTTTTTTTGCCAGGCCTTAAACAGAGTGAATGAGAATATGTAATGGAAAGACTGAATTGCTTAAAACCTCTACATGGTAAGTGGGAACTTCAGTTTGAGCTGCATGCCAGTAAATGCTGAACTCTTCATTGCTGCTCAACAAAATCTATAGAGAGGTCTGTAAGGAATCTTATGCCTGCAGCCGTAACATGGTTTAGCAATAAGAAAAAAAAATCAATGCCCAGTCCTGACACCTGGAGTTTAATAGTATCCATGGTCTACATCTTTTATTGATTCTTGTGGTCCTTAAGGTGATATATTAACTTAATATTTCTGCCTGCATCTGGGGAGGCCAGTGACGTAGAGAAATATGTTCTTTTCTGCCTTTTCTGTATTGTGTATGGGCTACTGCAACTAAAATCCTTAACTGCCACTTGTGAAAATGTTGCTGGAGGCACTTCCCTATAAACATCTGAAAACAAAATCCCATTACCCCAGTAGCAAATAGGCAGGAGTGTTCCTTTCACAAAACCAAGCAGAATATTCCGTGGTTTGTTCTTTTTGAAATCTATCTCCTAACAGTAACAACCATAAGCTTGTGGGGTTTTTAGTCTGCAACAGACTTTTTATTCAAATACAATTTTCATGTAAGTAACTTAATTTAGTCAATTTTTACACACCTTGTAGAAATATCAGGACTGGAAGTTAGTTACAAATAGACCTTGTGTCATCTTAATCTGTTTAACAGCAATGTATGAGATATGTGAGAGTTCATAGTTTAGTAATTAGGCAGTTTTTAATTTGCCTGAAAATAAGTAGCACTTTATCTTCATCCACCAGTAAAGACGTAAGTGCCGTATGCCCTTTCATCTCAATGACAATTCTTTCCTTTCCCCAAACAACCCCATGCATATTTATGGATGTTTATAGAAAAGAAGCATAACTCAGTTCATAATATTTCACAGCGAGTCTCAAAAGTTGTTACACAAAACAACTACTAATAGTAACTGCTAATAGTAGGTTTACAGTGTTTTCTGTCCTGAGCTATATTATCTCCGTGATGTGTTTGGTATGGCAGGGAAAATAAGATGCTTACAATGTAGACGGGTGCTGGAATTCATGGGTCTTGAACGCTCCTGAGAACTGAGCCTGGTGTCTTGACTCACAGCTCCCTCTCTAACCAGTAAGTAATAGTTCTTCTCAAATGGTGAACGGCTAAACCCAAATGGAAATTATCGACCGTTTCCAAACCTAGAATGCAGTCCCTTTTAAAGCTGCATCAGGAATCTTTTGCTCGTTTGGTAAGCTGCAGCGCACACTCCAATAAAAATAAAGGTGGGGGGAAGTTTCTATGCCCAAACATGGTAAAGAATTTCTGAGAATTGTTTTGAATTACTGCTGAATCACTCTTAAAATACTTGGGAGAGACCTCTGTGAAATGCTCATTGATGTGAAGTAAATTAGCTCCAAACCTCTGTCCTGCAACCAAAATTACGTCTTAAAAGACAATAAATAATGTGTATCATTTTCCCACTGTAAATTGTACAGAGCAGTTGCAATAGCGAGGTAGAAATGCAGGGGTAGCGAAGCAGTCTAGAAGCTGACCTGTGGTTTATTTAATCGTAGAAACTGCAAATGTGGTGAGTGGTCCTGTGCAGAATCTCATCCTTTTGCTGCTTTTTGCTTTGATGTACTCTTAAACATGGACAGTAACGTTGTGGCTGGTGAGTGTACCACACAAACACAGCCTGTTTTCATAGTTACAGTAGAAGAATTATTTCTGGTGTTGTGGCTTTTGTTGTTAGAGTGATGACAAGCAGGACAAAATTTTGAAAATGGGATTTGTGTGTGAATTTATTAGAGAAATCAGAAATATCTCTCCCTTAAATCCTGCCTTGCTTATTCCCAGTTTAAGCTAAGCTGCAAAGGAATACCCTTGCCTGTATCATCAGTCTCTTCAGGATTTGCCTGAGTAGTCTGCTAGAGCAAACCCTGACACGAGCACAAGCCTGCAGTGATGTAGCTCTGCCAAACGGTGCCTAATTCTCTGTTCAGCATTTAATCTCATCAACTGCTACGCAGTAATTCCCGAAGCGTAACTGGATTATCAGCACAGTCAAGCTTCTATCCAGGCACAGTTTAAAATGAACTGTTACAAGTCCATAGTAAACAAACTTAATTATTATAGCAGAGACAACTAAAACAGTTTTAATTAGGCAGTTTGATTAATCACATAATCTTTGAAAACATATTGAGTTCTGATGGCTGTGGACTGATTTTCTGGTTTAAACACATGCAAATATCATCTGATCCTTCCAATCTCAAGGCAGGCCTGTTTGCTTCATGGAAGGAGGTGTTTGTTCCTTGAAATTTTTGTGAGCAATAGTTGCTTTTCACAGAGTACCTATGCAGGTACTGAAAAATCAGCTTATTAGCAGCGTAATGGGACAGCAGTGATACCTGGTTTAATGCTGTTGATGAAAGAGCTTCCTGAAGTTTTTCCAGGAATTGCACCCAAGTGTTGAGTGCCTTCAGCTCTTAAGATTTGCTATGGTCACAGTGCGATGCATATTTTCGGCTGTCAACAATGACAGTAAAACAAACTTGCAGAGTTTTTTGGTGAAGATTTCAAGTAGCAGGAGCCTAATTATGCTTTCAACAAAATCAATGTACTGCTGCTTGCGGACATCAGTTGATGCCCCATCACCGATGAAAACATACCACTATTACCAGAGATGTGACAGGGCTGCAGGAAGGATGGCTAGGAAACCACTGTCTGCAAGCACACAATGCCCTTTAATCTGTCATCAGTCTTGAAGGATTTGATGAAAATAGAGGCAGAAAGCCAGTAAGATAAAAATCAGCGCTTCCTGTTTGCCATTCATTCCCTTTCAGTTATCTTTTCCCGCCCATGATTGCCAAGTGCTTAATAATCAGTATTAAGTCTAATCCTGGGATAACTTCTGCAAAATTCTTTTACAGCATTAGCCGCTGGAAGAATGTGCTGCCTGTTCATCGCTTACATTATCTGTCTCCCAGGATAACAGCTGGCAAGCAAAGGAGGCCAGAACAAAACCAAATACCCAGATAAATGGTATGCTTAGGCAGGTGTACGAGTGTACTATGCCAACTTTTTAAGCCAGTTCCTTCAGAATTGATTAAATAATATGTAATATAGAGGCTGAGGGCATCCTGCATTGGCACATCTTAAGTGAGGGAGGTACTTGCTCTGTGCAGGTGTACACAAGGGCTCTAAGGCTTGCAGATTTATAATGTGACAGGGAAGAGCTAACGGGTCACTACATGAGTAGCTGTTAGTCAGAAAATCAGTCACTGAAGACAGCTGTCACCTTTGAAATGTGACAGCTGTAGCTGATTTAGAGAAGAATATAAGGATATTAGTTGTGATATCTCTACTGGTGTTCTGACGTGTGCAGATTTATCCCCCGTTTCTCCAACGGTGTATGAACGCAGATTGCTAAGCAACACCACCCTCGTTCCAGGTAGTAGGAGTATAACTTACAACCAGAACCGCTTTAAGTTCTGGGCAACTTGTAGCTGCTGGCTTGCTGAGAAGGCAAAGCAGTAAACTAAACCCATCTACTTTGTCCTTTCAAAGTCAAAGCCTTTTCAGTCTGTTTCCCAGGGTTCCAGGTTTCGGTCTGGTTCCCCGTTTGCTCTGGATTCCTCAGTACGGATGTTCCCATGGGAGTACTGTGAGGAGTTCTACATGTGCTCACTCCTCTTGGGGATGCAGCAGTAGCGACTCCTGCCTCCTGCGAGGTCTTGATCTGTAATGAGTCATTTGACCCCTTGTCTTTTGCCTTAGAGAATGGAAGGATCACACTGACATTCTTTTAAGGAGCCAGTATGCTCCATCAGTGACGAAAGCGAAGAGAGCTGACAATGTGTGGCTCTTGAAACCTCTGTGCCATGTTTTTAAGAGGAGGGCACTCACTCTTAGGTGCTCTGCGTTATTTCAGACTCTAAATGCAACTTGTAGTTTCATTTAGTTAAATATGCTTCATTTCCTCTTGTGTCCTTCTAAGCTGTTGTGCTTGAACAGTGGAAATACTGTGTTTTCCCCAGAGACACAGACAGTCTTGTGAAGGATAAAGTGTCTGGGAAATACTGGGATGAAAAAGTAGTTTAGGAATTGCACAGCCTAGTTTTCAAACAAAATTCCCCAGGATGTTTTTTAATCTCTACAAAAGAAGAGTCTGCTCCATTCCCCCATCCCCATGGTTCATTTACCTCACAAACTGCAGTTCATTACGTAGATGTGCAACCTCATTTACGTTACCCAGGCTGAGAATATGAGGGAAAAGCAATAGTAAGATAACAGTAAGATGATCTGATCTGAATGCAGTGCTGTTTGTAGCATCTGGCTGCTATACTTGTGTTTGCCTGGCTTGTATGAGCATTCTGACAATGCATTGAGATCGATATGAGCTCTGAACGCACAAAGGATTGGATAGTGTGACCATATGCCTTCTAGCAGAACTGAATGGGCTCAAAAAAAGAATGTCTGCTTTTTACATAGTACAAATATTCACTAGGTGTAATCCTTTCTGAAAAAGGAAAGACCTTTGATGAAATAACAAGGAAATAATATTTCGAGGGCTATAAGCAAGACCCTTTTAGCTATTCTTGATATACATATTCAGAAAAAAAAGGTAACGAATACTCAGGTCATTCCTTTTTATCTATGTTGACAATATAGTCACGGTTTTTCTACTGCTCTCAGTAAAATTCTGGCTAACTTGGATTATTTATTGACTGTAAAAATCCTCTTATGCGCTTCCAAGGGAAGATTTGGGAGTCTGGCTGTTCCATCTACTCTCTATTCATCTCACAAATTGCATTGGGATACTTAGACTGAAATTTCCTCTTTATTCGCAGACAAGCAGAGGATGGGCACTAAAACTGGAAGCTGTCCCAGAATTGCCTGACCAGTTCTGGTGCTGTCAGCATGATTCAGTCTCTCAAACAGTCCAGGGCTGCCAGTTCTTGCATATCGCTAGTCAAATTTAATTCAGCAGTAGTCACAGAGAGGACTTGTGTGACATCTCCCCACCCCCCCAGCCCAGAGTGTTGTGGGGTGGGTTTAAAACAAATAGCGATTCTTGGCCCCACACTGCCCTGGCAATCCCATCCAGTTTTCCCTTTAGTGCTTACCACATATGGTTGTGAACATCCAGTGTCTGACTTCTTTTCTAAATATAGAATCATAACTCTTTTAAAAATGATTGACGCAGTAAGTCTCATTTGCTTTCAAGATCTTTTGTTCTCCTTTTGCAAGATAATGAAGTACTGAGCATCTTTCTGCTGTCCTTTTCACAGTCACTTGCAAAGTGACTATGCAGAGGATGCAGGAATGCTCCAAGTGGGCATTATCTGCTGTGGGAATTGGAAAGCAATTGGTTTGAGTGCATATTTCTGTGAGGTTTTCTTGACCCTGGATGCCAGTTCAGTAACCTGGTCCTCCACTAAGTTATACCTATTATCAAATTATGTTACTAAAAATAAGCGTTTTCTGCCAACTTAGTTGTTAAGCTGGCTCACATGTGGTTTGAATAAAATCAAGTTAGCAGACAGGTCAATTTTGAAGTTTAAATACTGATCTTACCCTAACTTTGACCTGCCTGGTGCCACATTACTACTATGAGGTGGCCTGTTCTAATTACTGTTTAGATATAATGTGCAGCAGAATCCGGAAGGTGCTGCTGAAGTTAAAATGTGTTTTTTTTGAGTCTAACCTTGCCCAGCTTGGGACTGAGCAGCGTGTCTTGCTGCCTCAAACACCCTTTGCCATCTAGCGGCTTAGGCGCATTAATGCTAAAAGGATGGAAGTGGCAAAGCTGGCTCGTATGAAAACCTGTTAATGGTATTTGTCCTATTTTCCTGCCTCCTCAGGCTTTTTAGCTATTTGTTTCAGCCAAACTCTCCAACATGGCTAGTTGGTGCTTGCTGTCACCCATGGCTGATGCCTGGAAAGGTCAGACTGTTGCTTCCAGTCCAAACGCCCATTTCTCCTGGTTTATTCCTCCAAGTTCCCTCTTTCTATCATGAATATATTTCTGTCTCTACAGAGAGGATGAAGTCTTGCTGCAGCGTTGGTAGATGCTTTGTGCTTTATGCTCCTTAACCGCAGTGTATTTGGTACTTTGTGATGGGGTTTGACCCCCACGCATAAAAGAAATAAGACACACTCCTCTGCCACGTGCACCCACACCTGTACATCGCTTCTAGATCACTTCATTTTTTTTGCTTATCAGGATAAACGACTAAAAGTTAAATCTGAAAAACCTTGCCCTGAACAGGGAAAGTGTGGCGTGTGTGAGGAGGGGGCTCCATGCAGGAGGCAAAACTGATGGAGGGACGGCTTCTCTGCCTGAACTTGAGTAACGTTGGTACGTTTTCTAGCCTCTCTTAACATCCTGATTTGAACCGTTGCCGTCATGTTCTGTGATTAAGAAACTGAGGCCAAAGAAGTATCAAACGCTTCTCGCCTGCCCCGAGCTTCAGCAGCAGCTTCGGTGAGAAAAACCCGAGCCGAGAGCAGGAACTGCCCCGGCGTGACGTCATCGCGCCGCGACGGCACCGCCGCCCCGCCCGTCATGGCTGCGAGGGACGCGCTGGGGCAGGCGGCCCGGCTCGCCTCCTCCGGAGCCCTCACGCAGGTCTGCGGATCCTCCTTTTCCTCCTCCTTCTCCTGCTGCTCTCCCCTTTCCTCCTTCTCCTGCTGCTCCTGCTCTCCCCTTTCCTCCTTCTCCTTCTCCTGCTGCTCTCCCCTTTCCTCCTTCTCCTTCTCCTGCTGCTCTCTCCTTTCCTTCTCTGCTTCCTCCTCCTGCTGCTGCTCTTCCCTTCCTCCTTTTCCTTCTGCTGCTGTTCTCCCCTTCCTCCTCCTCTTCCTTCTGCTGCTGTTCTCCCCTTCCTCCTCCTCTTCCTTCTGCTGCTGTTCTCCCCTTCCTCCTCCTCCTCTTCCTCCTCACTGTCGTAACGCCTTCCTCCCCTCTCAGGTGTCTCCCGTGTGGTCTCCCCACAGGTGCTGTTCCGCGTGGGCACCTTTGCGCTGAACGCCTTCACCCTGCGCTACCTCTCCAGGGAACTGCTCGGCGTGGTCAGTGTCAGGTGAGCAGCACCAGCAGCCCTGCAGACAAGGGCTGCACTGGGAGAAAGGGCTTCCCTAGGAACTAGGCTTCTCTGGGGACAGGACTGCCTGAGGCACAGGGCTGCTCTAGGAAAAAGGTTTCCCTAGGAACGGGGCTTCCTTGGGAACTGTGGCTCCTGAGGTTTTCTTTGCATTCCCATTAGATTGGTCTGTCAGGCAGTCCGATGTGAAAACTGCTAGTGATGCTGCTGCACAAAGAATTTTAGAAATGTGTGTAACAAAATAATTTTATCTCTATTTTTTATTTTATCTCACTTTTAGGCTGACTCTCCTGTATTCAACAGTTGTCTTCCTGGCCAGGGAGGCGTTTCGCAGAGCTTGTTTGAGTGGAAATACAAAGCGAAACTGGACCAAAACAATTAATCTGTTGTGGCTGACGTAAGACGCCTTTAAACATTTACGTCTTTAGGACTTATTTCTAGTTCTTGTCTGAGCACTCACAGAACAAGAGTATTAATATACTGAGGTAATTATTTCAGCACTGAGCATTTAGTAGCCTTGTTGATGTTTTGGGACTGATGGAGAAAGCTGGACAAATCTGTTGCTTTAGCGTTTATTGACTTGATCTCTTATTTTTGGAGTGCGTGGGAGAGCGCGTCACCACTGGCTTTATTGGGAAACATTTGTTCTGTTACTTAGCATAGAGTTTCATTTATGGTGTAGCTGTTAAAGGAAAACTCATTTGGTTTTGTTGTGGATTTTTGTGGGTTTTTTTTAATTATTGTGGCAATATATGAACTTTTCATGTAATTTTTTTGGGTTTTCTTCTGTTTAAGTAACATTTCTATTGATTGTTCTTGTGTTAATTTTTTAGAGTCCCTCTTGGTGTTTTTTGGTCTGTTTTCTTGGGCTTAGTCTGGCTGCACTTGCTTGAAGTACCTGATCCTTCTGTGGTTCCTCATTACCAGGCTGGTGTAGTGGCATTTGGTCTTTCTGCAGTTGTTGAGCTTCTGGGAGAACCGTTCTGGGTTTTAGCACAAGCTCATTTGTTCGTGAGGCTTAAGGTTAGTAAACTAAACGGGCTTTATGCACATATGGGGAATTATATTTCTTTACTGAAAAAGAACAGAACACTGAACCAGATTTATATTTGGATATTGAAGTCTGAAAATCCCCATAGAGTTGTGTGTAGTGTTTGGTACTGTGTGAATTTGTGCCTGTTGAAGCAAGAAAGTTGATTTAGTTAGAAATTATCACCTCAGTGATCGTTAAATACTTAATCATGTGTTTTAATGGGAGGGAGAGGCACGCAGCTTCTATGGTTTTGCATTTTGATTGGGTTTTGTAATGTAATTGTGAAATGCAGCAATTGAGAATGTCTGAAGCAAAACCTTCCCCCTTATTTCCCACGCAAAGGTCTGGGAAATGCAATGGAAGAATTATGAAATGTAAGAATAGAAAATCTACAGAGAAATTACAAACTAAGATGGCCAGTGTGGCCAAAGGAAACTCTGCGATAAAAGTCACGCTGACATTGCAAGTCTCACATTCCTGTGTGAATTCTGGGTGTGAAACTGGTGTAAATGAAGTTTGCATATGTGGTTAAGTTGCCAGAAAACAAACCTGCTCTGTTTTCTCTTTCTTAAAGGTAATTGCTGAAAGCCTTGCGGTGGTGTCAAAATGCATTTTGACTGTTATTTTAGTGGTCCTTTATCCCCAGTGGGGCCTCCACATTTTTTCCTTGGCTCAGGTAAGTTCACTGTATTTTCTTTTTCTCGATTCATCTGAGCTTTTATTTAGAATCGTAGAATCACCAGGCTGGAAGAGACCCACCGGATCATCGAGTCGGACCATTCCCATCAATCACTAACCCATGTCCCTCAGCACCTCGTCTACCCGTTCCTTAAACTCCTCCAGGGAAGGTGAATCAACCACCTCCCTGAGCAGCCTGTTCCACTGCCCAATGACCCTTTCTGTGAAATGACCCTTTGCTGCTGCCTTTGACATTTAACCTGCTAAAGAACTTCAGGCAAGCAAGAGAAAACTGCTTAGGAGGTTTGAGATTTAGCGCTTGTATTTAGTGTTTTCCTGATGCTCATTATCGAGTTGGCACTTTGACCCCAAGCAGTTTAATGGAGCTGATTGTATGTAACACGTGCTCAGATTAAAACTTGCTCTTTACTCGAAGGAAGAATGGATATATTTGCCCTGAAAAATAGGGTTCTGACCTGTGCAGTGTCATTTTAGCAAGAAATGAAAATGGAATCCCCTCAGATGTGAACATTTGGTTAATTTTTGTGTAGTTTTTGCAGGGGCTGTAGTAGATAATCGAAGAAAAGTGTAGGAGGGTAGCTATTCTCTCAACTTGTTTTTTGACTGTATGAATAATTTCTTTATAATTGGACCTTAAATAATCCTAAAATGCTGAACAGAAGAACTGAGAAGTTGACAAAGGGCTACGATAACCTGCCAATTAAAAGAAAAATCAGTATTCTGGGGGGTTAAAGTCAATATCTAATGTAAAATCCGATGGGAACAAGGACTACTTGCTACGTCATGTTCTCACTGAATTTACAACTGTAGCATGTGATTCTGCATTTGTAATTTAATTTGACCTCACTGGTTGTTTTTCTTCTCTTTCCAGCTTTCATACGTCACCGTTCTTGTGTTGTGCTATGTAATTTATTTTGCGATGTTTTTGGGGTCTCCTGAAGCCACAAAGAAGTCGTTCCCTGTTGCTAGAATGAAAGCTTTGTTGCCTAACTTTGTGGAAGATGAGGTAGGTCGCACAGTTACTTTATTGATTTTAAGTTTTTCCTCAGAGTGCTTTGAAAATTGATTTTGAGATAGTGGAGTTGAGCAATTTTGAGGGTATCTGCACTTTAAAAGGTGTATGAGTGACTAAAAAAAATACATACAAATTGTTTTATGGTTTTTATTGAATATTACATGATATCCTACAGATACTCAAGTATCTCTGATCTCCTCTTAAAAGAAAATGAGACAAAGAAAGAAAAGACACAGTGAGAAGAGGGCATTTTGAAAAGGATTTGTAGATTGAAAGGATAAAGGCAGTTTTTGGTTGAGACAGTTGTGGGGACGGTTTGAAGAGCAGCGAACAATTTACTTTGAAGGTGGGAGTTACCTGAACATGCTAAAAAGCATGAGCTATTTTTTCCCATCTCTAACTCTCAGGTATTTTCTGTAGAAAGCCTGTTTGGGTACTTTTGCTTGAATTCAGCAGTATTTTAGATTAGTTGTAGCTGCAGCGTTGTATATTTTCCTCGTAAATACAGTTAGAGCCAGCTTGGAGTTTTGTACTGGCGTTGCATTTTCTATTTCTGCTCTATAGTTTGTCATGTTTATTAAGTTTCAGTACTGATTTGGGTGTGGATTTTTTTTTTTGCAGACTTTTGTTAACTGGAAGGAAGCGCNATTGAATATTACATGATATCCTACAGATACTCAAGTATCTCTGATCTCCTCTTAAAAGAAAATGAGACAAAGAAAGAAAAGACACAGTGAGAAGAGGGCATTTTGAAAAGGATTTGTAGATTGAAAGGATAAAGGCAGTTTTTGGTTGAGACAGTTGTGGGGACGGTTTGAAGAGCAGCGAACAATTTACTTTGAAGGTGGGAGTTACCTGAACATGCTAAAAAGCATGAGCTATTTTTTCCCATCTCTAACTCTCAGGTATTTTCTGTAGAAAGCCTGTTTGGGTACTTTTCCCTTGCTGAAAATCACTGTTGTTGCGGGAAGAAGTCTTTCTTGAGTCAGGGCTTGAATTCAGCAGTATTTTAGATTAGTTGTAGCTGCAGCGTTGTATATTTTCCTCGTAAATACAGTTAGAGCCAGCTTGGAGTTTTGTACTGGCGTTGCATTTTCTATTTCTGCTCTATAGTTTGTCATGTTTATTAAGTTTCAGTACTGATTTGGGTGTGGATTTTTTTTTTTGCAGACTTTTGTTAACTGGAAGGAAGCGCGATTGACTTGGAGTTTCTTCAAACAATCCTTCTTGAAACAGATTTTGACAGAGGGTGAGGCTTGACCTATGGTTGTGGTGGAGAACTACTGAAAACTAACTACAAAATTGACTTAAAGCTTGAGAAAGCTGGAGGGTGGGTGGCTTCCCAAGACCGATGCCAGCAGTTGTTACCAAGCTGAATGAAGTTTTTGAGGGTATTATGAAGAAGATGCTGTCCTGTTTTCCTTTGTTTCTTGATTACTTAACATCAGAAGCGCCTGAACAAGGACTGAGAAAGATACAGGGACTTGCTCTTGAACTCTTTATTTTCAACTTACAGGTGAGCGCTATGTGATGACTTTTTTGAACGTGTTAAACTTTGGCGATCAGGGTAAGTGTGATGGTGTTGTGGAATGGTGATGCGGTTTCCTTTGTCGCTGCTCTTCAGATGGTTCTGAAAATTACTTCGTTTGAATTATGCTCTGTAGAAGAATTCGGTGTGGTTACAGAGTAATGTGTGGCAGTAGTCGTTCAGGTGACTGGGTCAGCAGCACCCGAAGTGTTTATAACTGGAGAAAGGAAAATAGACTGTAACTGTTGACCCACTGTTAGTTTCTTGACTAGTTTGGATTACTTTTAGTTGTGGGTAGTAGTGTGTTCCCTCATAAATACTGAGTGTGTGTGCTTGGCACCAGTAACTGTGGTCAGTCCTGACCCTCCTTCCCCTGCAAAACAATTGACCTGCCTCTTCCTCAGAGGGTCTTTAAAAGAATGACAAGTACAAAAGCCAGCCTGTAATCTCAAAATGGTTCCGAGTCCCGTGAAATCAGCCAGTGCCTTATTCTGTTATTTCACTGTGAACATGGAATCATGGAATAGAATCACTAGGTTGGAAGAGACCCACCGGATCATTGAGTCCAACCTTCCCACCAATCTCTAAACCACATCCCTCAGCACCTCATCCACCCGCACCTTAAACCCCTCCAGGGAAGGTGAATGTAAAGCACTTGCCCTGTGCTGCATGTGTATAAACACGTGGTGCTCTTAGCCTCAGAGCAGTACCTAGAATTCATTTTATTATTCAAGACTTGGAATCAAAACATATCTGAAAAAATTACAGGTTGCTGCTACGTGTTTTGTTTTCTTTAAGGTGTATACGATGTCGTGAATAATCTCGGTTCGTTGGTGGCCAGGTTTATATTTTTGCCCATTGAGGAGAGTTTTTATGTCTTTTTTGCTAAAGTGGTGGAAAGGGGGAAGAATGTAAAGGATCAGAAGCAGGTATGTTTATCTTGGATTTATGATGCGGTCAGGGCTAGTATTTGTATAGAATTTGTAATGTGTAGAACAGATTGGAGTAATTAATACATGAAAATTGTTGCAAGTGAAATCTACGTGTATGAATAATTCACTAGCAAAGGCTAAGTACACTTTGTACACTGTGCAGACTGTTTTTTTTTTCCTGTTAAGTAGTTTTTCTGCATGAAAATAACTATTATATTGATTCTGATTGATGGAATTGACTACGTATTTTTTTCAGGATGATATTTCTATGGCTGCGAATGTATTGGAATTGCTGTTAAAACTCGTGCTTCTGATTGGACTTAGCATCACGGTTTTTGGCTACGCCTACTCCCAGCTGGCTCTGGATATTTACGGAGGCTCAATACTCAGTTCCGGAACAGGTAAAGATCTATAGAAATGGCAAAGAAACCATCCTTTTCAGAAGGAAAACTGCAGCTATTATAAATTCTTGGGTAAATCAGCAGATTTTCTTTTTTTTTTTTTGCTGTGAAACTCATTGAAATGGGTGACTTCACTTGTCTGAATCCCAAACTTGTCCCTTTGCAATAACATCTTTAATACATAGTCACCTTCAACTAAAAGACACTAAGAAGCTCTAAATAGTGATGATCAGGTTTGGGACCTTACCTGCAATATCACAGTGTTGGAAAAGTACATTTTAAGGGAATGTTTGACCATTCCATGATGTAGAACTACTAACTACAGCTGTTTAAAACAACAAATCCCCCAAAACTCATACAATGCAACGAAACTGGGTGATCCTTGAAGTCTCTTCCAACTCGGTGTCCTGTCATCTCTTATAATAAGGAGAAAACTGCAGGGAAGTTGAAAGCATGTGATGGTGCCTTGTGCTGAAGATGGCTGCACCTCCAAAAATTATCTGATTCAGGAAAATAAAATACAGTTTTTTATCGAGCGCAGCTTTTAATGTATTGAAGAGCCTTCCTGGTTTTCTTACTATTGTGTTCAAAATACATGTTTTATTGCTTGTAGTGCCACCTAATGTACTCTTAGCTCATATGGTACCTCGTAAAAATACTCAGATTGTTTCTTGGATTAATTGTGGCAAACTTGACTACAAAAGATGATTTGCCTTATGACAAATGTTAATTTTTAATTAGGAAATCCCTTTTAATGAAATACATCTTTAGATAGATTTCTATTACTGTAATACCAGCTCTTCTTAGGTGTTTGGGGTTTTATTTGATCTTGCTTGTGTTCTTGTCGAGGTGCTTGGACAAGAAGCTTGATCAAATGAATTCAGGTTTCCGTTATCAGTGATAACGTTACAACTTGTGTCTCTCCATGAGTGTAAAAGCAATGCAGTTTTATAAAACAAATAACAATCTACTTACCATTCTAACGTGTCTTTTAGGTCCAAATCTCCTCCGATGTTACTCGCTGTACGTCCTATTTCTTGCTATCAATGGCATCACAGAATGTTTTACGTTTGCTTTGATGTGCAAAGAAGAGGTGGACAGGTAGGAAGTGCTTTTGTTTTTTACCTGCTGGTATTTGTTGATAAGCACCGATGTTCTTAATAATTTATTTGTAATGACCTTGCAAAGAGATCAGTGTATTTGAGATCAGCATTAAAGTATCCTGCTCCACTGAGAGCCAACTCCTGGTTTGGCAGTCTGCTTGCAGGTTTAAGGTGGAGAAGCTTTAGCAAATATTTATGTTTGTGTATAAAGGTCAGAAATAAAGAAATAAAAAGTTTGTTCAATTAGCTTTTTGCACATTGCTTGACTGGAAAGGTTATTTATATATGAAGCCATTTTCTGCTTATACGCACTTGAATTTGCAGCTTTTAAGACACGGTATCTCTTAAGTCATTCAGATTTTGCAGCTCTTAAAATCTTCTCTCTTGCTTAGGAACTGTCCCTTACGAGACCTTTCCAAACTGATTTCCACGAGTCTGTTTTCCACAGTCCAAGTTGTATATTTTAGGCTTAACAAGGACTGCTTTCATGAGCCCTTTAAGGTGTGAACGTGTTTTCAAAGCCACCATTTGGATAAGAAACAAAATAAAGCATCGTCTTGTTGAGCATCATTTTTCTCTAATATGTGCTTATAATACAATTACCCAAATCCACAAGTTTTACATTACTGATCATTGCTACTAAATTTGACTCTCTGAAATGAGCGTTCAGCTGATCAGTGAAGTAGAATTCCTTCCCGTAATGTAGTTATTTAATGAATTTCCAATTCTTCAATGAATTTTTTTATTAATGTCTCCATTCTCATATTTATCTTCTTCCATTATAAGATAAGAGAATTTCTCCTTCATTTTAGAAAACGAATTGCGGTATCTCTCACCGACAAAGGTAGTAAATAAATATTGTAACTGTATATATTGTTAAACAGTTTTTTGTTTTTTTTTCCCTAGGTACAATTTTGTTATGCTGGCTTTGTCCTTCACGTTTCTGTGCGTCTCTTATTTCTTGACCCACTGGTACGGCAGCGTAGGCTTCATCCTTGCCAACTGCTTTAACATGGGCATTCGAATAGCCCACAGCACCCACTATATCTACGGTTACTTCAAAGAAAGCACTTACAGACCTCTGGCAGGCTTGCTGCCCTCACCAGTTCTGCTACTCGCTTATATCATAAGTGGAGTAATCACTGGTTTCTCAGAGGTGAGCCTCTTTCTCTGATTTTGCTTTCCCTGTGAAAGTGTCAAATGACTTTTGTGCCTGCAGAGAAATAACTTTAGCAAAAAAAGGCTTACGAGGACAGGCTGAAAGAGTTCTGTGACAGTCAAGGCAAGATATAATAATAAAGAGATTTTGAGCCCCTCAGCACAAGAAGGATGTTGAGGCTCTGGTGCGAGTCCAGAGAAGAGCAGCGAAGCTGGGGAAGGGGCTGGAGAACAGGAGGAGCGGCTGAGAGAGCTGGGGGTGTTTATCCTGGAGAAGAGGAGGCTGAGGGGAGAGCTCATTGCTCTCTGCAGCTACCTGAAAGGAGGTTGTGGAGAGGAGGGAGCTGGGCTCTTCTCCCAAGGGACAGGGGACAGGACAAGAGGGAATGGCCTCAAGCTCCACCAGGGGAGGTTCAGGCTTGACATAAGGAAAGAATTCTTCACAGAAAGGGTCATAAGGCACTGGAACAGGCTGCCCAGGGAGGTGGTTGACTCGCCTTCCGTGGAGGTGTTTTAGGTGCGGGTGGACGAGGTGCTGAGGGACATGGTTTAGTGTTTGATAGGAATGATTGGACTTGGTGATCCGATGGGTCTCTTCCAACCTGGTGATTCTATGAATGCTCAGCTTGATGGTGGTGTTAGCACTCTCAGGAGGGCTGATGGACTTTTTGAGACAGTAAATCTACTTTGTGCTGACAGGTTTTCTTGCACTTGTTTCCGTTGTTGTAGGTCGTGTTCTGCTGCGATAAGGGTTGGGCAGCGAGGCTGATCCACATCAGCGTGGGGGCTCTGTGCTTTGCAGCAACTGTTCTTACAATGTTCTGCACAGAGACCAAGCTGGTCCAATTTGTCAGAAGCCAGTTCCTCTCCCAGTATCTGAAGAAAGGAACATGAGATGCTCGTGTGCTGAACAGTCCTTGTACACACTTGGGGTAACGGGATGTGTTCTTTGCATAAGATCTGTACGGAAAAAGGTTTCCAGGTGTGTTTATTGGAAGCATTGATCTTGGAGTGACAATGTAAAGAAAGTCAACTAAATATTGTCTTCTAAACTGGTCAGTACCGTGAAAGAGTGGAGTAGGTTTGTCTTCGGGCATCATTAAGTTTTTCTGCAACAGCCCGTTTGGTAATCATGAAGATCCAAAATGAACCCTTCTGATGTAACCTCGTTGACAGACATCGTGTAGAGAGCTCCCGTTCTTACCAACAGGGAGTACTTCTATGAAGGCATCGTATGGCTTATGTCTTGAGATGTAATTAAGAACGCTTTTATTTGGCGTTGTGGGCTGCTCTGCTGGTTAGAAAATACATGGTTAGTAAAAAAACCCCAAAATAAACCGAAGAAAACACTAGTGCAGGGACCAATAACAACCCAACTGGTAGTGAAGTAGAATGCCCTGCGGTGCAGAGATGGAGTTGTCAGTGATTTGAAGTGTAAAGCAGCGAGCAGAAAGTTCTGACGTTCACAAGTCAATTAATGGAATACCCAGCATGTGTCCACGCCAGCGACATGCGATTGTTTCATTTGGCACGTCAGTCGTTTATTATGGTATTGATTAACTTCTCTAAAATACTCTGAAGCCTGAGCTGAAAGTAAAAAGGGGCTCTGAGTGTTGTTTTACAGACGGTGTTAAGCACAGTCACGCTGATGTTTCAGAATGTTAATTACAAAGCTGCTTCACCTCATTCCGTTTGCTTTTTGGTTTTATCTGAGATTTTAAATACCAGTATGAACAAATTTTGTTTCAATAAAATGATTTTATCTTCTCTGTGAAACTGAATATTAAATATAAGATTTCTTTTGAGGATTTTGTGCGTTGACGCTTCCATAAACCCCTTTCCATCATCTTCCAGCAGTCCTGGAAGACTGGGGAGGTTCCACCGGACTGGAGGCTGATGTTGTGCTCATCTACAAGAAGGGTTGCAGGGAGGATCCGGGGAACTCCAGGCCTGTCAGTCTGACCTCAGTGCCAGGGAAAGTCATGGAGTAGGTGATCTTGAGAGCTGTCATGAAACACATGCAAGAGAACCAGGGGATCAGGCCCAGTCAACACAGGTTTACCAAAGGCAGGTCCTGCCAAGCTAACCTGATCGCCTTTTATGACAAAGCGACTCGGTTGCTGGATGAAGGAAAGGCTGTGGATGGATCTTCCAGGACTTCAGCAAAGCCTTTGACACAGTTTCTCCCAGCATTCTGCTACGAGAACTGTCACCTCCAGCCTGGACAGGCACGCACTCTCCTGGGTGGAAAACTGGTTGGCTGGAGGGCCCAGAGAGTGGTGGGAAATGGTGTTAACTCCAGCTGGAGGTCAGTGACAAGTGGGGTTCCCCAGGGCTCAGTGCTGGGTCCAGCCCTGTTCAGTGTCTTCATCAATGACCTGGATGAAGGCATCGAGGGCTCCCTGAGCAACTTTGCAGACGACACTAAGCTGGGTGGAAGTGTGGATCTGCTGGAGGGTCGGGAGGCTCCAAAGGGATCTGATCAGGCTGGATCCATGGGCTGAGTCTAATGGGATGAGGTTTAACAAGGCCAAAGGCCGGGTCCTGCACTTGGGGCACAAGAACCCTGAGCAGCTCCAGACTAGGAGAAGTCTGGCTGGAAAGAGCTGGAGGAGAGGGACCTGGGGGTGTTGGTCGACAGCGACTGACCGTGAGCCAACAGTGGCCCAGGTGGCCAAGAAGGCCAATGGCATCTTGGCTTGGATGAGAAACGGTGTGACCAGCAGGGCCAGGGAGGTTCTTCTCCCTCTGGACTCGGCACTGGTGAGACCACTCCTTGAGTACTGTNCCCAGAAAGGGTCATTGGGCACTGGTAGAGGCTGCCCAGGGAGGGGGTTGATTCACCTTCCCTGGAGGGGTTTAAGAGACGGGTGGACGAGGTGCTGAGGGACATGGTTTAGTGTTTGATAGGAATGGTTGGACTCGATGATCCGGTGAGTCTCTTCCAACCTGGTGATTCTATGAAAGTCTTACTCCATCCTACTCTCGCTATTGTAACTAGGCAGCTATGTCCTTCATTTCCGTGCTAATAAAGTTGCAACAGTATAAGTTTTCAGCATTGATCTGTCTTTCTGAAACTCTGCTTTTCCCTTTAAAAACACTGGATGTTTATGTTTTGCTTGCATTTCTATTAATATGGGAACTGTGACTAAGCAGCTGGAAACACTATTTTGTATTAGAGTTCTTGCTTGGTTTATTTGCTTGTTTATGTTTACTTTTACTGGTTTCAGCTTTTCTTTTTACGCTATCTGACTTTTTAAAATAAGCTCATACTGATACCTTCAGTTTACTCTCTTGAGAAAGCACTGAAGGATTTTCTTTCCGAAATGCAATAGTTACTTTATAGTTACTGACAGTGCTTAAGTTCTCACTCCAAAAACTTTTAACAAGTATTGTTACAAAGAAACTGGTCTTTTTTTCCCCTTCTTTTGCTGACACCGTTTATCAGGTCCGATTATGAAACCTAACTAACCTGTATGAAAGAAACATGGAGAAAGTCCCAGACTATCTTATGATCGGGTATTTATAGTGAGCTATTAATGGACTTAGGCTCTGCTGAGATCATTTTCAATCCTGAAAATATCAACCTAATAATCGCTTCCTCCAAGTGTGAGGTCTTCCTTCTTGCAGAAGGTAAGGAAAACCAGTATGTTTTCTCAGTTCATAGGAATATTATTAGTCTTTTTATGAAAAAATAAAAAGTTAGATTTGAAAAAGTTTATATACCCATTGTACTACAGGTACAATGTCTATATATTAGTCTATATATTTTATTAATGTATTTCTCTTTCTTACTACATCTGCCCTTGCAGAGCAGAGCCTCGCACTCACGCCTTGTGTGGATCAGGTAACAAATTAACGATACAGCTTTGCTATGAGTTACTGCTGCTCAACTTTAAGCATTTCTAGAACTGTTCCAGCCTTTGTAAGTAACATGTTGACAATTTCTTTCAATTTGCTGTGCTTCTTAATTTTGTTTATTCATTTGCTTTCTGGTTTACTTACTAATTTCATTTTACTTTGCTTTATAGTTTTGGTAGTTGTTTTTTTTTTTTTCAGGCCAACTCTCTTGAAAGGCAACAGTGGAAGTTTTGATAAGGTACAACAGTGTTTTAAGGTAAAACAGTGTTTAGTGTTTGATAGGAATGGTTGGACTCGATGATCCAGTGGGTCTCTTCCAACCTGGTGATTCTATGATTGGATTGTTAGACTTAAAAAATAGCAACAGTGGGATTTATTGCTAAGCCCTGTTGTTTGTATTAAAACCTTAAGGAGTAAAAATGCTTTTAAGTGAATCCTTTCCATTTGGCAAACTTTTCTTTTTAACTAATGCTGTTCTTAGGCTTTTGTTTTGAAAATTATCTCGGTTGTGGTTACACAAGTGTGTTTATTTCTGTCTGCAATTGGGTATGTATTGTTGCAGTATTTTACACACAAATCCCTTACAAATATTAGAAAAACAGGCATGAATTGATAAAGAACGCAACACTAAATTTATCTGTTCTAAATGCCTGTAGATTATCTACCTAAGGTGGCAAAGTTGCTCTTTTTTTCAACCATGGAGTTTGAAGTTGTTTCAGTTATAAGGTTAATGCACCCAGGAGCACAAATCTACAAGATAAGGCCCTAGTGATATCTTTGTTCAAACAATTTGAACAACAGCTATTATTGAAAAATTTCATCTACTTCACTTGACCTTCACTTCCAGGTCTGCTGTGAACAAACATTAAAAAAAAGATCCAGGTTTTACTGCACATCTGTTTTCCTGCTAAGGAAAAATCAGAGCACACCTGTGACACGTATTTCAGTGTCTCAAAGACCTAAGAGAGAACAACTGTTTATCTGAAAACTAAGTTTTACTTATTTTTGTTGGTTTCTAATAAGTAATGCCAAAACAAGTAGTTATTCTGTGTGTTCAGCATACGGAATTGAGATAAAAGCTAGCACATGCTGCTGGGATAGAAAACCTTTACTCTGTTCTGAATAGAATAGCTCTTTGCAGAGCTTCTCTCAGTTAAATACATGAGAGAAGGCTGGAGCTTGACATGGAGAAGTTCAAATTTATTTATTTTTAAACTATATTTAATTTCTCTCAATACCTAAGCAATGGTTGCTACTTCTATTAGTCCAGATATAACTTGAAGATTTAACATCGGCTCCCAATTAAAAAGCAGTGTCTCCCTACAGAGAAGGATTCAAGCTGTGCTGATTTACGATGTATAACTCCATATATGTGTTTGATGATGATCCTGACGATGAGCTCCCTACCCAACAAGCTATTCAGGAAAGTTTACAAGACAGGCACAAAATTGAAACAAGTTGCAGTGCAGCAGAGGATGAAAGGTAAGAAGTTATTAATTATTTCTATTTTGGGTGTTTTCTTGTCGTTCTTACAAGCGTGTAATAACCTCATTTTCCTTTGTGCCTCTGTACATTGTATTGTTCTGGCCTTGGCTCATGGAGACTGGAAACCACCGGTAGCTCACTTGTTCTGAGATCTTCATGAAAAAAGTATATCCATTTCCTCAAAAATATGGAATGTATGAAACTTTGAGGTGATGTTTCACCTCAATATCTAAATGAGTACAAGGCCTTATGAAGAAGATCAGTATGTGGCGTAAATACAGGTTGCTGCGGTATCTTTTCCTCATTTTAGTATTCAATTGTTGACCTTCTTGTGAAAAATCCAATATTTATGGTGGCAGGGGAAGACCAACAAAAAAAGTGTTTTAAGTGTTAAGCCCTGAGAAAACCTACGTAACTTACAGAAACATTAACATGTCGCCTATTAACATGTCGTATGTAAGTTTGGGTATAATTACACTTCACACTCATTTTCACATCTCACTTCTTTTGTTTCGTTTGTGCAGTTTCCAGGATTTTACAAGTGAAGAACACGGAAAGATCATCGCAGCAATTCGGGCAGTTAAGTACCAATACCCTGCCTTAAGTCTCTACCCTAGAAATCTCTTGGGAATTGCCTATATTTAAGTGCAGTTTTTCTTTATATAGTCTTGGGAAGAGAAAGGCAACTAAAGACAGGACCCTGAAGGCTAACTTACTAGGTAGGAACATGGTAATAAGGTGAATTCAAATCTTCCTGCTCTTGGATTGATTCCAGTGCTCCATCTCCTGGGATTAGAGGACGATACCAGGCAACAGCAGGACAGCAAGGCCACCAGTCAGTGAGTGCTTCCTAAAAGCATTCCAGTTTGTGAGAAACTGATATTAAATTCCCTTCTCTACTTGAACAGCATTTTAGAATTGTTCCTTTTGTCAAAACAGAGAGTATTCCTTTGAATCATAGAATCTTAGAATCATCAGGTTGGAAGAGACCCATCGGATCATTGAGTCCAACCGATTCCTATAAACACTAAACCATGTCTCTCAGGACCTCTTAGTCTGGTCTTGTGAAACTTCTGCTCCCTGCGGTATAATCGATATACTGAGTCACAGAGATACGTAATCGATGAGCACAGTTATTAGGATAATTTTCTGGCAGTGGGAAACCTGCAGTCCAGTCTTTACACATGACCTAGTAAGCAGGTACAGAGATATTTAGTGGAGTAAGAGTCAAGAAACCGAGACTTGAATGGAAAAGCAGATGCTCTGAGTCAATATAAATAATTGATTGTTCCTTTCACGTAAACCGTGACAAAGTTAGTTGTTTATTCTAGATACACTGATGGGATAAATGGCACTCAGTGTATTAGTTTGCCTGTTTATTGTTTCATAATGAGAAATGGGTTATGGATCTGCCTTAATATGTCACAGGCCAAGAAGAGGCCTTGATGAAGCTGGTGAAGCACAGTTCTGCTTTTGAAGAGGCAGATCAGCAAGGCTGGCTCCCTGTGCATGAAGCTGCAGCACAGCTGAAAAAGAACGTCCTTGAAATAACTCTGAAAGGTGTGTAGTCCTTGTGGTTTTCCACCAAAAAGTTTTACAAAGTCAGGTTGGATGAAGGATCCAACTTCAAATGTGTTTTAATTTTCTGTATTTCAGCCTCCCGTGCCAGCACGTGGGACCAGACCACTCTAAAAGGGGAAACGCCTCTCTTGGTGGCAGTAAGAAATTGCCGTGTAGACAACGTCCGCTTTCTCCTGCTCAACGACTGCAATCCCAATGCGAAGAACGAAGAGGGAGATTCTGCTTTAGTTCTAGGTAAATACCATATTTAGGGGTGGTGAGGTGAGGGAGTGAGTTGAGGTTGTAATTATGTGTTTTAAGTTTGAGTTTGACACGGGGGACTTGAGTATCTAACATATTTTGCTAATCTCGGTATTGAATGCATCTGCTCCAGCCTGTTTTTCTTAGGTTGTATCAAGGTTTTAAATGGGCTGACGGTTCCGTGTTAGAAACTGCCACCACAAAGCTCTTAGAGTTATTTATTAATGAAAGTATTATCCTTATTGGGCTACTGAAACCCAACCAGAGATTTTTAGCTTCTCCTAGTTCTACGTTTCCCCTATGGGGAAACGTAGAACTAGGAGAAGCTAAAAATCTCTCCCCCAACTCTGGTCCAATGCAGGGAGCTCTGGACGCCTCCTGTTGTCCATCCCTCAATTGCAAAGAGTTTGAGTTTCAGGCTTTCGAAGTGCTCTGCATTCCCCCAAGAAGGGGATGCATGGGGTTTATCTGAAGTGGTTGTGCAGGTTACAGGCAACGGACAGCAGGGGTTAGAGTGTGCGGCCGAGGGCGCTGCAGCCACCTGGGGCACACGAGGCTTCTTGGCCTGATCTGCCAAGGTCCCTCTGCCTTAGCCTGTACAGCCTGGAAGATCAAAGAGAGCAGGAGTGAAAGGTGCTGCCTGTTCATTTCATTCACTGAAGATCCTTAGTGACTTAACAGATCACACGTATTAAGCTAAGAAGGTGTTTGACAGTCATTTCAAACTGTTTTGTATTTTGGTAACTGCTTATGGAGATTAAATAAAGCCCCTGAGCAGGCCGGGTCCTGGCCCACACCAAGTCCCTGTGCGTGATCTTCATCTGGTGGCAAGGAAAGTCGCGTTCTGCTGCGTTACCAGATGCAATAGAGGATTATGGGGATAAAAAGAGCTTGGGATAGAATCATTCATTTGTATAATATATACTATTATAATAAATAAAATCATAATATGTAATATTATAGAAATTCATACGTAATACAATATATTTTTATACTATATAATTAAACTATAATATATATAGATTTATCCTGAAAACAAACAACAGACTTGTTGATAAGTTAAAACTTTCAGCGTGCTGTGACATTTCCCAGTGTATAAATAGCACCGCCTGGAACAGCTCACGCTTTCTTGGGCTACCACGTAATAGGAAGCCACGATGCCTAGAATAGTGGTGAATAACATTCCAGCTGATGCTTCACTTACTGTTTTACAGCAATTAAACAAGATTCGTATGAGATTGCCTCCTTGTTGATAAATTCTGGTGCAAAAGTGAATCTGCAGTGTGTCCACAAGAGGACTGCTTTACACGAGGCAGCCAGACTAGGCAGGAAAGATCTGGTGAAGCTTCTCCTTCGTTCCGGAGCAGATCCTGATCCTCGCAGTGGGTACGGGCTCACCCCTCTCGCGCTGGCTGCGCAGAGTGGACATACAGAAATTATGGAGCTCTTACTGCAAAAAGGTAAGACTTTATTCTATAGGATGTTATAGGAAGAGAAGGCTTGGGGTGAGGGTCTGTCTTGAAATCCAGCAAATTCCAACTGAACATAAGAAGTTTTCCTGTGAAGGGGTTGAACACTGGACCAGGTCACGCAGAGAAGTTGCATAGTCTGATCTTCCCTGACCTTCCCCTCTGACCTTCCTTCCCTGACCTTGCAATGCCAAAATGTTCATCTGCAATAATACTTACGCCGCAGACATAACGTAATTACCTTACACAACATGTCTTGATGCTTCTTTCCAGGTGCGGATGTTCTTTCCCAGGCAATGGACTGTGCTTCTGTATTATTTGAAGCAGCAGGAGGAGGAAATCCGGATTCTCTGAGTCTTTTGCTAGAATATGGGGCTGATGCTAACGTACCAAAGCACTCGGGTCATTTGCCAATCCACAGAGCTGCGTATAGAGGACATTTTCTGTGAGTAAATATACTTAAAAATCAAGTAATGGTGACGCCAGGAATATTGATTTCACTAGTTCTTCCTTATTCAAAGCAGACAGAACACCTGTAGCTTTGTAGAAGGAATTCTTTTTGAACATGTAAAAGTGAGTGTTCTGTGTCTGAATTTAACAGACCACTCAGGACAAAAATCTTCATTTTAGCATGAACCCACTAATCCCTGTAGTATTTCCGCACTTGTCACAAATAGTCACACAGTCCAGGCTGATGCTGAGGTTCTTGGACATCTCTACTCTCTTGGGGTATGGCTTATCTCCAGCCCAGCACTGGCAGGTAAATGCATGAGATGAAGAGACTGAGGAAATAAGGGTTATCCCTCTTTTAAAGACAAGAAAATTAATTGGAGATGCTTAGGGTACAATTGCAACCTGTAAATGAAAATAAAAAATTTGATACTAGGAATATTGCATCATAGTTAAAAATCTGAAGATTCTTAATTCCTTTGTTAATATTGTNGGTAAATGCATGAGATGAAGAGACTGAGGAAATAAGGGTTATCCCTCTTTTAAAGACAAGAAAATTAATTGGAGATGCTTAGGGTACAATTGCAACCTGTAAATGAAAATAAAAAATTTGATACTAGGAATATTGCATCATAGTTAAAAATCTGAAGATTCTTAATTCCTTTGTTAATATTGTTATTTTCAAACTTAAATGTATTGTAAACATTAAATTACGTATCATACGTATTCACAAGATCGTGTATTCTATTAATTTCCTGGTTCCTGTAGGTTAAGCAATAACACTGCTTGACATTCAGGAAAAGCTACAGAGGAGGAGTCATTATTCCTCTAACAAGGAATTGGGTTGATCGTGAATAATAGTATGTTAGAATAACAGGTGTAAAGTCACTATCCCTAGTCGGCTAACGATTTAATTGTCAGCAGTTTAAGTTGATGCCGAGGTGCAATACACCATGGTATAGACAATTGTATAAATCATGATGAATTCTGAAGCCCAGCAATGCAGAGAAATTCAAAGACTGAGCTGGATAAACCAGTAGATTTAAGATTCTGAGATTTATTTTTTCCCCCTCATTTTTCAGAGCCTTAAAAAGTTTAGTTCCGGTTACTAATTTTGATGCCATTAAGGAAAGTGGGATAAGCCCAGTTCACTCAGCAGCAGCAGGAGCACATCCTCAGTGCCTGGAGTTTCTCCTTAAATCTGGCTTTGATGCCAATTTCATGCTGGCTCAAAGAGTTCGCAAAGGCTACGACGACCACCGCAAATCGGCGCTGTACTTTGCCGTTTCCAACGGGGATATCTGCTCGGCACAGTTGCTGTTGAACGCTGGGGCCCTCCCAAACCAGGATCCCATCAACTGCCTCCAAATAGCTTTGAGAATGGGCAACTACGAGTTAATGAATCTGCTGCTCCGGCACGGGGCTAACGTCAACTACTTCTGCCGAGTGAACACGACGCATTTCCCATCGGCTCTGCAATACGCTCTGAAGGATGAAGTCATGTTAAGGATGCTGATGAACTACGGGTACGACGTGCACCGCTGCTTCGACTGTCCTCGAGGAAAGAGCTCGCATTCCCAGTATGGGACTGATGGATGGACCTCTACCGTTATCAAAGATACAATGGTGAGCGTGTCAGCTGGCCTCGTGTGTTGGTTTTACTGTTTCCTAAAACAAAATGAAAATTTGCTTAATGCAGCGTCAGAAAAAGAAGTTTTGAAACTGCGAGACAGTTGTTACACAGAAGAGTAGGGATAGATGAGTCTAAAAATAAACAGATGCTGCCCTGAGGCCTGTTTGGTGACAGCAAGTGATCACAGACAGTGGTTTTGAATTGTGAGAACATAGCTAATTATATATGTATATATAACTATGTATATAAAATTTCAAATATTTATAAATATATATAATTACAAATATACAATTGGCACAGAATTTGTGCTCCAAGGCAGGTCTTGCCCTTGCTGTGAAAGCCCCTGCAGGCTGCCGTGTCTCATATCAGAGACACTAGACATCATGGCAGCTCCAGGGGGTCCTTACAACAGCTTCTTCGAAGCTGTTGTAAGGACCCCCTGGAGCTGCCATGATGAACTCAGGAGGCTCGCAGAACCTCTTTAGGGTGGTCCAGATTTGTTGATTCTACTGTTAGTGTCATTGCTCTTGTCCTGCAGGGGCAGAAGTAATTAACAGCACTCCTGCATAATAACCTCTTAAACATTCTCCTCCCATCAGTTCTGTGAAGTGATAACCTTGTCGTGGTTGAAGCATCTGTCTGGGAAAGTGGTGCGAGTGATGTTGGATTATGTCGATCACGTTACTATCTGCTGGAAGCTCGAAGCGGTTCTCAAAGAGCAGGAACTCTGGCCGGACATTAATTTGATTTTAAGTAAGTATCTGATGTTCNGTGCTTTTCTGACCCTTATTGGGTCAAAATTTATGTTTTGACAGTCAGAGATATCTTAAAAAATCAGTCTGTGTAGGATTTAAACTAAGTTTCTCTCAGAAGTCTGTTAAGACAATAACTGCACAACTTACCTACAGCACTTGGAAACTTTAATTACAATGCAGACAACACCATCCCCTTCAAAGGGAGAAGAGCTTTCCCTTCAGCCTCAAGTTTAATAAATCACTGTTTTCAATTGAGTGGTTTAATTCCAGTCTGGATTAACTCTATGTCCTCTTGGTTTGTATGAAGGTTAAGTAGTAGTTACTCAAAATGCTACTTTTAGTAGCTTCTTCAGGTTAAAAGTGGCACCAGTCACTTGGGGTTAAAGTATATTGCCCAGATTTACTACTTAAACTTGCATTGACCTAAGTGAAAAGGTGTCTTTTGATTTAGCTGCTAGTGATTGCAAGTGGGGGATGTATGGGCTGAGGTGAAAAAGCTGCATCCCAACAGGTCCTGGTGTCAGGGAAAGCCACTTTTATCTGTCTGTTCACAGAATGAATATGCAGCAACATTGAGAGCAGAGCTTCTGTAAGGTAGCAGAGAGTCAAATAAATAAATTGAACAAAATTTCGTAACTTATTAATATCAGTCTCACCGCCTTCTTCTTTCTAGCCAATCCTCGCTCTCTGAAGCATCTTTGCCGTCTGAAGATACGGGAATGCATGGGCCGCTTGCGTCTTCGCTGTCCTGTCTTCATGACCTTCCTTCCACTACCAAACTGCTTGAAAGACTACATTCTGTACAAGGAATATGATCTTTATGGACAGCAAAACTTCACTGGAACCTATGGCCTCCACTGAACAGAATCATTTCTGTCTTTTGAAGGGAAGGTTGACAGGGATAGGACTGTCTTGTGCAGCTGCTTTTTTCTTCTGGGATTTTTATCTCCTCTGTCTATCAAGGAATACCAGCATCTCCCCCTCACCCTCTGAAGAAAGCAGGGAGACCACCAAAACGTAAGTAGGGCTGATCTCATTTTACATATCAACTAGAATATAAACTACCTGAAAGCTACAGCAATAGCGTTTTAAATGCTTAGTGTGAGAAGGATCCATGAAACGTAGGGCTGCAAACCTTGTGCTGTTGCCAGGTTAAAGCCTGGTTTTATTTGTCAAGTCCTACGGTGAAGTTCTGAAGAACAGCACGAGTATATTTATTTTCTTTCACTCAGTTAACCAATCCCCACTCTAAGCAGCGACATGGGATTAACAGGGCTAGAAACTTGCTTATCACAGCAGCTAGTGTGAAATACCAGCATTTCAGCAAGAAAGAACGAGGGGTTAGTTCCGCTCTCTTTATCAGGNTCAACAAATCTGGACCACCCTAAAGAGGTTCTGCGAGCCTCCTGAGTTCATCATGGCAGCTCCAGGGGGTCCTTACAACAGCTTCGAAGAAGCTGTTGTAAGGACCCCCTGGAGCTGCCATGATGAACTCGGGAGGCTCGCAGAACCTCTTTAGGGTGGCCCAGATTTGTTGATTCTACTGTTAGTGTCATTGCTCTTGTCCTGCAGCGGCAGAAGTAATTAACAGCACTCCTGCATAATAACCTCTTAAACATTCTCCTCCCATCAGTTCTGTGAAGTGATAACCTTGTCGTGGTTGAAGCATCTGTCTGGGAAAGTGGTGCGAGTGATGTTGGATTATGTCGATCACGTTACTATCTGCTGGAAGCTCGAAGCGGTTCTCAAAGAGCAGGAACTCTGGCCGGACATTAATTTGATTTTAAGTAAGTATCTGATGTTCGCATTTGAAATGATGAACAGGCCGGTTTGGAATCGTGGCCTTTTTTTTTGTTTGTTTGTAGTGGCTTAGCTTTCATTTTCTTTCCCTCAGACTGGTGCTTTTCTTGACCCTTATTGGGCCAAAATTTATGTTTTGACAGTCAGGGATGTCTTAAAAATCAGTCTGTCTAGGATTTAAACTAAGTTCCTCTCAGAAGTCTGTTAAGACAATAACTGCACAACTTACCTACAGCACTTGGAAACTTTAGTTACAACGCAGACAACATGATCCTCTTCAAAGGGAGAAGAGCATTCCCTCCAGCCTCAAGTTTAATAAATCACTGTTTTCAATTGAGTGGTTTAATTCCAGTCTGGATTAACTCTATGTCCTCTTGGTTTGTATGAAGGTTAAGTAGTAGTTACTCAAAATGCTACTTTTAGTAGCTTCTTCAGGTTAAAAGTGGCACCAGTCGCTTGGGGTTAAAGTATATTGCCCAGATTTACTACTTAAACTTGCATTGACCTAAGTGAAAAGGTGTCTTTTGATTTAGCTGCTAGTGATTGCAAGTGGGGGATGTATGGGCTGAGGTGAAAAAGCTGCATCCCAACAGGTCCTGGTGTCAGGGAAAGCCACTTTTATCTGTCTGTTCACAGAATGAATATGCAGCAACATTGAGAGCAGAGCTTCTGTAAGGTAGCAGAGAGTCAAATAAATAAATTGAACAAAATTTTGTAACTTATTAATATCAGTCTCGCCGCCTTCTTTCTAGCCAATCCTCGCTCTCTGAAGCACCTTTGCCGTCTGAAGATACGGGAATGCATGGGCCGCTTGCGTCTTCGCTGTCCTGTCTTCATGACCTTCCTTCCACTGCCAAACTGCTTGAAAGACTACATTCTGTACAAGGAATATGATCTTTATGGACAGCAAAACTTCACTGGAACCTATGGCCTCCACTGAACAGAATCATTTCTGTCTTTTGAAGGGAAGGTTGACAGGGATAGGACTGTCTTGTGCAGCTGCTTTTTTCTTCTGGGATTTTTATCTCCTGTCTATCAAGGAATACCAGCATCTCCCCCTCACCCTCTGAAGAAAGCAGGGAGACCACCAAAACGTAAGTAGGGCTGATCTCATTTTACATATCAACTGGAATGTAAACTACCTGAAAGCTACAGCAATAGCGTTTTAAATGTTTAGTGGGAAAAGTTCAGGAACCACGAAACATAGGGCTGCAAACCTTGTGCTGTTGCCAGGTTAAAGCCTGGTTTTATTTGTCAAGTCCTACGGTGAAGTTCTGAAGAACAGCACGAGTATATTTATTTTCTTTCACTCAGTTAACCAATCCCCACTCAGTTAACCAATCCCCACTCTAAGCAGCGACATGGGATTAACAGGGCTAGAAACCTGCTTATCGCAGCAGCTAGTGTGAAATACCAGCATTTCAGCAAGAAAGAACGAGGGGTTAGTTCCGCTCTCTTTATCAGGCATTGGTGTCTCTTCCACCATGTATTTTCATTACTCTCTAGAGCTAGGGGTTCCTTTTACAGGGCTGTCTAGAGGCACAGTCACAGTTTTTGGAGTTGGAGCTTAAGCTTTTGGAGCGCTCTCTTTGCCTAAGGAAGCCTCGCACAGCACGCAGACCCAGCCCACGCCTGCTCTTTTTTAAAAGTACTGCACACGCCAGCCCATCTTTTAAGGAAAAAAAAAACTTCATCAACACGCTTGGCATTAGTAGTTATTTATTCCTTCATTATCAAGTAAGCATAGATTTTTTTTTTTCTAGTTAAACATGCATCTTTATCACAGAAGTTACATAATTCAAAAGTCTGCTTTTCCCCCAGAAAAATCTATAAACCTTATAAAATACAAATTTAACCGTAATGCAATTATGACCCAGTCCTTTTTACACGGTGTTCATCGTCTCACACACAAACAGAGCCAGTTAAGATCTGCATCAGTACCCATGTTAATGGTTGTGCTGGTGTAGCCTCTGTACACACAACTTCTGATCGTTACCATAACCCTGCTTGCTACACCTCGTCACGTGCCTACAATGTGCACTCAGCAGCCACCCATGACGCTAACAGTTTTCTTCTACTGTTCACTCTTTGAACACTGCGGCACCAACTTATCCGCATTCCCAAGTCCAATAACTTCCTCTGACGTCTCCTGGGTAATAGGATTCTCATTATGAAAACTGAGATACGCTTTGCACCAGAGGGATAGAACCGCACATCAAAACTTAATGGAAGGGAACACGTCCTGTCACCAGTGATGGTGCTGCTGGAAGTCAGTGTTACGAAAACTGGAGGATGCTTCTGCTTCAGGACAAACCCCACCCAGAAAGTCACTATAGTTAAGCTTTTATTTAATGTACAAAATGCCAACTGCAGCCCTGACATAAGAAGTTTACTATCCACGTTTCCAAGATCAAGAGTTCACGTTATGTTTGCCTTCGGAGGGTTTTAATACAGCTACTGAGGGAAAAGGTGCAGGTCAGTCCCAAACATTGCAAAGATCACTTACACTGCACTAGAACAGGACCAACCCACAACATCATAAGAATTTGACCACTCCACTCTATTATAAAAATGATCTGAAAGATTGTACAAAATCCTTGGCTTGCAATACAAACTTCATTAGGAATACAAGTGCATTCACAACAACACACTGACTTATTCTTTTCATAACGCATGAGAGACCACTGCGGCAGGAAAAAAATCATCAGCTCGCTGCTTGGTTAAACAGCAAAGCTCTGTCAAGTGACTGACTCGCAAGAAATTCTTTTAAATAGTGCAACAGAAAGAAGATAAAATATCAGCTTGTGCTGTTAGACTAAGCAATCGCTCTACTGAACTCACTAAGCAGAGCAGGTGTTCGTTTTGTGGATTATTTCTGACATAACAAGAGGCTATCACAAGGTAAGTTTTCTGCATTGGTTTCTCCTAAATTCTGAGCAACTAATTAATCAGAATTTACCTTAAACATAAGCACAGTCAACTTAGCTTCTTTGTGTCTGTGTACATAGATGATAGCTGAAACTAGTGATGAATGAATGTGTTTCAGGATTTCCTGCTCTGGGATTATATCCACAGAGATGAAATCTGAGAGCACGCTAGAGAGTGAATGTTCCTTAACGCTTACGTATTGTCTTACTGTTAATAGCAAATGGTCTTGATATAATTTCAAACCTAAAAGATTCAGGAAGTACTGGATTGTCAAATTCAAATCAGTTTACACTCGTAACCAGTTATATATACGGCTTAGTTGTAGATTATTCCTAAACAGTCCTCTAGTTTAAACTCTGAGAACTCTATTAGTGGCCAGAGAGGAGTGTTGGGTATTATTGATAATACGATAAAACGCATATTAATAAGCACAGTTTATGTATTTTGACACTCACGCCATTACACATATGATGAGTGCATGGAGCTTTGAACAGTGACAGCAAGACTGGCTTGTTCTGCCAGGGGTAGACGTATGTGGTGGAACAAACTTGTTTTCCCTTAGATAAAGGGATATTACGTGGCAGGAACTACGAGGCTGCAACCAGCAACGTAAAAAAGTGAGTCCTAAACTACGCAGCTAATTGGACGCCTATGCAAAAATCACTCTAAAATCACGCACTTGAAAGAATATTTTCAGGAGTGTCTGAAATAGTAGATGCACATGAAGCAAACTACAGGTTCAGCTGGAAGGGCTTGAAAGATCAGGCTGTAAGTAAAAGGCAACAGGAAATACTAAACAGGAGAAATGAATTACAGGACAGCAAACCAACCAGTAACTTCTTTATAATAACAAAGTGCTCAGGCAGTGAAGCCCAACCACAGCCATTCACAAAAGGTGAGGTGTTTGTATTAGAAGTTGTACTCTCAAGGAAGACTAAGGACTCAATTTCTTTTAATTGACAAAAATGTTTCCCTATTAAGTAGTTCCAAGCCTCAGAGTCAAAAAAAAAAAAACTATGTGGATTTTTATTGGGGGGAATAGTGGGCATGGATAAACCTCAGCTGGCTGTTCTTTGCCTTGAGATAGTTCTAATGACAGAGCTTTATGCTCCTCCCCTTAAACAAACCCCAGTAAATCTCAGCCTACTGCTAAGTCCCTGCACCGTCCCTTTTCCTCTTCCTCATCGCTTCTGACCTGCCTACTTTTTTTTTTTTGCTCATTTTACACCAACGTAACTCTCCCAAATAACTGCCCCCCATTTCATTTACGTGTATCAATTTTAACCACTGTCTTTAAATAATTTCCCCTACTTTTAGTAGTTATAGTGAGAATCATCCAACACAAATTTTGAAGCAAATTGAGTAATTCCAGTCTGAAAAATCCCACATGACAGTAAATTCATCTCACCAAATCACTAGGTTGGAAAAAACCCTGAGTCCAACTATTCCCATCAATCACTAACCCCTGTCCCTCAGCACCTCGTCCACCCGTCCCTTAAACCCCTCCAGGGAAGGTGAATCAACCCCCTCCCTCGGCAGCTTCTTCCAGTGCCCAATGATCCTTTCTGGGAAAAATTTTTTCCTGATGTCCAGCCTGACCCTCCCCTGGCAGAGCTTGAGGCCATTCCCTCTTGTCCTGTCCCATCCTTTGGGAGAAGAGCCCAGCTCCCAAAATCGATGCTTCTGCCAACTTTATGCTCCTGCCTCCATCATTGTTGCAGGTTTATGTCTAGACCAGTACTGGTAGGGGGTGAAAAAAGAAAGTGTCACTTAATATTCTGCCTTTTGTTCGATAAGGCTAAAACAAGACAGGCTCCTCATCAGAACTATTTTGTAATGAGGTTGCTCATTTGTTCATAGAGCAAGGGGCTATCACAGCTGAAGTGGTTAACACGCTTACCCGTCCTACTCTGACAAGCTGGAGGACTAGATCCTAGAAACTGGAGACCACCCATTCCACATTCTTCCTGTCATGTTTCAGAAGTACTTCTTTAGCACAGACTTGAAAAAGATACAGTAAGACAGTAACCTTGAGCTACGCTGTCACGTTATTTGATGTAAAGCAGAAATATCAGTAAGCAAAATCCTACAAAAAACCAAGAAGCATTAACTGCAAGGATTTGCAGACAAACTAGCTGCTGTGCAACCGTCCGTGTGCCTAATTTAGGCACCAAAGGACAAAAAAGCTGGATTTGCTTCCTATTGGTACTTTTGTTGGCACAAATAAACAGTCTCTTAAGGATAAGAGCTAAGAATAGAGGACAACATTAAACTGTCACTCTCTTTTAGAATAAAGCCTTGGAGTGGTGGGGTCTGTGTGACAGGGCACTAGCCAAATGTGGCCACAGGGTGACATTCAGCCTGGCTGAGCAACAGCAGAAGCAGATAGTGCTGCAAGTGACTGGCTGCTCTGGGGTGACTAACTCAGGAAGAGAACCCGGGGACTCCCTGTTGCTCAGCCTCACTCTCTTCATTTAAGGCAGGAGTACCATGACCCCTCTGGAGGCTGCTGAAGCCCTTCCCCAGCCCGTGGTGCCATTAACATCTGCTTTGAGAGCTGCTCTGTCTCCTGCTGTGGACTCTGTCTTGCTCACATGCTGCAAGGGCAGGTGCTGCTCCCCTTTTTCTCCAGTGACAGCAGCTGGATGCCCTGACCCTCTCACACTCGTCTTCCACCCAGAGGGCAGGAGGAGCCTTCACAGACCCGCTCTGGTGCCTGCGCAGCGCTGAGGATGCTGATCCCTCCAGACAGCAACAGCCCCGAGCGGAGAGGCCCTGAGATTGCACTAACCTCGTCAGCACTGAGCAAACCCCAGCTCGACAGGCTGAGCCATCACCAGCTGACAGGGAAATACTCTGAAAATTGCTTCCATTCCTGAACACCAGAAATTCCCTGCAATCAACTGTACAACACTCGCAACTGTTACTAATATAACTTGAAGTGTAAGCATATTCTTTCTCTTTCTGTATTTCCTCTTATTTTCATGCCGCTACTAGAAATATCTTCTGTTCCACTGGATTTTAGTATTTATAGTCATTAGTGCAAAAATAAATATTTCTCTTCAAACAAGTCTTCTCTTCTGGATCAAAAGGTGACTGCACTCTTAGCATTATACAAAATAAATATTACAGGGGGTATAGAACACAGACTGCAAGCTGTGATCAGACACTGCCTTGAACAATGCTTGACAGGACTGACTCTACGATGTTGGATGAGCAGTCTCTTCTTTCAGAGGTGGTACAACCTGTTTGCAAAGTCAATTTCCATAGAAAGACTTAAAGAGCCTTAAATAATTTCCAGTAAACATAGTGTACTGCTGGCAAAGCTTTTCCATGTTAAGATTTTCAAATATTGGAATTCAAGATGTTCCTGCGACTCTAAGCATGTTTTATAAAAAGTGAACTCAGGCTTACAGCTTTTTATTACATGTTCTGGGGAAAAAACTAAAGAAGATGGCACTTGTGCTACAAGAATATATACAGTATTCTTTTCATTTGATAAGGAGTAGTGCTGTACCCACTCCTTATGCAACAAAGTGCAACCGTGTCTCATCAGCTCTTAGCAAGGTCTGACAGTATTTTTTCTCTCCTGTTGAAGTCTTTCAGCGTTACATTCACCCAAACCCCCAAGCCCATATCATACAGTGCAATAAGAACCAAAAATTAAGATCTTTCTGCCTAGAACTACTGCACGTTTCACTGTTATTAACAAGGGGTTTTGTTTCAAAATCTAAGAACAGTTCTGTACAACGAACCAGGTAAAGCTTAGCACTGCCCGATCTGGCCAGCTACTTTTGTTTCTGTGCTGGAGTGTAAAAAACCACATTTCAGTACAGCTTAAGTCCAATAAAAGCTCTAAGTTTTGCTTCAACAGCAAAGTCAATTGCACAGAGGGGTAAGCAGGAAAACCAGGTTTTTTTTTCCACACTGCAGAGAAGCCTTGAGAAAACCTAATTTTGTAATAAATACGGCAGCAGCGCCCTGCTTCATCTGGAATACAGAAGAGAAATTATACTGACATGAAAATGGAAATCACTTCGAAACTGAAAATCAAGGCGTAACGGTCTACATAGTGTGAAGTCTTTATAATACAACAGACCCTCCACCTCTTATTTCGCTGCTCGTAGAACCTGTGCCATTTAACCCAATACAGCTATAATTCCATTTTAATAATGTCGGCAAGCTCAGGCTTCAGATTCTCGCTTCTTTTTTCCATCTTCTCCTAAATCACTGTCTTCCGACTGGCTGCTGCTAAGGACTACAAACTGTCCTTCTCCGCTGCTCTGGTTCGATCTGCTGGAAGCAGCTATCAACCGGCTTTGCTCCTCTAAGTCCTAATTTGAGAGGTGGGGTTGGGAGATCAGAAAAGAATATTAACATTAAAGCCATCTACAACTGAAAGAAGATACCGTTATTATGACTTACAAGCTATCTTTTTATACTATCAAAGGAAAACTTCCCGTACAGATGGGATTCAAAATGCAGTGGGAAACCAAATCCTGTGTATTTCGGTAGCTGGCATCGTTAGAACAGCTTAAACCTTATTTGTAGCTGCAGCCCGTAACACCAGCAGTTCAGAACTAGTGATTCATCTCTAGCCCTTTCCTCCCTGGGCACTGGAACCCTCTCTGGGCCTCTTACAGGAGTCCCTTCAAGCACTGCTCTTACATACCCCCACAGAGACGTTGTTGTTTATCTCCTTTTTAAAAACTACTATACAAGATTAAACACAATCTGCACAGGAAATACTTCTAATAATTAGCTCGATTCTGTAATGTTCTATGAACCTGTGCTAAAGAAAATGACAGTGGAGCTTGGAGTACCAAAGTCCAAAAGAAAATAAGGAGGAAAGAGAAAGACTATTAGGAAACAATGACATAGTTACCTTTTCAATTTGTTTTTGTTTGTTCAGTTCTTTTTGTTGTTTCTCTTTGACTCTATCTATTTCTTTTTGCTTTTCTGATGCTTTTCGATCCTAAAGGGTAAAAACGTAAATCAAGTGACAAAAGCCTGAGATCTGGATACGTATCCATTTTATATCCATGTTCTCAAACCCCTTGTCCTGCTGTTTTGATTCTTCTCTTTTAAAGGACGGGTATGTTTGTTAGAGGTAGCAAGCTGAATCCCATCTTGACTATTGTTCTGCAGTGAACATTGGTCTTTTGATCTTGGGTTTAAGTTCTAGAAAAGCAATCTCTCTAAGTACAGCACAAGAGTATTACTGCAGCTGTAAGCATCTTGCAGAATATATTCCATTACACACATGAAATGTACTCCCTTCCCTTCCACTCACAAGTATCCCTCGCCCCAAGATTCTTACCAGTTCTGCGTGAAAAGCTATCTGCTTTGCCAGCCCAACAGAGTCACAAATCTAAACACGAAACAGATTGGAAATAATCAAACACACGCAAATAAAAATACTCTTAAAGCCAAGCCAGATTCTCAAACCTGATGAAACTACAACCAGTACCTTTTCCCCTTCGTTATTTGATTCAAATATGTAGCAGATGGAAGTCTGGCGGTTCTCAACTCTCCCTCCTGAAGTTCGAAGCACAAATCCAAAGAGGCGCTTGTTCTCCTGGTGCGTAGCGTACAAGACGACATTGGGCAAAGGAAACTGCCAAAAAGGATCGAATATGGAGGCGTTAAAACTGGTTCCGAATACTTTCTACGTGAGCTTTCCATATCCTGCACATTAAAGACTTCAGTATCATACGTGCAAAGCCACAACACAAGTTACAGCCTAACCAAACGCATCATTATGAAACACGAACAGCAGAGCAGAAGGATTACGTTATTGAGAAGATAGGAAACCTTCTAAAACCACACTCCATGTAAGAGATGCGAACCACGTTTGCAATATGATTCAGTCATCTAAATGTGAGCTTATTACAGCCTTAACTACACCTCTCTATAAGCATCATAGATGTTTCTAATCATAGAATCACAAGGTTGGAAGAGACCCATCGGATCATTGAGTCCAACCATTCCCATCAATCACTAACGCATGTCCCTCAGCACCTTGTCCACCCATCCCTTAAACCCCTCCAGGGAAGGGGAATCAACCCCCTCCCTGGGCAGCCTCTGACACTGCCCAATCACCCTTTCCAATCAAAGGTTACAACAGAATATTCTGTGTTCCTAAAATTTTACCCTATCAAATCAAGATGGGAGGTTCAAAAGCCTATTCGACCTATTGAAATCACACCTTTAAGCCTGACTTGCTAGTGTGTTTCTGTCTGGTTTCAGTGGAAATCTGTCTGGATATCTCCTACTGCCAGTGATTTTTGCTAACATCCAATAATATTATTTTTTAAAGCGGAATAATGAATTGCTAGGTATTTTATCTTAAAAGGTAAAGTTACTTACTCGTAGTCTTGTAACTTGTGTCTGTGGATCAATTAACCTAAAAATTTGGTTTTGAAAACAAACCAGAAAAAAATTTTACCAAAGTAAAAGATCAATCCGCAAATAAACATCAGGTAGAGGTCAGGAAGCAAACTTACTTTAAACAGTCACAAGTGACTAATAAATGTGACTCCGTCATCCTGAAAATGTTATGGATGGCCCGAGCTGCTAGGATTTGACGCATTGTTTCATAAACAATATCTGGACTCTCGTCAGACTTCACCTCCATAGAGCCAAGAAATCTTACAATAAACAACTGGTGAAGAATTGAATCTAAGAGAAAGAAAAGTATTGAGGAAACTGAACTCTATTTTGAGTTTTCCATTCAAAATTAAAGGACTGCAGTAGGGAAACCTCCAAATGTTTAATAACTTGTAAAGATATTGCTCATACTTAGGAATTCAAGGTATAATTACTAAACAGCAACACACACCCCTCTTCATTTGTTCAGTGAATACAAACGATGCAATGAATTCTTATTAAAACAGCCTTTCAAGACAGTAGCCTGACTCTACACTGCTTATGTACCTCAGCATTCTACGGGGGGTGGGAGAAGAAACTACAGATGAAAATTTAAAAAAAAAACAACCTTCAAATTCTACTTTTTATTTTGCATTGAAATAAAAGTTTTTGCTTTACCTTCTGTTTCAGATTTTGAGCCTCCAGATTCGCCGAAAGGATTTGTGCGTCTATTAAAAAAATGAAAACATTAAACCAGGAGTCAGATGACAAGAAATGCTAATGGATGACATCATAGACTTACGCTGCATCAAATAAGAACATGTAATGGTTTCACAGGCTTGTAATCTGGAGGAATAATATATGATAAATTAAGGACAAGCAATTTAATTTGGAGTTGGACACAAATTGCTATAGCGAAGGCTCAAATTATGGGAGAAATACAAGGTAATATTGTCCTATTGCTGCCACAGAGAGTTTGCTCACATGGGTTTTTTTAAATTTTTATAGGTGAATTAAACCCAAGTTAAGACCTCACTAATACTGGAAAAGATCTGGTTCTAGGGCTGGAATTGAAGAGAACAGGCTCAGGAAGCGCAGCCCGAAGCTGCTCCCTTCCGTACTCCACAGGAGCACCACACTTCTCGTCTCTCTCAAACTGTAGAATTACTTACTGAAGGGAGGTCACTGGTTTAGTTTCAAATGCAGCTTTCTGAAAACATCACTGGGATTTTACTCGTAGAGGGTCAAGAGAAATGTGGTGCCGTCTGGCTCTCAGAGGCACAATTGCTATCAGTTACAATGAGAAGTGAAAATACTCTAGGCTTCCAAGTCTGTACTTTTCAAAAGCAGTAAAGCAATGCTGGAAAAGGAGTACAGGGAACGGGGAAATTTCATTTAGAACTGCTAAAGAGGGGAAAAAAATGTTCTCTCTAGCTAACAGGTAGCTTAAAAATCTGTTGTTAAGGGTTCAATAAACTGCAAATTAGGTTTTATAGGGCAGTAATTAGGGTGTCACCTCTCAATAGTTAAAGTAAATTTCAGAATTAAGGGAAAAAAAATCAACCTCTTGTTCAGCTACATGTCACACTGGTAGTTGTATCTTGTCAGTGAAGTGTTTTAAGTAAGAAATGCCTAGTTTGAACTTAGAAAATCATTCTGGATTGAACTCCAAGTCAGGACTGCACTGCTACGGTGTTTATATAACATGGACTCGATGAAGAATCATCCCAGTAGCTGCTGCCTGCTTTAAGTCACTAAAGGGATGTTCTTTCTTTCAGCATCTTTTATTGCTCAGACTTTCCCAGCCATTTAAGAGTAGACTGCGGCGCAAAAACCTCACAGGATCTCTCAAAAGGCAACCCCAAAATTTAAATCTACGTCATCAGTATCAAAAACTGAGGAAAGTGGTAGCGCGTTGCCTGTCTGCAGCTCGGCGATGGTTAACTGCAAGTGCCGAGCGCAACTGTGAAACTACGATTTTCTAGAATAGAATTGTAACTGATGACAGGAATTTAGCTGAAGTCTTAACCTTTCACCTTCCTGAAATACAGTTCAAGTCTATTTTAAATTGATACGTTCTTAAAGATCATGTTAGTCAAGTGATTCTTCTGCTGAAGCCATCAACAAAAAGAAAATTGCCAAAAAAAGGGCTGAACATGTATTTTTTTCACTATTATGTATCTGCGAGGTGAAACTGAAAATTCAGGTATTTTTCTAGAGGGCAGGGGCTACAACACGAGTGTGACCAGAGTCACATAAATTAGTTTTCATCTTTTTGGCACTTTTTGCTGTATTTAGGAGCAGGTGGATCTGTAAGGAGGTTTTCCTTATCAGCTGAACTCTGTACATACAGTTCCAGAAAGGCTGTGCGGATGTCCAGGTTTTTAGTTATTTTTCTGAATGGGCAGTTTAGGAAAAAAAAAAACAAGTACGAAATACTGGTTTTATATTTTGGGAAGAGCTGTGGAGACAACTTTAACTTGCCTGTATATGAGATAACTCTAGAAGCCTAGATCATTTTCACTCACCTTTCAGGTTAAGAAGGGTGTCATCGTATGCCATCATCGCCTGGAGGCAGGGCTACCAAATTTCTCTTGAGTTTCCAAGAGGAAATAACCCAAGCTGCTGGGTGAGCAAGCAATAGGGAAGGAAAATACTTCGTGAAACCAAAAGATTAAAATAAATCAGTAATTAAAAGCATTAGCTGCTAAAGCGAGAAAAGCTGCTGCTAAGCAGACAGCTGCACCTTGAATCTAGGGCATGTAATGAAACCATTATCTTACAACTCGATTTTAACAATTTCAGAGGTTGTTTTGCTTTGCTGACCACTGCAAAATTTTGTGATGTGAGTCAGGGCAAAGGCAGCATGTGTTTTCGAGATGTGATCTGTGGCTTTCTTGTTTGTTTCTCAATAACATTAACTTCAGAGTTTGTCCTTCCCTCTGCATTTCCTACCTGCCCGACTGCCCTGAAGATTTTGCTTGACCAGGCAGATCTTCACTAACTGGAGATATTATGTCAAATTGTATGGGAGTGTCAGGGGCAACAAGGGAATCCAAGGAAAGTGCTGATAAAGCTCCTGATTCAGATCCCAGGGACCCCGTGCTGCTTGTACGGGCTGCAGGAGGACGAGATTGTCTAAAACAAAACAAAAAAATCAGAATTAAGATATCTTAGTTTCACACTGGTTGATAATAAATTGTATCACATGTGAAACCAATAGAATATTCTGAAACTCGGGTGTAATACAAACCAAAAAACCTAAAATCCTGAAGATCAGTGTATAGTAAACAAAACCAGAACCTACATTCCTAGGCAAACTGCAGTAAGTTAACATTACTCCTTGCATTAATAATTGCATCAGATAGTATTATGTTTCATATGCAGTTATACACTGATGATAGAACAACATGCAGGTTGCTTCCAGGCACTGAATCA
>WAAB01011290.1:7591-78612 GCA_013389865.1 Piaya cayana
GAAATAAGAGTAGTGTGACTTAAAAATTCTTCTTTTTGCCCACAAATGATTGAACCTAACACCCTGCTGCAATGTTGCAGTCACCTGGACAGCTGACTGTGCATGGATAGATGGGTAAGTGTTACCAACATCAGCTCACTGAACCAGGTAAGAAGCTATATGAGGCAGCTAACAAAGTTGAGAGCTAAATAGTCATGATTGAAAGGTTCACATTTAATGCTGTGCTGTGATGAACAGCAGCACTTTACTCCTCTAAGTGCTGTCATTCTGGGTGACTGTATTCAACAAAATATTTTTGCATCTGCATAATATGTGCAATGTTAGCCTTTCTGGTTGTGATCACAAAGAATTTTTTAAACTTATGCTTTTTAGTACAATTATGCAGGAATTTTTTACAAACTTCAGATATATCGTAAGATGGAGCTGCTTGTGCCCACAGCGCGTCGTTGACCCCATGCTGTGAGAAACTTGTACCTGTTCAATTTTTATTAGATGTCGTTAAAATACTAGCATTGCAAATAACATTAGCTTATACAATTTATATCTATATATATAGATATATATAGATATATATGCATTTTTTTCTTTTTGCCTATGTTTATTTGAGCCTGTGCTTCCAGTGTATATTTAATACATTGCACCTAAATAATGCATTGGAAAGTGCTCTGAAACAGAAGATTAGAACAACTTCCAGCGCCCTACAAGGCTTCCTGAAGAGAACCCGCCTTCCCAGGCAAGATCTGTTGCTACTTTTTCCTTTGGACTCACAATAGTTGCTAAAATAANTCTTTTCGCCTATGTTTATTTGAGCCTGTGCTTCCAGTGTATATTTAATACATTGCACCTAAATAATGCATTGGAAAGTGCTCTGAAACAGAAGATTAGAACAACTTCCAGCGCCCTACAAGGCTTCCTGAAGAGAACCCGCCTTCCCAGGCAAGATCTGTTGCTACTTTTTCCTTTGGACTCACAATAGTTGCTAAAATAAGTTGTGGGATTTTTGTTCAGTTTGTTTTTATGAAAGGATGAATATTTACACTTTTCTTTATTTCGTGCAGGCAAATAAACATATGTAATGGCATTTCTTTCCTCCTTTACATACAGCCGTATTGCAGACACTCAGTGTTCCTGGGATGTTCAGGTTTGTGATGCTTTTGGAAATAAATTTGGCAGCATTTCTTCGTTCATCTTTTCAGTAACAGCTGCAGCTTCTTTGCCTGTTGTGTTTTCCTTCTGTGATGGGTTGCAGTCAAGTGTAGTTATGGGAGATGGCTGCTTCCTCTGTTGAGTGTCTAAACCAACCAAGTTTGGCTGAGTTTTTGATCTTCTTTCTTCTTTCCTTATTCTCTCCTCTCTTGTCTTTTTGGCAGTGTGCTCTGGAAGCAATAACTATAGCAAAATTGCTGTAGGGGAAAAGACAGAAGCTGCCATTGCTGAGTATTTTATAGGTAACATTGACGTAAGCATTTCACATGATACATCTGTCCTGCAGTTTTATAAATATCCATGAGTTTGAATGGGTATTTTTCATACTCTCAGTTTTCCTGGGGTAGGACTAGATGGCCTGTGGTGGACAGAAAACAGTGGACCCATCAGATCAGCAGCCTGATCCAGTGGAAGGTATCTCTGCCTGTGGCAGTGGGGTGGGAACTGGATGATCTTTAAGGTTCCTTCCAACCCAAACCATTCTATGATTCCATGATTAGTGTGTTTGGCAGGCTCCTTCCTTCACAGGCTTCCTCATTCCGTGGAAAAGGAGGGAGTCAGGAATGAGAGTGACTATGCCGAAAGGCTGCAGGTGAAGCCTAGCTTACCACAGGATGCTGGAGGAGACAGGGGTTTGTCCACACCAGAAGCTATGCTGAATGTCACCTCAGGCTGGGCGATGTGGAAGCAGTGACCTTCAGAAGGGTGCACAGGTTGGATGGCTGGGTGGTGGTGCCTGATAGGGCAATGTCAAGGTGGAAGGCAGGCACCGCTGCAGATGAAGACTTGCAGTCCATGCTAGAAAGGATACTTACCTCAGAATTTAATGTCTGATGCTTTTAGCTCTGGAGATGTGTAAATCAGCCATGTGTGTAAACTAGGCTGATAACCTTCGCAAAACCCTAAGCCATTAGTTAATTCAAACAAATGTAAATGTTTGACCAGTCATAAATACCACAAAGGGTGAATGAGTGAAAAGAAAGGCAGGGAGATTAGAAGCTTTGTGTGTTTATAGGAATCACCAAGTTTAGAATCGTAATGGTATTTAAATGATTCATTTACATCCAGATGGAAAGGTCCTTCTTCTTTATGCATGTTCATAAAGTTAATGCAACACACCAGTTTATACCTTCAGGCACGGCTCTGACAGGCAGCACCAGACTCGTGGTGGTTTTCATTGCTAGAGATCTGTTTTGGTTTTACGTTCTTTCACTTAAAATAGAAATAAAATTTACGGAAGTCTTTATCAGTGACTAATGTGTCTTAATGCTACAGTTTTAATGCACGAATTAAGAAATCCAGTTGCATTCTTTTTGTTGCTTATATTTTATATATATGTATCTATATTTAAATATGCTGAACCAGAAGTCATGAAATCAAGCTCACCTTCTGATTTGGATTTAATGCTTTACATCAAGGTAAAATTTTCACAGGACTTAAGTGAGATTTCTACATACCATCCGATGCAGACAAGAAGTTCAGACTCCCACTAAAATTGATCTGTTTCCAAAATGAAGATTGCCAAATTATGTAAGTGCTTCTAAGTATTTTACCCTGCTCCTTCTTGTATCTTAATTGTTCATGTGCAATAACTTGCCTGTATAAATAAAACTATGTGAATTCTCTGTTTCAGAGGGCTGTCTCTTGTTCAGTACCATTATTCCAGAGCAGCTTCCCGCTTTCTTGCATAGCATAAACAGAGAATACCTCCCAAAACCCATGGCTCCAAGCAGGGTTTTAGAATAACTAGTCTTCACTCATTGCCATTTTCAAGTGGGCAGGTATTACAGTGACTGATGACTGGGACAAGGCTGCACAGTTTCAGTGACAGTGAAGATGACCTCTGGAAATTCAAAACACCAGTGTCCTTTTACCTGCGTTACCATTGAAGCTCTTGGTAATGTAGATTATGTGATTAGATAATAGGTTGTAGAAAGTTTTTTTTTTTTTCCTAGTGTTCAGCTTAGTGTTAGAAATTTGTCCTAAATGTCCTCTAACATCTGTCATTTTTATCCTAGTAATTCAATTAATTAAATAAATTGTACTTAATTTTCTACATTTTAACATTCCCTCACAACTAGATTTTAATAAGTGCTAAATGTTTTCTGACTCCACAAAACTAGCAGCCTAATGATAAGGAAAAGTCTTGAAAAACCTCAAATTTAGGAGCCCTTACATTTTTTACAAGCTATTTTCACTGTAATCCATAAGCTACATTCTGCTTTTGATTTACTTTCTCTAACCACATTGATTTCTGTAGCCTAATATATATTTAATTAGTAGGGATGTGATTGCAACTAATATTATAGAGCTTTTAGAGGACAATAAATTCCAGAGTGCATTTTATAGATTTTTATTATTCTTTCTACTTCAAGTATTTTAACCACTGAGGAAGGTATAATTTATCTTATTGTTAGACTATTATGCTTTTTTTAAATTTTAAATTATAAGTCAGGTTGCCTTGAGATTGAGCAGCATGTTCACATCTTCCAGAGTGCATTCCAACATAGTTGTCTATTTGTAAACTATTGTCTAATTTATCAACTAATTTGCAGCTTAGTTGAGTTAGAAAATTTTGGGATGTACGACTAACGTGGCCCCTCCTGATGGGGAAGGAGAGGAAAGCTGCAGAGATACTCAAAAATAATTTGTCCTTTTGGTTGATTTTTGGGACATCACCTACAAGGAGGAGTTTGCTCCCAAGTGTAGAGAACGGGCACTGAAGAATGGAGGGAAGGAACTACATGATCCAGGACACGTGTAACCTGTGTGGATACCTGTAAGGGCAGTAGGGACCGTTACTGTTTTACAGAAGGGACTGCACAAGCAGGTGTGTAATGAGACCATTCCAGCATAGACTGTGTTATTTCTTCAGGGATAGTTGTCAGTAAGTGATTAACCATTGTCTATCCACTCATCATCTCCAGTGACAAAACGCTCAGCAATGATTTGTAGGGCTGGCAAAGATACCTTTCCTGTGCCTCTCTGACTTATCTTGCTGTCTAAAGCTGTCAAGTGGAAGGGTGTAGAGAAGATGAGGCTAGCCTGTTCTTCAGGATGCACAGCTATGGGACAAGGTACAACAGACACAGGTTGAAACATCAGACATTTCAAATGTTACAGGACAAATTTTGTTCAGCATGGTTGAGTGCTGGAATAAGGGCCTGGAGATGGTATGGAGTCTCCATCCTACAAGATATTGAGAATGTAACTGAAGACCGTCCTGACTAGCCAGACCTTATTTGATCTGCTTTGAGTGTGGGAGTTAGACTAGACAAGTTCCAGAGGTCTCATATGATGTAAACTATTTTATAAATCTAGGGCAGTTTTTGTACTAACCTACCTGTTTTGCTTTGTTTCAAAACGAGGTTTCAGTTACCTTAGTTCTAGCTTGTAGTGCTAGTCTGTAGTTTGACTAGTCATGCCATGGTGGATTTAACAGATACTGTGAATATCTCAGGGTGTAATAACAGTTTTCTAGAATTGTACTGAAATCTGCATTTTGTATTGCAGATGTCTCAGCAGTAAGATAATGTATGCCTTACACTGTAGGTTCCCTTTGTATGTGAATTTTTATAGCTGTGTTGATAAATAGTGCTGACATAGGCTGAGTCTTTCCTCTTTAATTCTGAAGAAAGTATAACAAAAAGAAGGTTAAACACCTGTATCTGATAGCAAGAGAGAGTTCCCAGTTGGAGGAGTGAGAAGGAGCTTTGAAAGGAGGTTTGTGATTTAGCATGACTAATGCTAGTTTGGATTCATGGGAAGAGGTGGGGAAGCCTACAGTAAGCAGAGTGGCTGCACATGGTAAATGTACTAGATTAGTTATTGCCAAGTGTGGTAGAGAAAATGAAGAAAACGGCAAAAGTGGCTTAGAAATTTCTTTTTTCAGTCTCTGCTTATCAACATGAAACATCTGCTTAGCTGCACTGGCTCCCACTGACAGTCGACATTTCTGATATAGTGAAGTTGCTGCTTGCATGCAACACACCACCACTGCGCTTCCCTGAGCTGCATTGTAATAATTTATTATTGTATACATGCAATGTAGGGGATGTTGCAGGTTACAATGTAAATGGTTGCAGTACACTTGGATGAACATCACATATGGAAATTACCATTGGCACAATTAATTTTTGTTTGTTATAGTCTTAATGTTGCTAAGCTACAGAAGGAAATGGATCACGCCGAGGAAATCTACAAGTTGCTGGCTGTTTGCACAGAATCTTTTTAAATGTTACACTAATCGTGTGCTATAGCTTTGCTTTTATTTAGTGTAAATAAAATGGGTACTTCTTTTAAAGCCCCCATCTTAGTTTTAAAATATCACTGCCTTGACTTGTTATGAGAATGCTTGTACTTATAAATAGCAAAAAACAACGATGCTTACATCAGTTTCTTTGTCAAAGAAGCTTCTTGGTCAGACATGTACAGGCATGAATATGAGCAGCTCCTGTACAGTGTGAAAGAACAATACATTTTTATTTAGGAATTGCAGTTACTTCCATTTATATCTATGTAAAGTAGCTTCACAGACAAAATCAGCCTAGGTTCATACCCACAAATAAATACAAGCTGAAATGCCTCATGTTGCTAATATTGCTTCCAAAGTTGAAGCACTTAACTTATTCCCCCATGAATTCCCAGGATGGTCATGGATTACTAGAGCTTGAAATATAAAAGTTAAGTGCTTATAGTTTCATAGGCTGATGAAATGGCTAACACAGTTCAAGGGAAGAAAGGTGAAATCTTGACCTCAGGGTGGAGCAGAAGCAATCAATGAGTTCTTCTTTCCCCAGGTGTCTTCCCCCCCGCCACGGAATATCTCATGATATTTTGTAAAATTAAAAAGTGGGGCTTCATTTGCTTTGCATTTTTCCTCTTGTGTTCACCCCAGATTCAGTTTATTTTCATGATAACGCAAGCCTTTGTTTGATGTTAAAGTGTACAAATGTTATAGGGAAGGAGTAAGTGTGGACGATATGCTTTTACTTCATCCTCTTGTTTGGACCTGTGTGGGAAAACGTTACAAAATCCTACTACAGATCTTGTCAGATGATAGTAAAATAAGCTTAAATACCTAATGTTTAAGAGTAGTAGCAAATACATCAATTGCGTGAAACATTTTGTTTGCTTGTACTTCTGAAAAAAAAGCAGGAGTTGAGCTGGAAAGTACAGTGCTCGCTCAGAAAACTTCTCGCTGTTCTCAGGTCAGAATTTATAGCTTGCTTGCACTGTAGAGATCTGTATCTTTCTATTGCTGTGTTGCTTCAGCGTACTGTGTAGTACCTTACTTTGGAGGACGAGGAGTATTTTGAACAGCAACAGACTTTCCACCTGGATTTCATAAATGAAAGTTTAATACTATAACAGTTTTAAGCTGATGAGTAAAGTCCAATGAAATAGGTATGAAAGTATCAGACTTTAATATTGTGTGTTGTGTGAAATATATGGGTTTAATTCCATGGCAAATTAGGAGAGAGAGTTAGATGGTATCTTTTTCAGACATAATTAAAATTATTCTTAATATTAAAATCATATATTAATTATTTCTAGGCAAGGTATTTCATTCTAAAATGGATGCATCCTTTTTAGTGATGGAAAGCTATTACTCAGCAAATAAGGATTCGCAGTAAACGGAGAATTTATCATATGGCAAAGTATTAGGTAATCAATTATTTAAACTGTTGTTATATTTTAAGTCTATGAATATAATATCTTCACAGATGATTTATTTTATGGATGCTTAGACATGCCATTCAGTATCACATGGGAGTTGGACTCAGAAATCAATTTGTGGCTCTTTAATATTAGATAGCTTTAATTTCCTAGAAGGAATAAGAACCCATATGTGCTAACGAATACGTAGGTGAAGAGTTCCTGACCCTAAGGATGCAAAAAATCAGCACATGGTTAGCACATGAGACAACTCACTCAGAGCCAGTAATGAACCCACTACACACACCGCATGGTTTCAATTACAGCTTTATGTGACTAGACGGCATGGTGCCAGAAACAAAAGATTGAAACAATTTAAATGATTCTCTTCTTCATGGTTCAGATACTTGAGCCTCTGGTTTCTGTTCCCTTATTAATGTTCGCTTCTGTCTGTGCAGAAGTCAGCCTAGGAAAAGAGGCATTCACTGCTTGAATATGTAGAATGTCATCGTGTTAAAGGACGCTATAGTATGATCTGGTAATATATCACTTAGTTAATTATTTGCTGTGCGATAGTTGCCTTCAAGGTTTATGTGCTCAAGGTCAAGAACTATTTCTTGAAATTGTCTAATTTGTCCCAGTCAAAATTAGAGAAGATCTTCTAATAGACAGTTAGCAAAATAAAGGTCATAGTCCCCTCTTCATATAATTATGTAGCAGTTTAATCATTTACACCTCCAGCGGTGTCATCTCTTCATCACCTCCACAACTGGAGGGAGGCAAATGCTTGTGTCACTTTGTAGGATACTCTAGTCTGTTCCTCTTGTTGAAGATGTCTCACGCTTCGGTGCTCCTCTGAGAAATAAAAATCGTTGTTTTAGTGTGTGGAGATCCACTGACCAACCACTTGTCACAGGGCTCCTTGCTGCTCACTTCTCAGACTTCAAGCTGACACACTGGGTTTAGCTTTGCCTCGGGTCGTGACAGCAGGCAGGGGTAGCAAGTTACTGTAGTGCTCCTTTTCAGCTCCTGCAGATTATTTTGATGGTGACTTACAAGAAAGCCTTGAATTGTAACATCTTTGCAGGCTCTTTGTCCTAAACAACTAGCTTTTTCAAGCTTATGCTTCACCTACTTGTGTTGGTGTGAAGGGATACCGAGGTTGCATAGCAACTGTTTATTTGGCATTGCCATCCACCATATGAAAGAGACTGTGTGCGGAGCCATCTGTCCTAGGATGCCCAACAAAGGGGACATCATGGCATTCAGGGTATGCAGACCCATCTCACGAACCTCTTCTATAGGGATCCATCTCTATTCCCGAGCCAGTGGCTGAGGAATGGAAAGAGAATGAATCACTTTGTCAAGGACTATTAAATGTTTTCTGAAGCCCTTGAGCACACTTTTAAAGGAAGCAATTTTTTCTAATATCCACTTTTTAAGGAAGCAATTCTTTCTAATATCCTCAGAATTTTATTATTTTTTTTGATACAGGCTGTTTAGTCATAATAGATTTTCATTTGTAAAGCTTGTTAAAGTGGAGGAATAATATAGTCAGATTTCCAATTGCAACTCAACTGAATTATTGTTGTAATGATTAAGCAAAGTAAGAATTGTAGGGTATTGAGTACTTTTCTTAGAATTAGACCATCTAGTGTAATTGAAGGTATGCAGATGTGAGCAGAAGGTATGCCGTGACGTGTAGGTGGCTAGATTTTGCTTTACATAAAGCTGCTTTTCTTTCTACGGTTGGATCAAATGAATAAAAAAAATATTGAAAAGGTAATTCCCTACTTGTCTACCTGTATTAGCATTTTACAACATTTTGCTTTATAAAATGAGCTATATTGATGGTTATTAAATCCAGTGATATGTATTTGCTTTTAAATAGCTATATTGAATTGTATTTCATCAAACTCATTTTGGCAGTCACTTAGCGTTGCTTCAGTTTAATTGCCACCACTATAAGCGACTGCGTCTTAAGGATTTTATGGGAATCAGTTGTGGGTTTGCCATATTTCAAAAGCCATTCTCAGCATGCATTCTTTTACCAATATTGGACTTATTTCATTGTCTTCTCCTGGAATTTTTGTCTGCTATAGGTAACCTAACAGAAGAATTTGAGCTAGCGATTCTTCTCTTCCTCCCAGAGTGTCTTTATTCTTTAAAATACTTCCTCCCTCCCCACCCCAAACATGAGTAAAACTTCATAAACAGTTGCAAACGGATTTGGGGACGCAGTCTCTTGTAAATGGTAATGCTGCCAAAAACAACCCAGTCTTTTCAATATATTTTTCAATTTAATTTTATTCACCTTGCAAGGGTATGCCTTCTCCTTAGTACTGCCTCTCTTTTATCTCTTTTTTTTTTTGTGAGACCAGATGACAACCTGACATTTACATTTTTTCAGCCTGGATTTCATCTGTTCTTCAATTATCGCAAAATTTTTTTTTTTAAGTTGCTTAGATTTAAATCATAACAATCAGGCCCTTGAGCTTATTCAACCTTTTGTTTTTAAACTGGCATCTATTGCTTTTAAGTACAAGTGCTGTAAATTCAGTTTTATATCTTGAAGTGTGGGATCAAGTTGAGAACTCAGTTTCATCTTTGCTAATTTAAACTAGATCCAACTGCTTTTTCTTGCTTTGCTATGTTAAACATAAACTGGGCATTTTAGCTATGGGTTTCCTTTATTTTTGTAAAGTAGTTTTGACTTCTGAAAAAGGTTGAGAGTGAAAATATATAAGGAGAACTGACTGGCAGGTCCTTGTGGAATAAGAAGTGCTCTTGGACTTAAGGCTTAAACCTTCATATCAAACTTATGTCTGTACTTTGTACAGCAGCCGTACTTTCACAGTATTTCTCATAGTCAAGCAAAAAAGTTCTACATGAAATACATAATTCTCAGCTTATCTATAACTTTGGAAGAAAATATGACACTTAAAAAAACTTTATAAAGTAAATCACCAGTTTAATTTCTACTAGAAATATCAAATTAAGATAAAATGGTTCATCTGTACTTCCTAAAACAAAAGAGAAGAAAATAACAGAGAAACAAGTCTTCTCTGTGTTAAAGAGAATACTTAATCACACATCAGCAGAGAATTAAAAAACATAGCAATACATGAAAGTTTTCTTTTTTTCTTCACTGAACAAATTAATTGCTGGCAATGGAAAAAAACTACAAAGTGCTATTTAAAAATAAAAAACACATATCTTAAACAGGAGCGAACATAGCTAAAACAAAGCTCAAAAAATCAACTAGAAGCTGACAGCTGGTTTTGGGTCTCATCAGTTTGAAACACATATCAAACAACTTTCTTGCAAAAACTAATTTGAATCAGTAATTCTACACACATGGATTTCTGAGCCAGGCTCATCGCAAAAGCATATGTATAAATGTCAAATGGACACTTTGTACAGTTTAATTCATTTCATAGCTGAAATCTAGTGAAACATGGAGGTCTTAAACCACCTAATAATATTTCTCGTAATGTACCTCATAATATTGTTATTATGATTTTGTAAAATATATAGGAATAATATTTTAGCATTCACTAGGAAATAGCATTTTTCTGTCGCAGGATATGCTGACAAGTGTAGGAAGGGGACAGAGGAAAGAAATTATTACCAAGTGGGTGAGAAGGATGCAGGGTAATTACCCTCTCTTCCCCTTACAGTGACCAACAGGAGAGCAGTATTTTGAGAAATATAGGGGATGTAAGCTTATCTTGCAACAAGAAGTGTCTGAGAAATTGCAACATTTATGCTGTGTTAGTCCTACACTTTTCTCTTTTTGGGGGGTGGGATGGCCTTAAACGTGATATTCAAGGAATAATAATGAGAAGTAATTCTATACTGTAGATATGTTAAATCAGGTCCACTTTTCTGAGACTGTCAAAATATACCAGCCAAAAACGTTTTCACAAAATACAGGAGCATGAACAGGTCTGAAAGGTCCTCCAGGGGGAAAAAAAAAAAAAAGAAAAAAAATCCTTCAAAACTTCTCGTGAACATTTTGCTGGTAAGTACTGAATTCCTCCCACTTCCCGAAAGGGAACCCTAATGGGAAAGGAGGTATAGCTGGGGCACGTCTGGCCTCAGTCACTGAGTGTATAATAACCCAAGGGAGAACCATTTCATGGAGATGAAAGTTAGAGCTGGGTATTGAAAAACTGGGGAACTTGTCCTTGTTTCTGTGTCTTACACACACTTACACTTGGGGGCAAGTTCTCTGTCACATTTGTCTGTTGGTTTTAGTCAAATATAGAGAACATCCTTCAATAATAAGATTACTTGTAATGTTTAAGGTGTATATAAAAAGATTTTGGGCTGCAAATTTTCCCCAAAACAGAAGGAACAGAGAAATTGTATTAACTTTCTCTTCCCTCCCCCCCACCCCCAACCCCTTGCTTTCTGTGGCTTAAGTGCTTCTCTCTAACATGCTACTGATATTCTTAGCTGCATAGTAAGGGGATTTTCACTCACTGCCATACTGTGCATGGTTCATCGCATTGTAACACTTTAGATGTAGCCACACGACTAAAAGTTTGTGCCAAGGTAGCCTGTCTGAGATGGTAATTTAATTGTCCTGAACCACATTAAGGCTCAAGACAGCAGTTTATTAAAAAAGTATGGCAAAATGGAGCTTTATGTGTTGTTCACAGGGTGGATGACTAATGGGGATTCACTTGACTATTTTAATCTGTTTCTCTTCAGTGAGCAACACTCATCACCTTTCCAAGGTGGATTTTTGTGGTCTTCTGCACATATTGTTTATAGCAAATCGAAGTTTTATTGTATGGTTTAATTTCAAGTATTTATTTGAAGGCAGCAAGTGGATGGGTTTGACTTACACTAGTCCAGGCTGATAGCAATTGATGAAAAAAAGGATTAGATTACTGCTTAATAATGACGTCTTCAAAAGCCCTGGAGTAACTGAGGAGGACAAGTCCCACAGAAAATCAATGAAAATTAGGCTCTGAAGACAGCTAGGCGAGTAGAAAGCCTTGCTCTAATGACCTAAGTAGTCGTTCTCTCTCATCCTCTTCCAGTTGTAACATATAAGAGGGAATGGGGCTATGTAAAAATATCCAGCATCTCTCAACCTTTTCAGGTTGTTAAAGATCTAGCACTCTGATTTTTATCTGATTACTATCTCTCGTTCTTACCTAACTTAAGCAACCTAAAACCCATTTTAAATGTTGTAACTGCAATGAGAACAACAAAACAACACTGCAGCCCCAAGTAAAAAGCCCAAACAAACCTACAAACCCCAAAACAAAACAAAAGCTAACCCTTTAAAGGAAGCAGTGGCTATTCAGAGAGCAAAGAAAAGTTACGTGTTTTAAACCATAAACATTATTAGCTAGTTGTGTTCTTCAAGGTCTTGGTTTTGTCATTCCTAAAAGGTTGCTATTTAGTACCAATGCTCATTTCATACATGCATTTGATGTTTGTTCACATCATACGAAGAGGTCACAATTTTCACTTACAACTTGCCGGATATCGCAGACTTGCAATTTCTAGGTGGTGACTTTCAGTTCAATCTCCTTAATTATTTATGTGGTTATTAGATTTCTATGCTGTGAACCCTTTGGGGAATGTGTAGTTCTCCTTTCTGGCATTTTACATATCAAGAATACATGTTTACTGCTAGTGGTCTGGTGGCACTGCATTCAGATAACAAGGGGAAGCGACTAGATTTCAGTCCTGGCAATGTTTTTGAATGATCAATCACACATGCAATGCTGGACAGCAAGACAGGAGTTATGTTACCTTGATATTTATCTCTGTCTCATGAGGCGTTCCTTGAACCATATTCCCATGTTATGGAATTTGAACAAATAATGGCTTAGAGGCTTATTTTCTGCTTCATCATCAGTATAGCACAGGAAGGATTCCTTGTCTTCCATGTTCTGCAAATTTCTGCCTTTTTATTTTATTATAAAGATCATATATTTTTGTAGCTTCTTGAGTTCTATCAAAATTAGTGGCTATTTGAGAGTACAAGAACCAATGAGTTACCTGACATATGACTGTGACAAATCTGACATATGAAGGAGAAAATTAGCATCAGCGCTGTGGGAGCAAGAGCCATTCCATTTAAAGACAGGTAATCCTTTTTGTTAACGGGCCTTGTAGCAATTAATGTGACTCAGTGACAGACTGACGTATCATTCAGCTGAAGTTTTACCTTTCATTAAACATCAGGCAGAAGACAAAGGACAGACTGGAGAAACCTCACAGATCTAATCACTGTTTATGTAACTGAGATGCTATCTATAACCAAGGCAGATGTGCACACAGCAGATCCATTTAGTGCATTTCTGGAGCACATGGCATTAGAAGAAAGACTGTGAGAACTTGATTTGTTCCCCCCTTTTAGAAGACCTTATTTCATAACTGCCCAGTGGAAGAGTGAGGGGGGCAAAGCTCTTCTTGGAGGCATACAGGCATAGAACAAGAGGCAATAAATTCAAACTATAACATGGGAAATCCCAATTCCATACGAGGAAGAAGTTTTTCTCATGAGGGTGATCAGTTTGATGAGGTACCTCATTATCCATACTTGGAGAAACCCAGAGTTACACTGGATGGTCCTGAGCATCCTGCTGTATTTGGACCTGCTTTGAGCAGCAGGCTGGACTAGACGACCTCTGGAGTTCTTTTCCAATCTACATATTCACAGAATCTTTAGTATCCATGTATTTGAAGAATATTTAAATCTAGATTTACTTATACTAGGCAGTGTAATCTTTTGCTGCTTTGGATTAGTTTTTTAAGCCCACATTTGAAGTAAAGCTATGTGGTTGTCTTCCATTAAAATGACAGAAGATAATTTAATGGGCAGATAGTTCATTGGTTTCTCAATAGGATTGGAAACAAGGAGATGAGACACTTACTGAGTAATGAGCTCTACTGGAATACTGAAGTCTGAGTAAATAAGAAATGCCTGTATGTTGGATGGTAGGAGTCTCCATTGTGTGGACTTCTCTTCCTTTAGTATCACTTTAGTGCTATAATCATGAGCATTTACATAATGGAGAGGGCATCAGAAATATGAGAAGGGATTTATCCAGGGCTGTGTACAACTTGTCATTGAGTTGGGAAACAGAGCTTGGAGTCTGGAATTCTAGCTGGCTTTACTTCTCCTCAGACCATCTTCTCTGTCCTTGGGTCAGAGCAGCTCTGTGATAGAGTTAACAATTGTATTTTCTGATAGTGTTTTATGTGTTTTTCTGCTGAACATTCTGAAATGATGCTTCAAACAATAGAGGAAAATGTGCGCAGCTACACAGATCAAACTAAATGAGTTGATGCATAAAAGTAAATCTTATCTTAGCTGCAGCTTGTCAAGGATGGGTGTTTGAAACAGAATATTCAGTGTCTGTTCAGGCGTCTTTTGTCTAGCTCAGTGTGTTGACCTGCTATCCCTTTTGTTATGAATTCAAATTCAACTGGGATGTAAATTATAGTGAAGATTGCAATGAATTTCGTGATCTCGACAGTCAAAATCATGCTGTGTCATTACCAAGAGATGAAAGCATCATAATTTGTCTTTTTAATCTGTGAATAAAGTCGTCTTGCTACCTGAGTATTAGCTATGGTAAACTTGCTGTTATTGCATTGTTGTCCCACCATAAAGTTTTATATGCAGTTGTAATAAAGACACACACAGTTACAAAAAAATGAGCACAATGTGGAAGAGAATTTTAAGACTTTTACTTTTTTTTTTTTAGAAAAATGCTTGAGACTTTTCTGTCTATGTTAAAAGTTATCTTTGTTGTTTAAGTTTGTGGGGATGTGTTTGTTTGGGGGTAACTGCAGTTTATAGTTTTTTAAAAAAGGTGATTCTGGACAAATTCCCTTTGTGGAGTTTATGGCCAACAGCTGTTTTCAGACTAAGGCTAGATATCCTTTCTCCATTCATATTCCTTTCACTGGTGTTAGCAACAGATTAATTTGTTTCAAAATAAATTCTCCTAAAAAGTCTATAATTCTACTTTTGCTGGAAATATGAAAAAGTAGGTAAATTTAGTAAGAGAATCAGTATGGATTCTGTGTGAGTATGAGCAGGTCCTATTAACTGTAACATGATCCTCTTTAACGGCATGACTCATGATTCCTATACGTAATAGTCATCATGTACCTTTTTGAGGTTTTATGTAGAGAGAATATGTGCTGTGAACATAATAAGGGGATGATTCTTATTTTGACAGTTCATAAGTCCTTTTAAGCATACCTGATATGTGCGTGGAAGAGGAGAAATTAATTAAAGTCCAAGTTTGTATGTGTTGTCCTTCATTTCTCTTGAAATATATAACGTATTTTGTCTTAATAAAACATGAGTTAAATGCTCTGCATTCTTGGAAATCAAGCAAGCAAATTGCAGCTGTCGTCAGTGTGTTGAAACTGCTCTTCATGTTGTATTGAATTGGTGATTATACTCGTGCATAGCAGGGAGATTAGTTAGGCCAAGTTCTGAGCTCAGGCTTTGTCAAGACTTTGAATAATTCTGTTGATTTAGTGCAGAAAACTCAGAGAAAAATTCATCAGTTTATCTTAGACCACATGTAGCTATTACAGAATCATCCAAAGCCGTATAGAGAAGATATATAACAGAATCATAAGCTCTGAAATAAAAAGAAAACAAAAAAAATATCTCATTTTATTCATAAGATAATGTGAGCTGTGATTTCATTCTTAACTGTGTGATATTTGAAATACCTGCCTATTCAGCTTTACGTGACTCACTTAACTGTTCTGTTCCAGCTTTGAATATCAATAATGACATATTTCCTGACATCTGGGTTAAGGTGAAGCTGTTTTATCTGTCAGTTAACCTCTTTTTTTTGTCAGCCTGCCATGCTGATAATTTTGTGTATATGGTAGCATCATTATGGTATTTTCTGTCCCCTGGCAGAATTAAAATTTAGATTTCCTATTCAGTATGAAGACATTTTTTATTTTCTACACAAATGTGTATGCTAGAATTCTTCTGATATGTAAATTGTATCCCAAGATGTCCGATGGGGGCAATGCCGAACGTGGAAAGCATTCTCCCTTTCTCACAAGTGATTTGATTTTTATAACTTTGTTACTAAGCACAACAGTAACAACTGATTTAGCAAATATTATCATGCAAAAATCATTACAGTGACAATGTTCATGAGAAAGGAATGCTGTAAATACATTGTGAGATATTTCATAACTAGGAAAATACTTGTGTCACTTTATACTTGTTTTGAACATATTTCACTTCTTCACAGCCTGAATATTAAATTAGTGACATTTAAAGTGTGTTCTCCCATAGCTTGTGGCATCTTGTAGGTTATTTGGTTTAAAGTAATTATGCTTTATCACAGATTTATGTTCCAGTCAGAGTTTCAAACACTGAGCTCTACCATATATGAACTACTGCAAATTTTCAAAAGAGGAGACTTTTTGAAGGTGTCTGTGTGTTAAGTTAAATTTTTGAATTAATAGGAACATCAAAGATACAGCAACTGGGTCAGAGAAGGACCTCAGCAGAACTGCTGTTTGAAGCCTTTCATTCTTGACCTCCAGGACTGTAATAAACTTTTAAATAATTTTCAAGGGCACTTCAGATGCTCTGTCAATTAAACTGCCATGCAAGCCTTTTTTGTGTTGGCCTGTAGCCATTATTTAATACAGTCATTAAAATTTAGTTTTTGGAGATATTGTATAGCACATGACATTTTTCATCAAGTGGCTTCCCCAACAAATAAAGCAAAAATAAAGGGAGGTAGACTTTTTGGGGTTTTATTTTTTCTTAATGTGATTTTAGGGAAACGTTTTGGGAGAATATTCCTCTTGGTTACCCTGTACTTTTGTATTTGAATGCTTAACCTGCATGGGTCAGACGTGATGAAAGCATGCAGCAAGCCTAGGAGGACGTGTAATACTGAAAAAACCTCCAAAATTAATCAAAACAAAAATAATGACTTATTTTGCCATTCCAGAAATCCTCCTGTGAAGCATGTGATGCTGTAGATGCAATCTAAGATAGGCCTGCAGAGGACTCTCATTTTGAGAACTATTTCCAATATTATTAACCAGAATATGGTTATGAAACCGTATTCTATCTGATGAAAGATACGGTTTTGAAATTATGGATGCAGTAGTGAAGGCTAGAAGGAACCATTATCTCACAGAGTGCCATCTTAAATTTTTATAATGTCCAAAAGAAGCAGAGGAGAACTTGAGTGCTGTTCCTTGTTTTGTGACTGTTGTGACACGGGATAATTTTTTGTCTCTTTATTCCTTCTTTTCTCTGGTCTGAATTGTAGGAAAGCAGTAATAGCAGTGATATCTGATAACCCCAGGAAGGCTGTGAGCTGCAAACCGCCTCTGTTTAAGCTTGTTCTGTGTCCTTCAATTGAGTATACTGCGAATCTACACAATATTATTGTTATTTGAAGTTAAAGGGTTTCAAAGTCATTAAAAGGGAGATGATGTGCCGGTTCCACTCCTGTGCCTCTAGTTGTTCTCTGTGATACTGTAACTAAATCTTCAGTTCACCTTTGTCAGTAGTTGAGATAACTTCAGTTCAAACAGTGGTGTTCCAAATAAAGAGGTGGAGACATGTGATAACGTACCGGTAATGTTACCTGTGCTCCACTTTCAGCAGAAATTGAGTTTTAATGAGGTTGTGTGTTGCTTGGCCAGACAACTTGATCTGAACAGAGGTAGAGGTGGTATGGTCACAAAGAGAGTGAGTAGTAATCACGTGAAACATAGTTGAGATAACATATTTTAGCAGCTGCTTTGTTAATCTTAATCCTGTGGGGGAAAAAAACCAAAACCAGCAAAGTCCCCACAATGCCACAGTTGTCTTGCTTTCAAAATTTAGCCTTTATTTCTGGCCACAATTCACAGCACATATGAAGACAAGTCTTACAGGCTTGTACTTTGCTTTAGGATCTTGAATAGTTCTTCACTGCAACGTAGTGTTTGTGAGGGCCACGGTTTCTAAACTTTAAAATTAAAATCATTAAGGCTATTTCCATGGTTCTGAAATAGCAAGAGCTGATATTATGTTCATTTGGGAGTGGAAATTTTAGAGCTTTAGGGAACTCTCAGACCATGAAACCCCTTGAACTGATCTCCTTAGGTGGGCTTCCAAGTTTAGGCCTCGTGTTTTATTCCCCTTACCTTGAATTTGTTGTGTGGGATAGCAGAACATCTACAGTTAAGATACCAAGATTTGTGTTGTATTGTTGTGTATTGCCTCCTTTACTGTCTCTTCTATACACAGAGGCTTAGACACTTAGATTCCTTCTGGAATGAGTTTATCCATCTTCAGTCATTTGTGACACCACAGAAAATCTACTTAATGTTGGATACTTCAGAATGAATTTCTGGTTTTTGCTACTCAGTCAGTCAATTGGTTGATTTTCAAAAGCATATGGAGGAGTATTACTTTGTCCATATTTATATATTTATTACCTCAGTCATTTATGTATTGCATTGTTTAATCTAGAGCACAATAGTCTGCCTGTCCATGAAGTTATCTTTCCTTAAGGCATTAGGTTCTGCAATCTACTGCTTATTGCATCTTGAAAAGCATTATATCAAGTCAGGGACATTGTAGTCTACTAAAGGACTGAGAGGATCGTAAAGTGAAAAATGAGGGGTACAGCAAATGTGTTTCCAATCTCTGTAGTACATATAATAGAAGGTTTTATTCCACAATTGTCAGAGGGGATCTCATTAGAGTTCAGACTTTCCTGTTCCTGAAAAAGTTCTCATGTTGGGTACTTTAAAGGAAAGAGTTCACAGAGTTAAGATTTAAGGGCATAGGCTCCCTTCTAATACAGGCAGCTGTGATCACAATGCACTGAAAAGTTCGTAAGCTATTTTGAAGACAGTAGTCATATCTACAATTTGCTTTATTCAGAAGTTCCTTCATGATGCAAGTGCACCTGCAGAGCTGCAGAAGGAAAGAAATTTTCCATTTTGTTGCCATCCGCTGACCTCCAAAGGTAGCTGCCTAAAAATAATGGACTAGATCAACTTCAACTGTTTTTTATTTATTATTTTTTTAAATTTTTGCTGGCTTTATTTTTCTTTTTTTTTCCTTTTCTTTTTTTTTTTAATTAGAAACCTACCCAAGACAGGCTGAAGAACTTAGGAACAGAAAATTCTATTTGAGTAACCCAGTTGTGAGGAGTTTGAACCACTGGCCAGTGAAGTGTCCAGTGCTGCCTGTTAACAGCTGTCAGAACTCCTGTGCTCTGTGGTTGGACCCCTTTCTGGCTGCTGCTGGGAAATCACACTCACCTCTATGCTTGCAGCCTCAGAGAAGATTTCCATAGCCTGCTGGTGGTTTCACCAACTTGCACCCATTATATGTGCTGAAGGTTATTAATAAAGGCATTGTTACATGGTTTAGAAGACTAGGAAAAACTAATAAAGAAATCTGAAAGAGCAGTGCTTGGGTCTCTTGTTCTAAGCCCAACAACTGGAATACAGAGATTGTCCATAAGAACTCTCACAATGATCTTTGAAAGAGAAGCAGGTGTCCCTGAGCAGTACAGGTTTGAGTCCTTAAAGTAACATCTTGAAGTAAAGTTAGCTAATAAATAGATATATAAAACAAGAAAGGGAGGTGATGATGTGAGTTTCTGGTTCAAGTTCTATTAGGCTTCTAACTTTGGTATTATGGTCTTCAATTTTTATCATAATAGTCTACTTCTTTTTTGCTTTTCTCTTCCATTGATCTACTGAAAAGTTTTATGCATACTATTTTTGCCATTAAAAAAAAAAAGGTTTCATTTTTAAAAACCTGATTTTTTATTGTTTGGAATTATTAATGCTCCCTGTCTTGAAACAGTGTTTCCTTTCCCAGGTGGATGCATGTGCACATTTTAGAGAAAAGATGCTTTATGCTGCTGCCACTGTCTGACAGACACTGTTCCTCATTGCTGACAAGAAGGTCGGGCACGGGCACGGCTGCAGTGTCCCAGTGCACATTCCCTGCTCCAAGACACCCTTATCCGAGTTTCTTGTCAGGTGATGCCCCCACCAGAGTAGGAATGCAAAGGGAGGTGGAGGCTGCTTGCATTCCTGCAAAGGAAGGGTATGCTTGGCCTCTCTCTCTCTGGCTCTTCCCCAATACGTTAAATTATTTTTCAGGAAATTTTCCACTAGATTTTCTCTTTTCTCCACGTGGATAACAGAAGTACTGGGCTCGGGGCCTGCAGAGAGATTCACAAAAGGATTGAGATCCCTCTTTTCTATTTCCTGCTAACTGTGTGCCAAATTTATCATTTGGAATTGATTCAGATCATAACACAGCAAAATATTACTGAGCAAGCTGAGTAACTGGGTCTTTTCCTTTAGTTTGACTGTTCTTCCGAAAAACCTGTAAAATGTCCTTCTTCTCCTAGGCATGAACGACCTTTCCTCAGCATGGTGTTTATTTTTCTAAATGGAAAAGAAATAAAATCTTACTTTTCTGATCTACATTTACAATGAAACATTCTTACACTGATCTTTCAGATCTTGCATGTCCTCCTGCAGAACTCGTTAAACATTTGCAACAGATTAAAATTAAGAAAAAAGAAAAACAAAAACTTGAAATTGGTCAGATGTGCTCATGTGTGGTCAGCTACTGGAGAAATTAGCTTGAGCCCAGCACAGTGAACACTTACTGTATATTTGATTTTAAGAACATTTTGGTAGTTTATTTTAATTCACAGATGGGTATCCTATATAGGCAGTGCGAGAATAATCTTTGAAAAGTCTGTTGCCTTTTAAAGTCAAGTTTCTGAATTTGAAATATGCTGACTACACATTAGACAGAATCTTGGCAGCTGTTTCTGGTAGGTTAGGTCTCCTTGTTTAAATATGGAGTATGTTTTTAAAATTCCTAATCCGATGTAATTTGGAGTAATCATTGAATGCTTCTTAGATTTACAGTGATATGCATCATTATTTACTTAGATATCTCTTAGATAGTTCTAACTACAGTACAGTTATCTACGGAAATGTTATTTCGTTGATTTCTGAAAGTCTTCAAGTCAATTTTCACATTTTTACTGATCTGTTTAAATTAAAATTTCATGCAATAAAACCTTCAAAACAACAACAAAATGCTACCTGTTGAAGAAAGAACTAATCTTAGTTGTTTTACGGTCATAGCTACTGAGGTGAGTTTTCCTGGATATGTAAAATAATATGAAATATGACGAGCTTAAAGTGCTAGAAAGCTAGTAATTGCTTCCACCTTCTAGATGGCATGAAAGCTGGAGATTGGAGGTGGAACAAATTCTGCTGTCTATTTCTGTGGCAGTCTATTAGGATATGTGGCTTGTTTTCATCACGGGTGTATAAAGTACATAGCTCTGCTGAGAGTTTTCCTGATGAAAAATTTATATATATGTATCATTTGCATACAAGAATGATATGAAGATCCTCCTTGCACCATGTTTTCCAATACTGCAAATTAGGCTTGAGTAAATATATCCTTTTAGCTACAGAAATGAAGTCTCAGAATGTTATTGTAAACTTTATATTGGTCAGCAAGCATCAAACGCATTGCTATCAGAAATTACTTCTGTTGGTAATTACTAAATGCAGAGAGAAGAGCCTGGACTGGAACCAAGATTGACATTTGGACTTAATAATATAATGAGGCTTTAATAAGCCAGTAATAGGCAGCCTCACAAAATGAAATGAGAAGAGATTACAAACACATAGATCAGTTCTTTGGATCTTAAATACATAAATTGTATTAATCTGTATTGATAAAATTAATTGCTTATTTTATGTGGTCCAGATGTAATTATAGATCAAGATAACATTTCTTAATAAGGCAACAGAGCCTTTCAAATTTCAAACCTTGTGAACTATGCAACCATGACTTTTGGAGACCTGGAGCACAAGTTCTATTTACTTCTTCATTCTGTCTTTTTTTTTTCTGTCTTGTGTGGTGCCTCTGCCTCTCCTGCCTTGACTCCATTTGTTTTTCTTCTGGTTTGAGCTGAAGTAGAATCAATTTTCTAACTTTTCTGAACTGTTTTACTGTCTCTGGTGTCATATTAAGGCCTGAATTTGAAGGTCAGTCTGTATGGGAGGTTCATGTTGCAGTGATGTGATGGCTGTATCTGACCTCCAGAGACTTTTATTTTCAGATCTAAGCTTAGTAAACTGAGCATAGGAACAGTCCAATTGACTTCACCGCAACACGTGTATAAATATATGAGGGTTTATGGTTGGAAATCTGCTGTGCAGGCTGAACTTTACTGTAGTCCCATCAAAGAAGATAATGCTGGAATAGTCCCACACAAGCTGATGTGACAGGGTCTTAAATAAACAGAAATAATTTAAAAAAGGAATGTGAAACTTTTGTTATGATGTAGCAATTCTTACCTATTAAATTCTGAAGGCAATCTGGGTTTTGTGATGACCAACAATCAAGTCTGCCAGTACAGGTCTCGTCTGCTCTGTAGGTTTTGGTTTTATCTGGCGATAGGCTTCTGCAAATTTAGCTATTGAAAAACATAAGGTGTTTTGTTTTTTTTTAATTTAGGTATTAATTTATAGCAAAAAGCCTAAGCAAAACAACAAACTGATAGCCTACACAGATTATGGAAGATCCTTTTTCCTCTCTGTTGCTCAGTTTCAATTTTCTGTGAAGTCATTGTTACACTTCTTTTCTTATTGCCATAATATTTTAAGCTTTCTGCCAAAACAGGTGCTAAAGATCTTTTGTAGAAGAGAATGTAAAAGAAAAGCAGCACTTAGACATACACTAGAGAAGAAAAAAGATCATAGCCAATACTTTTTCTTTACTGGTCTGGAAAAAAAAACATTTGTTCTGCCCATTAACGTGAATGCACACAGTGTGTGCAATCTATGTGGGTTGTTTTGGTGAGGTGGTATTATTTCATAAGGCTCTATCTGGCTTTTTTTGGCAAGATGTATTTCACATGTAGTGATTTAGTTTTTCCCATGTGTAGAACAGCTATTTCTGAACACCAGGAAGGATATATTCTGTATTAAGAAAGCCAGTTCCCCAGTTAATTCAATTTGGGTTGCAAAGTATTATTCCAAAATTACTGTAAAAAGTGCCTCTCTGTAGTCACACATCTATTTGATGGTCCTGGTAAGACATCTCCACTCTGAAACAATGAAGATAAATAACAAGGGGACAAAAAGAGAGTTGAACATGACCAGTATTTTTTATATTTGTAGAATTAAAGTATACTTGTTTTTCTAAAATCTTGTCAGATTTCTCTGATTCCATCAAATAAATTGAGACACATGCTCTAGGGAAAAGTAAAGCTTATGAAAGAAGAAGTGATGTGACACATGAATCATAGAATCATAGAATCACCAGGCTGGAAGAGACCCATCGGATCATCGAGTCCAACCATTCCCATCAAACACTAAACCATGTCCCTAAGGACCTCGTCTACTCATGACTTAAACACCTGCAGGGAAGGTGAATCAACCCCCTCCCTGGGCAGCCTCTGCCACTGCCCAATGACGCTTTCCTAGAATTTTTTTTTCCTAATGTCCAGCCTAAATCTCCCCTGNACCTGCTGGTCACACCATTTCTGATCCAAGCCAAGATGCCATTGGCCTTCTTGGCCACCTGGGCACACTGCTGGCTCATGTTCAGTCGTGTGTCGACCAACACCCCCAGGTCCCTCTCCTCCTGGCAGCTCTCCAGCCAGACTTCTCCTAGTCTGGAGCTGCTCAGGGTTGTTGTGCCCCAAGTGCAGGACCCGGCATTTGGCTGTGTTAAACCTCATGCCTTTGGACTCAGCCCAGCAATCAATGTTACTAGTGAGAGAAGAGCAATTATAAAGCACTGTTTTCAAAGAGGCTTTTTGTTGTTTTATGCTTGCCGGTACATACAGCTATTTTTTTTTCTATGTTGTAACTAGCAACATCTAGCATGCTAAAGCTGACTTGGTGGGTTGGAGGGGAAAGTGATGATCAGCTAATGGTAAGATGGGCATGTTTTAATGATGTTGGGAATATACGAATCTGAATATCTTGTTGGTTGTGGTCAGAAATGCATCTCAAGTTACTATTTTCTTTGTTTTGTTTTTTGTTGAAGACTCTGCATTGTTTTGTCTCATTAGCATAAGGTAACTGGAATAAGTTTCATATCGCCATTCCCCATTCCCACTTGACTTGACATTTTCGTAGTTCAGATGAGGCTCTAATAACCTTTCTGAGCTCTGCTTGCTCTAATGATGTCCATTCAATGAATGAGATTTTAACCCTGCTGCCATAGTAAATAGTGTACTTGTACCTAATTACAAAAAAAAAAAACCAAAACAAAAACCAAAAAAACCCTGTTGTGAGAATGAATATTCAGATTTTTAGGCAAAAATATATCAAAATATGGTAAAAATAAATACAGTTTCTGATAACAAGCACGATTGCCTTGATACCTTTTATTTTCCCCTTCGGGACTTAATTGTTTTGTTGTGCATCCCTATTTGCCCCTTTGTCTTAAAGTGATAGTGATCCAGAGAATTTGCTTATGTGATAACTCGGTTTCCTTTTGAAATTACCTTCTCTTTCCGCAACATAAGGCAATGGTATCAGGTGTTATTTTGAGATGCCCTGTGACATAGCTTATGAATATAACTGCAGAGCACTGCAGAAAAGATGATGAGACAGACTTACACACTGCAAGATTTATTTGTGGGGCCCGTAACTAATGGCATGTGTCAGCTCTCAGTGTGTAAATAGTGAGAAAGAGGTGATGGAAGAGATAAAATTAAAGGAAAACTTCCCAGTGGTCAACTGACCAGAGGAAAGGCAGGTCTCATCGACCTGTGTGCCCTCTCCAGTGCTGTAGGTGGTCCCTCTCGATCTACCTGTCCCACAGAGACAAGGTAATTCTTATCAGCACCTCCTCAGGCATCCACGTGCTCATTTCTGCTTTGATTATCATAGAACACACTCTTCTTAGTTGTAGTGTGTGATGTGACCAGGGCGGGTGTCACACACCCTTGGCTGTTAAGCTTTCTGCAGACATACTGTTGGATCGTGCTCGTCCTCTGCTCTAGTGACTTACATAATCAACATTCATTCATTAACTCTTGTTTTCCTCTAAGGAAAGTGAAAGCTGCAAAGCAAGAGGTGGGAAAACGTGGAGGAAAAAAGCAGTGATTTTGATGCCTTGAGGAACCTCTCATAACAATATCAGGATTTGCAGCTGTGAGGCCATGAGAATTGCGAGATGGGAACATCAGTGTGGGAGCAGGGGCAAACCTCATCCCCACAGCTGAGAGGTGACGTCATGGGGCAGCTGCAGAACTGCAGGCCCTTCGCTTTGCAAAGGGTAAGGCCCATTCGGGCCCTGTGGAAAAAGAGACTGAAAGTTAGAATAGTCATGACAACCAAATATTCTACCAGAAAATATTAGTAGTCCTGCACATTATTTTTATTCTTTCTTTAGTAATTTTTATACTCTTGTTTCAGTCCTTTTACACACTTGACTAAATGATGGCTTGAGGAAAAACAGGAAAAGATACTTTTACTGTACAACTAAATGGCAACGAACACTCCTGGAGAGAAGATGAGAAAGTAGATGCTCCATCTGTGAGGATTCTCTTGTTTGCCACAGCACTCTCTTGGACCTTTTTATTTCTGATATTCTGTGTTTGTAAACTGGTAAGTCTTTGCAAATCATTCCATTGAAGCAAAGAACCCCTTAGCCAATATTTGTTGCCAAACACCGAGAGCTGATGGTGAGCATGCTGGTACCCTCTAAGGGATCCTGGAACAGCATAAGCTGAGTGTATACTGAATGGCAAAGAAACAGTGTAGTACACTTGGGGTATGGAGAGACAGTGTGAAAGCATGGGCTGCAAGCATCTGAGCTACAGGACACCTACCGCGGTGGCATTTTCCAGTCCCTATGTTACTGTTGTAATAAGAGTTCTATGCAGGAAAACTGTTACTTAGAGTGAGCAGAATGTACTCTGCTCTCATATGAGAAATGCTCGCTTGCCCTCATTGCCCTCTCTGCTAAAGTGATGAAAGAGACTTTCACGTTCCATGAAGGTTCCTGCAGCAGTACCAAGATGCATGCTCAGTTCAGCAGGTTAGTCACACTATCCTCTGGTTTACAGTTTCCTTCTGTGTAAAATGGTACATGTATGCATTTAATCACACATATATATGCTCTCCAAACAAACTAAATCTGTGTTTACTTCTGTCACCAACTTTGGCAGCTCTGTTTTCCCTTCTCCCTCTCAGAACAATGAATCAATTACATGTTGAGGAGACAGAAGTTCTCCTGTCCCTGCAGTCATAGATTGTTTCTGTAAACATTTATTTTCTTCATATCACAATATAGAAGAGTTCTACTCAAAATGAGAAAAAAATCCATTAAAGACTGCATCCCCTTTCTGGCACCTGGCCATACTAGTGAACAACAAACTGGTAGGGAAGACACCTTGTTAGGCATAGGTCTTCTCCAAACATTTGGCTGAATGTGGATGGAGGGTTTTGCCTCAGAATGGCTCAGTTTACAGCCTACAGGAAGAGTAGGAATGTTGATGGAACGGTGATTGTCATGTGTATAATGATGTGACTAAACAAACTGCGTCTCATCATAACAGAATCAATGCCGCAAACAGGCTAGTTCAAATAGGAACGCTCAACCTGAGGAGAACTCGTCGTGGAAGTATGCTGCAAGTTTTAAGTTCTGCTTGACATGGACACTAATTTCTAAGAGTTGTGGTCTGGGGGCAAGACTTTCAAATCACAAAGGCCGTGTATAGAATTAACCAGCGTAGGCATTGTGTGGGGCAAACTCCTCCGCATTATCCTTTTTATCTAAAATAGCACCTAGTGTATTTTATTATAATTAATTTGGGCTTGAATGGCTGTCTTTGGATAGAATTGGGATACCATTTGGCACCTAACTGTTTGAGAATCTCTAAAGGTCTGCCAATATTAAGAGAGATCTAAGCTTGAAATGGTAAGTAGTATTTCTTTGCAAAGAGAAAGACAGAGATAATTTATGTGTTTGTTTAATAGAAAGAACAAAGCATTTTTAACAGTCAGTGAATTAGTACCTTGTTTAGAACACACTGGGTTTTACATCCTCTAGCTATGTATGGCAACAGCTTCTCCCACCAATATTTATGTGTTAATAAAATAGTGAAATAATAAAACAAAGCCAAGAGTGCATTTTTAACTTACATTGCTCATATTAGATCCTGCTTACAGACAGTTAGTGTTGGGGTTTTTTTTTCCTTCTCCAGCTTTATGCATTGAAAAATAGTCATAACAACAATAAGAAAGCTTCCTTAAATTTGTTTTCAGTAAGTTATGTTCACCTTTAAAAAAAAATACTGTATAATTTGTTAATCTGTTTTCCCTACCAAACTGGTTGTCTTATTCAACAATGAATTGAATACAAAGCTTCCCCCAGGCAGAGAGACAGAATACCAACCCCTGAAAGTCTGGCAGCTTAATTGACATTTGGTGGTAGCCTTAGGTGGAAGTTAATTTCTACCCTGTTTGTATATACACATATACTTTTCATAAAGCATGCAGTCAGTACTGCAGATAAATTAAGACTAAATCATATTGTAGTTCCCAGGTATACACTTATTGAAATGACATGAAGCCATTTCATTTTACGAGTGAAGGAGTTCCTCACAATTAACCAAACCTGTCAGCCTTGGAGGAACAGTATGTTTCCAGGCAGTTGTATGAGGTTTTTGGAATGTTATTTTTATTCAATTGCCATCCAGTGAATACAGCAATCTCAAAAAGTAAAACTAACAGTTCCAGACCTTATTCCCAGAAGATGTCCCACCTACCAGCATACTGCTATTCCTGACTAATAGTTACCAGACAGACTGCTAGGGCAAATATAAACTTCATTCATAGAGGCAGTGTGATGTATACCTAACTCAGGGTTTCAACTCAGTGTCAGACAACCCTCTTTAATAATGCATAATACATAAGCAGGTAAGAATAGACATACAAGGCCATGAAAAGCTAAATGTAGGATTCATTTAAATTATTCTGTTTGTATTGCATTTTTAATTCTGATCTATTTTCTTTCTCTGTAAATTGTAGTGTGTGGATGAGGTGGAATCTCCAGTAGTAAAACTAACTGCAAAGGAAAGGTTTTTCTCAGTACCAGTTGTGGAGTTGTTCCATTTCTCTTACTGTACCAGTCCTTTATCTGTATCATGATGAAAGTTCTGGCTTTGTAAGGCCAATCCATTAGAGCTATTTGATTATACGTACCGGTGCTATAGGCAGAGAAAATATTTATGAAACTAATGATCTGAACTGCAGTATTTGAAATAGATTCATGTGTTTATATAAACTGTATCAGTCACCTTGGTAGGGAAAAGTCTGCAAATCAAAGCTCATAGAGTTTTTTCTGTAGTCAGTGAGACTCTGCATGCTTCTGACTATGGGGACAATCAGAGGAAAAAACCTAAATGCATTTTTTCAAGTACTTTAATGTACACACCATTGAAAATCACATTCCTAACTGACCAGCAAGCAGCTGCTTTGAATTGCCCTGGTTCTTAAATGGACTTAGTTTTTCTTAGATATCACAATACATATTGTCTTGTTTTGAAAAGATTCTATGTGAGAGAACTGTTTTGATGATACAAATCATCAGCTACATAAAAATCTTTGATAAAGACATCATGGGGTTTGGGGTTTTTTGAACTATTCAGAAATTACAAAAGGCAGGTATTGCAGCAACTCAGTAGGGGCATTACTTTTACCCAGATGCAAGTCATGGAGCTGAAAATGTGCTTGATGATCAAGAGAATCAGTAGTAGAAGCTAGTTTCTAGCAAGTTGCTAGTGAGTATTCACAGGAAATGGGGTTGTGCTTAAAGCACATTTGGCAGCGCTTGGGGTTTGTGAGTGTCCTGCTGAAGACAGCGGGACCAGGTGTCGTTCCACATAGCAGCATCAAGAACTCAGATACAAAGTGTTAACTACAAGTTCTCCTTTAGTTCTTGCTTTGTTTATCACTCATACTGTGCTTATTACAGTATTCATCAGCATAGCTTTTGCCAGTCTTGATCAAAGATGGAAAAGAAAATTCTTCTCTAAAGTTTGTATATGATAAAAAGAGAAGTTGGGCAGTTGCCTACAACTAATGTGATGTCAACTGCATGACAAAGTCACTTTGTATTTTACCTTTTTCTACATAGAATCATAGGATGGTTTGGGTTGGAAGACACCTTAAAGATCACCTGGTTCCAACCCCCCAGCCACGAGCAGGGACGCCTTCCACTGGATGAGGTTGCTCCAAGCCTGATCCAGCCTGGCCTTGAACACCTCCAGGGATGGGGTAGCCACCACTGCTCTGGGCAACCTGTTCCAGTGCCTCACCACCCTCATAGGAAAGATTTTCTTCCAAATATCTAAATTAAATCTCCCCTCTTTCAGCTTAAAACCATTCCGCCTCATTTTAATCCCTGCATTCCCTGATAAAGAGACCCTCCCCAGCTTTCCTGTAGGCCCCTTTTACATATGAATATAGAGAACAGGGCGGCACAAATAGATTACTGTCCTGGGTTACTATTGCCTGTGGATTTTAGTTCTCTTCAAGTGATGCTGTTCACCATGGAAATGTGCCAGGAGCGTGCGTGATAGCATGTTAGATACACAGAGAACTACCCATACCAAGTCACCGGCAGGTAATCTGCAGAACCCTCCTATGCTCTGTTGCTAAAATTAAGTTTATGGATAATTTATCACCTACTTGTCTCTTGAATAAATTATACATACAAATGAAGACAGAAGAACTGTAACAAGTGTTGCTTTTGGCTCTGGCAAATAGGCACGTAAGACTGCCTTATCAAACATCTCACAGACTGTTCTATTTAGCAGTTCATGATTGTGAACAAGTGATTCATTCTTGTAGCTATTGTTTTTGCAGTACAAACATTAAATATTCTTTCACTTCTGTGACAACTTAGAAATTATCTATTATATTTGACATGTTAAAACAAACTCTGGTTTATATAAAAAACAATAAATCAGAATTCAAGTTTCAGTGAAACCGTAGCTGCGGTTAAAAATCTCACAGTTATTTTGCTTTCAGATACTGTCATTTGCAGCTATCTAGTGTATCTTTCATATAAAGATGTTACATTATGTGGTAAATATAAGGCTTGTTTCCTTCAGTGTGGGTTTGGGGTTTTTTTTCCGGTTTCCCCAGTTTCTACACAAAGAGGTATTTTCAGGATGCTTTTGTGGTCTTTTTCTTGTTTACGTGTAGTATTATAGGTTTCTTGAATCTAAATAATGGAAAAGGAACCAAATGGAATGAACTTTGGAAATTGCCATGATATTGCCCCATTGATTTTCTATTAAATTACACGTGAACATTTTGTAGTACTGCATTAATCAATAGATTCTTTTTTTTTTAATTTCACTTTTTCAAAATCTTACTTCTTGTAAATATTCATGATCTGCCCCTGAGAGTTTGTTTTAACTCCTTGGTCCTGCACTAGGTCTGTCATCCACGTTAAAAGGCTGTTGAGAGGCCCTGAGGCATGTTGAAATCTGCATGTATTTTATACTTCATAGAATCATAGATTCTGCAGATGAGGATGAGAAACACGAAGGGAAATGTCTGAGATTCTAGAGGAAGATAGAAAATTAGATCCCTTTCTTTGGAAACTTGAGAAACTTGGGACGTATTTCTTCAATTTGAAGAGTTTAAAAGATTCTTTAAATGTAAAGATTTTTTTTTCTTTAATTTTGATTGCCTCTGGCCAGTTCAAGTATTTGAGCTCATTTTTCAAGTCTGCTAGACTGCTGCTGTTTACCCCCTACAGCTCAGCTCCGCAATCTTGCTCCTTGCCAACCACATAGGCAGTGCTAGGAACTATTATTTTAAAGCTCTCAGCAAAGTTAGTACAGCTGTTCACCTGCACATTACCCTCCCACTCACTCATTTCATTACAAAATGTCAAAAAGCACGGGGAGCTTTCGAAAAAACCTTTAAAAATAATGGACTCGGATTCTTGCTGTGACAAATACACAAAGTTAATGATTAGTTTCCACAAATAATTACACTGTTAATGGAGCAGAGGGGAAAAAAAAACCACACAAAAAACCCCCCAACTAACACAACTGGAGCAAATGACCTTAGTCTTAAGAATGCTGATGTTCCTGAGGAATCTAATATTGTCATGGTCTCCTTTGGGGGGGGAAACCCCAACAAACAAAAATCAGCACAAGAAACCACTAGCTATTCAGTTATTTGTGATTAACACTAAGATTTTCAAGGGATTTTTTTTCTTTAAGTGATTTTTGTTTGCATTTTGCATTTGAAACTCTGTGTTTTAAAAGAAGACCAATTTGGTTTTTATTTCTTATTTTTAATTTCTTTGAGACATCAGAATGGTACTGGGTTTGCATTATGGCAAGGAAACCTCACCTAAGATGAGACTGTGATCAGACAAGTCGCTATCTTTCAGAAACCCCAAATAATTCAAAGAGACAAACCACTAATTCTTTCATTTCATTCAGACAAGTTGCGTTAAAGACAGGATAGGTCTTTTCTTTCCAAAAAGGTTCTTTTACACAAGTTTTATGCCTGGATGAGTCCGTCTGCCCAGTGCATTAATGTAAAAATGTTCTGCTGATGGTTCTGACCGGCCATAGGAGGCAGCTTCCCCTCCCGTGACTGTATCTACATCATTCCTGCTTTTTACAACTAATCTTTTTATAGCCCTTTAAGTAGACTGTAAAACTAGGTAAAATTAGAAGTGTTTACATCAGGTTTGATGACTCAGATTTCTGTTAAATAGACAGAAATAGAAATGTCAGGATATGAATACTTTTGACAAGCAATTTCATGGAATTCATTCAAAAGTTAAAAAGTGCATTTTATTTTTAGGTTCTCATTTTGATGCAGGTTATAATATAGCTTAATTCAAAACTGGATCAGTAGATGGTATATGATAAACAATCCAAATTACTCAAACTAAATATTCTTATGGAAAAGACATTACAGCGCATTTGAGAAAAGCTTTGTTACATTTTAATCTATGCAGGAAACCTGACATTTTAGCTTTTTATCATAAATCATCCTTAAAAGGATTCTTAAGATTTTACATTTTTCCCTAACTTATAAGTTCCACGTACTAATTATCTATAGTAAAAATCTTTTGTTAGTACCATCCGTATGTTCAAAGTGAAATAATGTAACTATATATTCAGTAAATAATTTTCTTACACTGCCTTCACAAATACAGTAAATGTTGTAGGATAGACTGAATTTAAGTTTATACCATTTCTTTTCATTATTATTAGAAGTTTTGTAAAGGTTCCCTAATTTGCTGTATAGCAATAGTAAACAGTGCCTGTTGGAATTTGATAACAGGAATTAAAAAAAATAAAGTTTGAAAATGAAATGTTTAAATAATAGAAAGGTTTCCGTGCACTCTTTCCTAGTGGTGGTGCTGGGGAAGACTATTAGTTTTTAAAAAAATCCAATTATGTGTCATTTATATTATTGCCAATATAACTGTTATGAATAGGATTTGAAGCTGAGCCCATGCAGTATGGTACAGTAAAATATAGCTAATATATTTATGTCAGAAAAGTATTCAGACAGTTTAAGCCGTGCTGAGGTTGATAATCATAAAGTTTCTAATAAAATAGGGTTCAGTGTGATAAGATTTCCTGAGCAGAAGTAAGTATAATATTTAGAAGTAGGGATTTGTCTGCTGAGGAGTTTGTGAAGCTGCTCCTACAGTGTAGCAATGCCTCTCAAAATCATAGTAATCCACAAGCGTAGAACCATCTAGGATTTTAATAAGAAACTTAATACCAGGATTAAATTTGGCTTGATTCTTCAAGCAGTGCATTTTTCAAAAACAAATCGAAGGGAACCACCTGGTAAAAATACCAGTCAACATAACAGGCTGTGGCTGTGCTCGCTGAAGCTGAACCTCGCTGGGTAGATTTCTTTTGTACTTTTTTGAACATTGTGTAAAAACTTACGTAACTAGTGTTCTCCCTTCTTCATATAAAGAGGAAGATTTCCCTTATAATGTCTGGGGGGTTATCAGTCCTGTTCCTAAAAAATTCCTTGCCCCAAACCTGGATAGAGATGTTCTCTGTCAAGAGCTGTGCTTTCACTTCCCTTGGGTTACAAAGCTTTACAAAATCAAAATGTCTTATACTGAGGGCAAAAGCTACCATAACATTAATGCAGTTTTAAGTTTGAGAAGTTAAGTGGAGCGGTGTTGGAAAATTCTAAGCTAATAATATGTTCAGCCTTTAGCAGAAGCCCCACAATGTAACTGTGTGCTGGGTACCTATCTAGTATGTTTATCAAGTGTCGACATCTGAGATACATAAATTATTAGGTCACTTCCTTTTTACTGTTACAGTAAGTATGAAAACTATGTATTAGCTGCTGAGTCTGGTCAAAGGAGGCACAAGCAAAGTCAGTCAATTGATTTTGATGTTATGTTCTTTATTTGGGACTGTATGTTCTTTAGACCAGGGGTTCTGCACAATTTTCAGAGAAATATACTGAGACTGACATCTTAAAGCTGATTAAGGTATGGCATCAGTTTCGTGTTTGCGCCATTTCTATCAATCACCGTAGTTAGGGACTAAAAAAATGTAGGTGAGGAAAAACTTTAAATTATATAATTTATTTTTTTACCCCTAAGATTTTGTTTGCTCACATTTTTCCTGAACTAAAGTTTAAAACACCACTGAGAAATCCTGACTGTGGAATGCTTGGGCTGTTACAGAAGCTGATCAGCGTGGGCTGTCATTGAGGGGCAGCTCAGTCTGAGCTCACTTGGTTTTCCTGGGCATCTTATCTGCATTTCTGTACAGTTATTGTTCACATTTAATGACAAACTCTGTGACACTGACTGTGTATGCTGGATGGTGTTACTTAGCACATCTTAGTGTGAAATGAATCCATTACAAATCACTTAAGTGTATAGACCACATAATTTGTTTTCTATTCTTGTTATCAGTTCAGGGAAAAAGGACTTGGGCAAAAATGTCGCAGAAAATGTGCTACTGTTAATGACATTGCTGTCTAGTCACGAGAAGTGTGGAACCTGGAAAATCACTGATGTTGGTGAATTTAACTTTAGTGTCTCATACCCAAGGTCTGAAATGAAGTGTGTATGGCAGGTATGTTAGAAAGGGAGCATCAGGTAAGGAGTATTGATTTCTAGTGATTGTTCATAACATTCATCTGTTTCTTACATGTTGTAGTATGCTCACCTATCTAAGAATCAAAGCTAAAATATGGACAAGCAGGAGCGGTAATGGGAGTAAAGTGGAAGTGAAGAGTATGAGTTCAGAAAGGCAAAGGATTTGGAAGATTGGCAGAGAAAATAGTGGTCTGAATAGGTGCAGAATAGAGCTAGGAGATAAGGCAGGAAAGGAACATGGTTGTGGAGTTGTTCGGGGAAGGATTTATCTCACCAAAAGCAATGCTGTTTGTCAGTCTCTATTTGCTAAAGCTCATTCAGTATTCATGATGATACGTAGAAATAATAGTAGAGGGAAGAGGAATACTTAAAGTGTGATATTTTTCCTTTCAGCAGCTTTTATTTAAATGAATGGGAAACCCTGCCATGTAGTAGACTTCTCAGATAAGCTTCTCTTGAATTACTTAGTACTCCATAACTTAGTACTGGTGAAGTAATACTTGCTTTAATAGCAATTATTTGTATGTATGAAAGTGTCAGCAGCTTGTGATGTACTATAGGCGAATTGAGAGTTCCGCTAAAAGAAGTTAGCATGCTAAATTAGCTAGACAGAGTGGTACGGAAGCTGGTGTGACCTGTTGTTGCATTTCTTGTGGGAAATAAAACAGAGGAATGGTTGTAAGAAAATCTTCAACCCTAGCATTGCTTTCATAATCCAAGTAGTGGGATACATAAAATACTAATTCACAAGGAAAGAGAAAAATAAACAAGATCTGTGTGTGTTACTTGCAACCATAGCTGGCAGGAATATGTTTTCTGATTTCATTTCCTCTTCTCATTTTCGAGAGACTAAGCTGTTGCTAATATGTTGACGTTACTGCTTTATTTATTTTACTTCAGTACTTAAGCTACAAACTTCACCTCATCCCCAATGTGTTGTCTAGAGTAAAAATAATATCTTACAGGAGATCTTTTTGTTGTATAATGCATTTCTGCATGGATTTCAGGACAGATAATTGAAAAAGTATCAGTTTTCCTGTTGTAATGTAATCTTTCATAGGCGGGAACCAAAGTTATAATGAATAGCAAGTAAAACTAAAAATATTGCTACTTTTCTAGTTTCTAGGAAGTGTTGATTTAAGCTGAAAAATCCTCAAAAAACATAATACTATTAGAAGTTTACAGATTTTTTTTTCTTTTTTAAAGCAAGCTACTATAAGGCAAAGTGGAATTGTACAGGATTATATCATGAGGGTTTTTTCTGTAATTTTGTAGGGATTGTTATTTTTTCCCTTTTCCTGTTTTTGGCTTTAGGGTAGGGAATACTGTAGGTGGTCTGTTGTCACGTCTCTGAGAACATTTGCGTGTCTCCTAGGCTTCATGATAGTGGAAAAATGGGTTGGGATAAACAATCTCTTTGGGATTATTATAGGGTGAAAATACATTTGAAAAACATTTTAAGTGTCTCTTAAATTAATCAGGAACTCAAAAATAGCTGATGAAAATGCCTCCCAATCTCCACATGTGCTGAGATAATCCTTAATGAGAAGTAGGTCCTTCGTTAGACACTATTTCTAGCTAATTGAAGAAATAATTTTTGAATGCACTCCAGAGCACATGAATGAGCGAGCATGGCCTGTACGTGAAGATGTTTATTACTTATTGATATTTAGAAGTTGCTAAATTAATCTTATGTAACTGACTGTGCACAGCCAAAATAGTGTTACGGTGATTATACTGCATAACTTGAGGGGTTTATTTTGCTTCAATGTAAAATCTGAAAGTTCACGGTATTTCTTGATTTATTTTTTTTCCTGCAGTTCATTGTTGCTGTGATTCTGGCTACTTAACCAGGCAGGATCTAAATACCACAAAGTATTGATGAGGTTGGATATGGTGTGGTCATGTCCATGTTCATATGGTTGTGGTTTTACCAATAACCAAAACCTTGTGGCCGTGGGGGACATGATGGCTGGGCAAGTAAATCCTGAAGAAGTGACAAGTGAAGAAAAGAATTTTAGACGTAAAACCCAGCTCTCATTGGTGGACTGTTTTACTTGGCTTTGGACCAATAGTTTCCACTGGGAGGAGTCCTTGAATTCTTGATGTGAAAACATAAGGTTGAAGAGCCAGGAGGGAGATGCAATCAAGTTGAGTTCTTTTCATCTCTCACTCAACCAGGGGCTGGGGAGGGCATACAGTTAGGCACAGGCCAGTACTCACCTCTGAATGTGGTGGCTGCCTTGAGCTCACTGCTGAACTATCAGAGGAGATACGAGCTACTGGTTAGAAAAAAACTGCCTGACCTGATCTGCTAACAGTAGCTGAAGTTATTCTTTAGATAAATCTGCAAACTTCTCAACCTGTATTTACAACTGGTGTACTTTCTACACTTTGGTTTTGCAAAATCAGAGCAGCAATGTGGTAGAAGTTCTGAGCGTAGGCAACCTCATCACGTGCTTTCAGCAACGTGGAGGAGGAGCAGAGCTGGACAGCTGTCGACAAGCTGTTCCATAAAAGACAATAGGATCTTGACTCACCTCACTGTCTTCTCCTGGTTACTTCAGTGTGCTTTGCATAGAGGCAGTGGTTTCTGACTAGCAGTCTTTGCAAGGCGAATGCCTCACAATAAACTTTTGAGGGCTGGGATAATCACCAAGACCATAATCACTAAGACCTCTGTAGATACTGCATGCAGTACATTTGCATTAATAGTTAATAATATATTAAGATGTGTTGGAAAAACTATCACAAAGGTTAAGCAGAATCCGTGACTAACACAGAAAGTCTGGTATTTCCCTGTTGTGAAAAAAAGTTGTGGAGGTGAGGTTGAGAGTTTAATCTCATACAAGCAGAGGTTAAACCAAGATGCTTATTAAAATAGAATATAATTAACCTGTTGCAACAATGCTAGCATCTAGCCTTACTGAAAAGCAAAACACTACAACACAAAACTGTGCAAGAGTGAGAAAAATAATCCCTTGCTTCTCTGGGGAAATGCAGAGAACATACTTTCTCACGTAGGGAATTGTGTGGCGTGTTTTACTTCATGAGCTGTTGGTACCAGAGGTCATATTCAAGCGTTGTGTGTGCACAGGGGAGAGGAGAAGAGCAATGAGTGGTCTGATCTGCAAGGTGCTACTTTCTCTTGCCTGGAGGAGAATAAGTGGATGGTGTTGATTATCTATTAATGTGCAAAGACTCTTCCTAGGAGGAATAATTGCCAGGCCAGTGTGACACTTTCTTGCTTCCATTTCTCATGCAGCATGAGGAAACTCCATTGTTGGAGCAGCTGAAAAGGCAGCCAAAACAAGGAGCTGTGCCACTGAAGGGGCGCTGCTGGGATTTTGATGGGGCGCTCTCTGCCCTGCAGCTAATTGACTGTCAGTTCTAGCTGGCTCCTTTCCTGCCCTCATTATCTGGGCTTCTTTCTAGCCTTGGCTTGGCCTGTTAATGCTGCTGCTGTTGAAGGTTTCTCTCCTTTGACTTTTCATGGCTATTTCCTTCTTACATGAACCTCTGGCCTTTCTCAGAAATGGAGGTCAGAGAGAAGCAGGGTAACCAGTGCTGTGTCGCATTCTTCCTTCTCTCATGCGCTGTGCCGCTTCCCTCAGGAGCAAGGTGACTCCAGAAGTGCTTTGATGGACATGTAGGTGTCCTGGTACAGGGAAGAATTAGTGACTGCTTGTGATGCTGATTTTTAATTTAACAGTTTGCACATAGAAATGTTGGGTGTTCTTCTGTAGTGAGCGTCACTTAGCAAAGAGTCATAGAATCATAGAATCACCAGATTGGAAAAGACCCACCAGATCATCAAGTCCAACCATTCCTATCAATCACTAAACCATGTCCCTCAGCACCTCGTCCACCTGTCCCTTAAACACCTCCAGGGAAGGTGAATCAACCACTTCCCTGGGCAGCCTCTGCCAGTGCCCAGTGACCCTTTCTGTGAAAAATTTTTTTCCTAATGTCCAGCCTAAGCCTCGTCTGGCAGAGTTTGAGGCCATTCCCTCTTGTCCTGTACCCTGTCACTTGAAGAAGAGGCCAGCTCCCTCCCCTCTACAACCTCTTCAACCTCTTCAACAAGAAGGGGCAACAGACGGTTATTTGCCTTTTCTTTTGAAGTTATCTCTCCTTTGCACAGTGAGCTGGTTCTAGTCTTACTTGGTCCTAAGAGAGTGGCCTGATAAACACAAACAGCAATTGAAGCAACTGATGATATGCTAATCATTTGACATTTTTATTGACATGTAAAGCAAGATATTCCATATAATTCCTCTCATCCTCACACACTACCTATAGATTTATGTCATCTTTTTTTCTGACCCAGTTGTCACACATGTGACAATATGAGGTATGTGCAAAGCTCTGTGAAAGTGTGGAGAAAGTTTCCCTTCTGGGATCCTGGAATAATATGGGCAGTCAGTGTTTCCTAGTCCTTATTTGAACGCAACATTTGCAAGTGTTTTATTTTGGAAAGTCCTTACCGATCGCACTGAAACAGGCACGGATCCTCTGTCCAGGCTCTTCTGATACTGGTTGCTCGGATTACTTCAAATGACATAAACCTGACATGTCACATGAAATAAGGTTTGTAAGAAGTCTGAACCAACTACCTGTGATTTCTTAAGAAAGCTGTACTCTAATCTGAAGTGTTTTGGCAAACACTAATTTAGTCTGCAAAATAAATAAATAAACAAAAATAATCAAGCAACTGATTTCCTGATATCAAAATTGCTTCATATAACAAGAGTCAAGGATTCTCTTGAATACAAGGGATTTTAGCTGTGCCTAGCTTGGTATTAAGATAAGTGTTTATATTCTAATGCAAAAAGAAGAGTTGCTCTTAAAGCTGCCAGTATAATGGTCTTTGTCTAATTGAATTCTTGTTTAATTCTTAGCAGGGAGAAGCGATTGGCTTAGGTTAATTCAGAAATCGTGCAAAATGTTACTCTTTGAAACCATTTTAAGGTTTTATTTTCACATTTCTAATTAGCATTTTGAAAGTTCTACATGCTCTTGATTCTAAATTAAGTAAAATAATGAATGCCAAGTTAGATTTATTTAAGTTTGGACCTGCACCTGTTTAATCACTCAGTCAAAAGATGTATATGGTTTTTATTACATTTAAAATCACTACTTAATCATTAATACTACTAAAATGCTACTAAAACATAGCAAGTTGCTAGAACCCCTTTCAAAAGGTATTACTGGATCTTGAAAAAAAAAAGGATAAGTGAAAGAAGTCAGAATTACATTTCGCACATTCAATTTCAGTATAGTGAAGCCTGATACTGCTTTCAAGTCTGACTATTGCCACTCCTCCCTGAAGAAGTTTCTAATACTATGAGAAGAGGAGGTGATAATGTTCCACTAGCTACAATTTCTAGTATGGTATCAAGAACAAGGAAAGGACAGTAAGATGGTGATTTTAATTACCCGTATAAATTAAAGTCTTTGCTAGAGTCCTGTGATTGAAACTCATTAATCTAACTTTATTGTTTGGTTATGAGTGTAAACTACAACCCAATTAAATTAGAAAGGGTGGCTTGATAGATGTTCACAATCTGAGGCTGTCGGATGAGAAGAAAACATGTCAAAGAGTTCGAGCTGATCTTGTTGGCTGTGGTTTTTTTATCTCTAAACCAAAACATATGGATTAATATTTACATCAGGAAAAAAACAATTTCTGTATTGCATAGGATGTGATGTACTGAAACTTTCGAGGAAGTAGACTGTCTTATTTTTTCTGTGTTATGTGTTTTCTCATGAGTCTGGAAATAACCTTCTCAAATTGACACAAATAATGAGTCATTTGGGATGTCTCCAGACGTCACATTGGTCAGCATCAGGTCTTCCTGTGGCAGAGAAGCATGAAGCTCTGACATGTACCCTAGTACCTTGTGCTCAGTAGGACTGACCAGGCTATTCTTAGATTTTGTTCTTTTGTGGTTTTGTAAAAGTAAGTGCTACAGAGTGATGCTGGCTTTGCTGTCAAGTGTTCCATAAGCTATTACTGAACAATTACTGTGGTACCAGGGGCACATCTGTAAGGATGTGCAAGTTTGTAAGTACGTGGAGTACAGGACTATTAGAAAACATAGAGCTCCTCCTGCATAACAAAGCAATTAAACAGACTGTTAATCCTAACAATCCATGCAAATAGAGTCTCTTGTTCATCTGGAAAGTCTTTCACTAATTTTATTTGGCTAATAAAGTTGTCTGTGGCTGTTGCCTAGGCTCCTCTGTGGGTAGGATAGTTTCTCTTTAATGATGATGTCAGGTTTTTTGCAGTGCATAGTTTGAGAACCGTTGCGAGGTTCTTGTTTGCGTGGGGTTGTACCATGGGTGTGTGTTACCTGCTATGTGTGGACAACAGGCTGGTTTTGTAGATACTGTATGGGATTACACAGGTAAGTGGTCTCTCTGAGAAGGTGTCTCAAAGCCTTGTACCACTACTGTTATGAGGTGACTGGCATGGGCAGAGTGAGTTTCTGCCCTGCTTCCTCTCTTTTTTAGACCTATTGTCTTTGCTGACACCAAACTTATAGCTTATCAATGTTTGTCATTAAGGTTGATAAACACTCAGAAAAAAATTAGCTGATTCCTTCATTAAATCCATTTCTAGTCTGCTGCCAGAGACAAGGACCAATTCTTGTTATGATTGTAAAGGTATTTGAACTCCATATGTCCTGCATTTTAGAGAATAATGACAATAATATGTAGTTACACTCAGGGTACAGTGCGTATGAGATTTGCCTCCAAGCAAGGTCTTCATTAAGATGTGATGATCACATTTTAACCTCGATCTTTGCCTTAACTCAGAATATTCATCAAATGAAGTTGCCCAAGGCTTCTCTATAGTTTTAGCCTGCCAACAATAATTTAAAAATGCAATTTCTGGCACTCCTGAGTAACTTTGATATGCCTAACGTATGTTCTGCACATGATTTTTATTTGTAGTGGCTTGAATGATGTATTGAGGTACTTGTGAAATAAGTAGTTCAGAAATAATGAAGTCCAAATACTTCTATAAATAAAAAGTACTTGGTTGTTTATGAGAAGTTTTGAGTTCAATGCTTTTTTCCAGTCTGCAAAGTTTTTAACGACTTTTTTTTTTTTAGTCATAAGCATCTCTGTTTCCTCAACAGTTCATTCCTCAGTCCCATCCTCTAAAGTACTTATGTTTCAGTAGTCTTTTAAAATACTCATTTATCCTAAGCTTAATGGCACGTTTACAAATACGTTCTCCCTCATATGATAAACAGTCTCTGCTACCCACTGCATATTTTAAGGAAATAAATTCTCCTATGTGGATCTGTTTATTTAAAGTTAGAGCTAGATATGTAGTTAAAAGAAATGGTTCCCAGAAACGACAGAGGAATTCATAGCGTCTAGTAACCATTAGCAGCTCTGGATTGCAATTGTACATCCAAGAAACTAATACTTTAAGTGCAAGGCCTATTTATGGCATTGCAGGAATGATGGCGATAATTGCATCAAAGACAATTAATAGCGTCTATCATGGATGTAAACCAGTACAGCACAAGCAATGATAATAAATGCACGATGATACTTTTGCAAACAAAGCACCTTGTTTTGTGTTTGATTTCTAAGATTTTCTGACTGATGTTAATATAAGCCAGTAGCAAGGAAAAGATAGTGGCAAACAAATGAGGTCCTTACCCTGAAAATATTTACATTCTTCAGGGGTCACAGGCAAATGCTGTTTGCAGTAGTGTTGCCAGATGCTTTATTAATCAGACATCAAGTGTAGCAAAACAATTAAGCCTACATTTTATTCAAGCATTTCTACAGTCCCTTTGTAGCCCATTCCAAAAGTTAAGTAAGTTCTCATACACATTGCTGGATCAGAGTGTTCAGTATCTTTTACTGATTTCTGTCCTGTTATCCCAAAGAGTTTTCTAGCTCTGTGGCTCTGTGCAAAGTGTCTGGCATTTATCTGGAACAGTGGTGTCTGTGTTGTAATCCTCAGGGCGCAGCAATCTCGACTGCTTAATGTTAAAGCTGAAGAACACAGCTTACGTTATACAGTTTATGGGTGTTTGGGTACAATTCTCTGCTACCATTTCATTTCCTATTTTGCCTCGGCATAAGAAAAGCTTGTTGTGTGATTTTTATTTGAAAATGGCCTGTTGTTTCTAAACCTGTTTCAGAAAAGCATGTACTATTTTCAGTTTGTGGGTGTGTATCAGCCATGCAAGATTATCAGAGCAGCAGGTTTAGGTTTGCCATGGAAATTTTCATTTTTAGGTGAAAAATAAGAAGCAGGAAACATCTGACGTTTTAGAGAAGAAAAGAAAATATGAACTTATTAAATGCTAGAGTCCATTGAGAGAAGGCACAGCTGATCTATCTATAAGTTGAAAACATTTTAATACTTACGTATCACACTGAGTTTGTTCTCTTGTACTGCTCTTCGGAGTTTTCTAGGGCTGAAAAACTGTACATTCAATGGAAATAGAGTAGAGCTCATGTTAGTATCTGCTTTACAGACCTTGTGGGTTTTTTGTAACCCAAGTGAGAACTTGAAGTTGTCGCTAAATACGCAACACACACTAATTAATGTACTGTCAAGTCAGTTACTTTCTCAATTGAGAGTTTTCTAGTAGAGATAATAGAAGGTAGCGAGCCCTACTCTTACGAGACATTAGTTGTACACAGCAGCCTGTGTTCACAGCCTTTTTTACCCATTCATCCCTTCTTTACCCACTGCAATCTTGATTCTCCTCTTTCTTTTTCATTCTTGATGTGTAGTTTTTATTAGTCTTCTGTGTACACTTCGTTGTAGAGTGCTGGAAAATAATGAAGTTGTTCCTAATTTCTTTACTGCGTGACTGCTCTGTCTAATCCTGAAGCTGGTCCATCTTAATCTTAATCCTAAAGGGGCTTTTCTTTTTAACAGCTACCCAAGGAAGACCTCATACAGTCTTTATTGGAAGCTTTCACGTCATTCCGTTGCTTTGTGAAGAATTCTTTAATTTTGTAAAGTATGTATAAGCAAAGCATCAGTAATTTATGAAGCTTCCATCATCATTTTTGTAGACTGTGGGCATATGGGAAATATCATTTGTACTTCTTGAATGTTGCTCAGAAAACAAAAATTAATGCACGTAATAGATTCTGTTCCAGCTGTTTTCTACTGTACCACTTAGCTGTACAAAATATGGAAGTCCCCTAAAGGTTATTTGTGCTTGTAAATGAAATCTCGGGGGGAAGAGGGGGGGAGAAGAAAGAAAAAGAAAAAAGAGAGGTGTTTTTTATATCTAATTATATGTTTTCCTTCACTGAAGGATGGAGTTTGGTGGACCTTGTAGTGCATCAGTGATTAGAACAGGGGACTTAGTATGCTTACCACTTTGGAGCCATTCTTACAGCCAAGTCAATGACTGTTGCCTCTGCCTGTTTTTTTAAGTCACTGACATTGAGACAAAATGCCCGGCATGGTCAGGTGATGCTGTGCTGTGCCTCTCTGTGGTCCAAGAGGAGATTTGTTGGGTTCTGTTCCCCAACTGAGCTGCACAGATCCCACCAGGAGCTCTGGAAGCTGGGCTGGCAGGGATTTTATTTTACATGGATGAAGGAAAGATATTACAGTTCTGATGTCAATTCTAAATCGATCCCTCTGGCTTGAGGTATACTGTTTTTTTACAAGACCAGCAACTGATGAATTTAATACTGGAAATTAGGTGTGTATTTGTGTGATTTTTCAGTTTTAACCATGGTAAGGAAAGGAAGAAAAGCTAAAGATTCCTTTGGGACAATTAAATACTTCTCTTTGTTTAGGTGCCTGAGATAAGTATTTGAAGCAGTTGATCTATAGACATGCTCACACACTGGTGGTTGTCAAGGAATCAACTTTAAAAAAGAAATTACAAATCAAATGTATATGGTCCTTTTGCTTTGATTATTCTTTTACAAGCTGTGAAAGACATGGAATAAAATGGAAATGCTGTAACAATGTTGTTTCCTCGAAGATCTGAGCATTTGGAACTGAATTGGCAGAGTGTAAACTATTAAACCTCATACATTTTAATGTTAAAAGCGCAATGCACTGATCTCGTCATTTAAATATTTTAAAAGTTTGTTCTCAAACTTCAAGGGTTAACTTTTAGTTCCTGATTATTATGTGTTTACTACAGAAAAGCTATAAGTTATGTGCAATAATTAGCAGGGTTATTGTTCTCCAAATGAAAATTGAGGCACTTAGTTTTCATTTACTGTCATTTCTTTGGCAACACTGTCAAATTCCTGCCTACTCCCTGTAGGTGATTAATAAGCAGCATTTGCAATAAACTTATTTTAAAATGCAACTTAAAAGGTATCTATGGCACACTAATGCTAAAACTTCATCATGTTTACTTGCTTTGAGCCTGATCTTTACTACCTGTAACTTCTGTTGCTGAAATTGGTAAGAATACAATCAAGCAGGCATTTTCCATTAAGCTGATGTGAGGGCTTCCTTGCCTTTGATTCCCCTTGACTCTAAAATAACAGAAACATGGAAGTTGTCATTAGAGCAGGTTTGCATTTGAATGCAAGACTGAAAAAAAGCTTTGCATGAAACCCATCTGTTGATCATTGAAACAATAACATCTCTTCTTTATGGCAATGGCCACAGACTTTAGCTGGATTATGCTAATAGAGGTGGTGTGATATTTGAGGAGAGCAGGGAGTTTGGTGAGACAGGTTTGGAAGCAGAGACGTTTATTCTTCTAAAGAAAGCTTGTAAAATTTCAATTTCTGATTCATTTTACAAACTGGAATAAAAATTCTTAGTGAAAATAAAGCCCGTGGTAGAAATTATCTATGAAACTTCTTTTATTTTTATCAAAAGAAGATACAATTCTAAGCACTCAACCTTTCTAGCTGGGTGTATGTAAGTAGATGCCTTGGAAATGTCCAGTATATACAGGAATATCCAGGTAGGAACTGCTGATGAGTTGTCCAAAATACCCATTCAAGCTATTCTTTAATATCCTTTTAGAACATGTGTTTGCACTGGATTGTAAAGTTCTAACAAGTATCCACGTGGTGCAGAAATCCTTAGCAATATATTAAAAAGCTTCTTAAGAGAAAAATTCTGTGAAGTGCTCAGAGATGCTCTTGCATTCATGGCTGAATGGATATCCTTGGCACCACTGATCTTCAGTTGACTGAAGGGGGAAATCAGGAGCACAGAAGAATTAGCTAAAGGTACTTGGCAGTTTGTAGATTGAATACTTGTGATACAGAGGTACTCACTGTATGTGTTGTATTGTTCATGAGCATTGCAAATAAGTCATATAAATTGTATTTTTAGTGCAGAAAGAGTGTTGGGGTCACAGGTTTTCTGCATCATGAATTGTTGTGAATGTGGTTGGGAGAGGTGGGTGTCTGGAATTATTTAGAGGTATTCATCCCAATGGACTCTTGTTTTCCAGTTTCTTGTTGTGTTTTTTACTTTTAAAAAAAGACCAGAGCATATGGCCAAGGAAAATGAAACTCAGTCACCTTTGCCTCCACCTACACGTATGCTTTAAGCTATTATAGAGGCATTGTATGTGTGGGCTGGCACTTCAGTGTAAATCGGTGTCGTTCCATTATATTTTTACTTGCTAAGGCGTTGGTGCACACATTTTAGCTGTACGTCCTTCCTCTGCTTACTAGGATACAAACCGGAATTTCAACGTATATTCTCTTTCAATTGTTTACTTTCTTTAATGCACTTTCTTCAACTTCAGGATTTCCTTAATTAGGCTTTACCGAGTTTATTTCCATCTACTTTTTCCGAAGCCATAAGAGCAGAGAGAAGAATGAAAATGAACAGGAAACATGCTTAAAGTTTTTATGAGAGTATCTAAATATGGAGAAAGTTAATTTGACATAGTTCTAAATATATGTAAATCTATCCAGAAGAACAATAGAACTAAAGCAAGTCTGACAGAGAATAACACAAAGCATACAGTATGAGGGTTAAAGGCTTAATGAAAGGATTAAACCCCTCTTAGGAGTGTTCTGTATGCACCTGCCCTTTATTTTATGAATTCTGCTCTTGACAGATGTGATCCAGGTTTACCTCTGCTAGAGGATACTTTGTGTGGAAGCTGAAGCCGTCATTTATATATCCAAGGATGTATATTCTCACATACACACAAGTATACATACACGGAGTCTCTGTCTCTTCTATACATCCATATGTTCACAAAGACACCAGAAGAGCACAATCCTCCCTCTCAAATAAGACGTGACCACATTTTCCAAGCAACTTTTGACATCTGGGGTTTCAAACTTTGTCCTGGCCTTCTGACTTTTATACCTTCTGGGTGTCCTGGAGGTGACAGCCAGCCAAGCCAGTAAAGGTGGCAGTGAGCTGGCAGCCCAGCTTTCCCAAGGCTGCCTCTTCATCAGGCTTCCTGGAAATTCTTACCTGGGCTCCTATACCTTCTCTGGGCTGTCCCCATTGCTTGGCTATATTACCTTCTGTGCTTCAGGAAAAGAGTCACGAAGCTGCTCCTCTCCACTGAAAACTAGCACAGCCCAGCTGCTCAGACTGTTCTAAATTTGTATTCCAGACTGTGGATCCTTATTCTGTGTTCCAAAGTATGCAGTGTTGTCTTTTAAAAGATATTGTCCATTGGTATTACAATGACCTTTATGAAGGGAGACTGTTGCTCTTTTTCTTGTTCTGACTTCTATACCTAATTTTTTTTTAATATTGGTCTTGCAGTAAGGAATAGCTCCCTCCCCTTACTGTTACGTCATGTCATTTCGCATTAGCTTCCAACGTCAGAAACCCAAGTGGATGTTGATTTTAAGGCTGAGCTAAAGAAATCCTCTCTGTTTAGAAGTAATTTTCTATGCTCACTTTTTGGAGTTTAAAAAGTAAACAGCATATGTCCAAGAGTGTGTGGGAGGCAAAAAAATGCATACACTTAACAACTTGTGTGCTTCTCAAAGCATGGACGAGAGAGCTGCAGAAACACAGCGCTGATACCGATAGTATGTTCTTGACAGAACTTTGTAGGAAGAGAATAACCTTCATGAAGTGTGCGGTTAATTAACAGTCTAATGGAATTATACGAAAATAGTTAATTCATAAAGCATATGTCATAGTTTTGCTTAAAATATTTTTTCCTCTATATTTTGCACGTGGGTTTATGTCTGATGCCGTCCTCTTAATATTCCTTAAAGATCCACTGCTGTATTTACATTCATGCTGAACTTCAGGCTTACAGATACCAAAACAAATGCTTTCAGAAAACCTTCTATATGTGCAAATGCTCAATTAAAGAGAGATGTGCTTTTTTTTTTTTTTTTCTGTCCATATTTTTCTTCATTTAACCACAGAAGTCAAACTGTCTGAAGGGCACTTGGTGTGGTGTCAGTTTGGGAGAACACTTTCAGTCCTTTTCATTCACACCCACCCAGAGGTGTTCCTTTTAGTAATGCCTGTGCTTGGTTTTCAGCCAGCAATTTTGTTATCAATCAGAAAAAAAACTTTCCTGAGATACCAGGCTTGCAAGAATTCTTTCATTTTTTTTCAAAATTACTTTATTCCTATATGTCAATCACAAAAAGTCTTTGTTTATCATCTTTTAAAACTGTTGGAGATGTTCTGTGTGAATGAAATGATAGGAATGATTCGAATGGTTATCTGATGTGATAAGGATGCTTTTAGCTCCTGTTTTGGGAAGGTCTCAGAGCTAGCGTCAGCAAGCCCACACAGAGGCTCTGTGCCATCTGCTGCTAGTACAGGAGAGAATGGAGATGTGAGGCTGGCTTAGGTGCTCAGTGAAGATTTCTTCTGCTATTGTTACTGTCATGTCAGACAGGACTTTCACAAAGCTAAGCAAATAATTGAGAACATTTGCATGTTTTAGCAGCAGGAGTCGGAGGGCCCAAAGGTGGAAATGATGAATGCCCCTTTGAACCAGCCAACCCCACCTCCGAGGGGCTTGTCCAGAGCAACTGACTCCTCTACCGTGGACCTCACAGTAATCAGCTCCACCAGCGCCTTACAAAACTCGACTTAATGACTTTCTATATCACATTCACTTGGTGTACATTAATGAGGATTTTTAAGTTGTGTTCCTGCTATTTGTCTCTTTTAAGGCTACTTTCACTGTTTTAGCATCATGTTCAAAAGGCTAGTCAGACTTCTGTGCTCACAGCCTCATTAAAATTCTGTTCTGCACATCCTCTGACTCACACTTTATAATCTATCAGAACACCTGTTTTCTTTACAATGGCCACAAGGCAGCTCAAAACACTGTGGTATTTAGCATTTAATAATGAGCATAAGATATGTATTTTTTGACACTTAAAATTTCCTTTAGAAAAGTGTATGGAAGAAATCCAGGTTTGAATGAATTATCTGAATCCTCTCCCCTCCTCTCCCCTCCTCCCCATGTTTCATTATATGAATTTTGACAAAACTCAGTAATAGTGCAGCAAATGGAGAATTTCCTGCATGGCATTAGGCAATGGCCATGACTTGAACTGTGGTGGGATCCATGTAGAAAGTGCCTTTCCCGCAGTATTAGCAATTTTAAAATTTGTTAGGGCAGGAAGTGATTGAGATTTGTATCTACATTTAAATAAGAGCCCTTCACAAGCAGTTCATTGTACCTCTACCCCTATGAGGATGCTTAGAAGCTTAAGTATATTGTTAACATCTGTCTCTTTATCATTCCATTACCTAAATCAGTAGTGGGCCTTGCAAACAATTTTTCTTTTGGTTGCAGGCTTTTAGAATTGTAGTATTTAACTTAATATTAGCCATTTGATACAGAAGTAGTTTGAGGGCTCAGTATGGGGTGAAAAATGTGATCTCAAAGGGCGAAAGCCTGTCACTGTTGTGTAAGTGAAGAATCATTTCCCAGTGGATATGAAATGCCGTATCTTCAGTGCCCTAATAGAGGACATACTGCAAGTTGATTATTGTAATCCTACAGTGTTATCTCATCAGTGAGTGGATTAAGGGAGTTCTTTCTGCTGAGGGGTCAGAATAAACATTTTCATTTACTCCCTGCTGTGTCACTGACAAATAGAGGTGTTATCTAAGAACATTTTACCACACATGGTAAACAAAACTATAGTTATGTACCAGTGATTCTTCTTCCAGCTTTCTGCTGTCATATAAAATAGAACACACACTGAAACCAAAGTCAAAAAATTGTCACTAAAAAGGGAAAAGGAATTATTATGCTTAATGAGGAAGCTTGCATTTCTCTCTAATTAAATTAACTCACCTTGTTTCAGGTTAGTAAAGCTGCAGGTACAGGATATTGCTTGTCGTTTTTAACAGGGAAGTTAGTTTACTGTCTGAGTTGGTCCAAGAATCAGGGTTATTGTAAAGTATTTTAAAGGAGTGAGTTGAAAAGATGAGATAAGGAAGTAAATGTTCAAGTGGAGGAGGTATGTAACATAGGCAAATTTAACATTTTGTTGGAGAATGAAATTTCTAAGGAATCGTATGCTTAGAAAGGTATTAGAAAGCTTTAGTTGTTTACCCCATAGACTCTTCAAGGGAAGTTTCATAAAATACTATGAAGGAAGATCAGATTTTCTTTTTCTGCTAAATATTTTTTCTTTTTGAAAATCACTGTTCCCAGGATGAAATCTCCTTCTCTGAATGAAATGATTGCAGGGCATGTCTTATTACAAGAAGTGTTCTTGGTAAGGCAGCAGTCAAAGTATATGAGGCATCAGAGCATTGGGAAGATCAAGGGTGGCAGCAAATGCAAAGGAAGAACTCATGACATAGTAAAAGACCTGGAGCTGCTAATGCAAAATGCAGAGAGTTCCTGAGTTTTGTAGAATAGGTGTCAGCTTAGTTGTGATCTACACCACTCAGTAGATTCTGAAGAGAGTTTGTTAGCACAGCACTCTTGGATGACTGTTGTTGTTGGCTTCCAGTAATTATTAGAATGCATTTTGTCTCTATATGGCATATAGATCTAAAAATTGTTTTAAAATAAATGGGTAATATTCCTGGGCAATATGCAGGGGGAAAAAAGTAATCAAAATGCAAAATTGCTGTGGAATATTACAAAGATTCCATAATCTGCAGACTGTAGCCATATTTCTTCAAAAACAATGTAAAATAATGGATGTATGTGATGATAGATACTGAACCAACTATACAAAAGAAACTAAACTCAAAGCCAAAGTTGCCTCTCTAAAGAGGAAGAAATCTTTAGCCTAATTTCCTTCTTTGGGAAATGTGTAGGACCATGACCTTTCACTTCTAAGATGCATGTTGTCCCCGTCACCTTCTTGCCCTCTGGGTCAAGGTCTACACTAATGATTTCATCTTGCACAGCTGACTGAGGGGCCACCTGCCTGGTTTCTGCTCAGCTCTCACTCCTGCGCTGTGAGAGCTCCTGAACCTGTGCAGCTGGAATTGCACAGGTGAAATTTCCAGATCAGTTTATAAATGATGCTCAGTTTGGGGCTTTTTAAGGGTTTATTGTTTCAGTTTTTGTTTGTTTGTTTGACTACGGAGCAGTTACTCTGTTTAAGTCAGATCTTCAGATAATACTCTTGCAGTTGTCTTCTTTTCTCCTGACATTTTCATCAGCATAAACAGCTGAGTGTGCTGAGCCAGAGAGAGCTGGCAGGACGGGCAGGGATGAGTGGGTGCGAGAGGAGGAGGGCAGGATCTGTTTACAGTGAGTTCACCACCATCAAAAATTACAGCATAGAACTGCACTCTCAGCAGGCAGTTTGATTACCGAGGCAGTGCTCCAAGCGCATGATTTATCCATGTAGCCCAAAACAGATATGAATAGAGCCAGTGTGCTAATGCAACATTAAGAGTTTCAAATAGAGGTTAATCAGATGTGACAAAACAGAATAAAATATAGGCAGAATTAAACAAAACTTGTAAGTGTTGTAGAAAAGAGTGAACTCAAACCACTAAATAGAATAAAACATAAAATAGTAGTTACGTGACATACTAAAATGTGTTTGAAGGTGGTTTGCCACATGACAGGTTTCATTATATCATTCATTTGACAAAAACAAAGACGTTTTCTCCAGAGCCTAAAAGCAGAAGTATTACCAAGGTCAACGTGTATTAGATTTGCCAGTGCAGCAGAGCATAGCCATGACCGCTGGCGTTGTTGAAGCTCTCAGGACATCACAGACGTTGCTGGGTAAGTGCTGAAGCTCCAACGATAACAGCACAGTAGTTTGCTGGGTAACTTCTGTACCTGATGTAGGAATCAAAACTGCACCTAAGCTGATGTAGCTGGCAGCTCTTGGTCTTCCCAGTTCCCATCAGAGCAATGCTTATGGAGTACTTGTGTTGGCATAAAACAAACCTTGTCAAGATATCTCTGTGTGAGATTTATGCAGAGTGAAATAAAAGTGTGACATGGACACCTGATGCGTGAGTCTTCTGTATGAAGCATGACACTTGGCAACAGAGAGAGTGCTGAGCTCTGCAGACCTGCCAATTCGCACTCATTTGGAGTGACTCAGTCATTTTTGCCTGTTGGTTGTGCGCAAATACCCAGCTAAATAGCTCCTGAAGTTGGAGATTTTTTTTTATGCAATGAAACATTTTTCTAAAGAGTTTTTTTAACACTGATTCTTTAGACATATGTTTTCCTTCTGTTCTTTAATCACACTGTTAGCCTTTCAAAACAAAATCTATATGGATTTTGAACATGAATAATTAAAAGAATACATTCTGGTTTTGTCTCCTTCTCTTATAGAATCATAAGATGATTTGGATCTTCTGGTGTTTTGGGGGTTTTTTGTTCAAGTACACATTCCCACTGTGGAAGTGGGGACCTAGCCCTAACCACTGGGCTAGCAATTAACCTAGCCTTAACCTAGCCTTATTTCTGCCACCCAAGTCTTTCTTTTGGACAAAAAAGAAACACAAAAAGCATGTAAAGTCAAGAATTTATTGATGAGGCAATTGAAATCATAACAGGCTGATCAAAAAAAATACTGTTAGGCCAGATGTAGCTATTGCAGAAAAAGAAGGAAAGGAAGAGGGGAGAAAGCTATTACAGGAAAAATTGCAATAAAAACAAAATTAAATAACACAAGTCTCAATAATCATACAATTAAAAATGTTGCACATGCTACCTAGCATTTATCCCTTCCTTTCTCACATTACGCTACCCTTCCACTGCTGCAGACTTCAGTCTGGGAGGGAGGTTTTGTTGTTCCTCTTGCGGGAGGGGTACGGCACTGCTGGTGAGGAGCTCATCTTTCACTTTTGCTGGGAAGAGCATGCTGTTGCTGTCAACAGGTTTTCATCAGGGAATGCTTCGGGCTCCTGTTAATTTTCTGACATGCTTTTTTGCCTTACTCCTTGTTCACTGATCTGAGCTCTGTGTAACTTCTGAGCTTACTCTGTAGGCAATGGACCATATGTGGTATGGCATTGTTCATTGTTGTCTTCGTTAGCCTTAACAAGAGGTCTGCCCACGTCCCAGATCTGTTTTTCTTCTACTGACCCCTGGAGCTTTTATAGTGCTGGGGTCCTCCGTGTCACCCAGTGCCCCTCTCTTTGCAGCTGTGCCATGTCATTATGCTAGGGTCAAAAATACTAAGTGCTGCCCGGTCTAACATCTTGCTGTTAACGGTTTCTTTAAAAATTATGCTTATTTCACAAAAAGCATACAAAGCTAAGGAAAGGTAAAACAAATTAGGCCATAGCCGCATTGTTATTAGAAGAAAACATTGTTAGGGCTAAAAGCAAAGCACCAGAGATGCCAGAACAACTCCAGACCAAGGCTGGCGAGGCCAGAGGCTTGTGTAAAGCTTGATGCCTTCATGGGCACTGGCAGCCCAAATTCAAACAGCATCCACCACGACATTATTAAACAAGTCAGCAAGAGCTCTGCCATCTGGGTTTGATAGCATTCTCTGTTGTTTCTGCCTTCCCTATGTGCAGTCATTTATACTGATGATAGCATTGATGACAGTATGAATAATAACAATGTGATAAGGATGTTATTCACAGATTTTTGCAGAGATGGAAAGTGAACGTATATGTTTTCTTAAACTCAAATAATTTGGGAATGGATGCTGGTGTTAACCCTTTGGGTGTAGTCCGTGTAAAAACAGTAAGGAAAAAATAAGTTTGAAATATTAAAAATGCCATGAAAAATCGCTATTGATCATCTGAGTGGCTGTATCACATAGAAGTTACAAAATGAAAATTAGTCATGTTATGAGAAACATTCTGTCAATATGGTTGTGTTTTAGAGTCCTAGTGCTGCCATGACTCCTTTGCACCATTTGTACCTAGCATCTACAGCCATGTCTAGACAGCTTGTTTGGGGGCCAGTCTTTGTCTTGCAATTAATTACCGTGGGAACTTTACCATTAGGTTATAAGAGTTCAGCATAACCGATCAAGCTTCTGTTTCCACTAGTCACAATAGCAGTTGTGTCAGAAACATTTAACAAATTACAAAAGTTATATGTGTGTGTGTGTATAAATATAAAAAGTATAAAAGGTTCACTCTTTTTATTCTATGTAATATTACTGTGATTGTTTCTGTTTGATGTTTCCCCATTGGGTCGATTTTCAGGGGTTTTATCCCAGTGATAGTGTGGCAAGGAGTTCCACAGGGTAGTACATCAACCTCAGTTGTTCAACAGCGGCGTTATGGTGTAGTCAAGTGCCCCAGTTTCTTGGGCTGGGTAGATGTGGAAGCAGGAGCATGTGACTGAACTCTCTGTCCCCTTTGTTGATGTATTCCTTTTACTTGGTGAGTGCTGAAGCGTGTTCTTGCCTGGGCCCTCTGACAGCATATCTATGCAGTGGGTTATGCTCATCTTTTTCATACTGCTACTCCCCTCCTCCTCCCCAGGAGTTCAATCTCCCACAGTAGATTAATATTACTTAACAACTATTACTGTATTTAGAAGAAAGAGGGGAAAAAAGTGAAAATAAATACAAACCCTAGGAATCTTACATATATTTATTCTATTTAATAAAACTTCTGAACTCCTTACAGCAATACCTATTATCTGAAGAATGACAATGAGATATTTTATCATTTTCTGCTCTGTACACTTACATGCATAAATATGATATGAATATCTGTGATTTTTACTCAGTTTCTTTTTCTCCAGAACAGTTCAAACCATTGACCCTCCATTAAACATCTGCATGAGTACAATAGGATAGAACTGTCTCACAGATCCACAGAGCAAAACTGTGTGTGATCAGTCTTAGAAACCGTTTTGGCCACCATGGGAACACAGAAATTTGTTTAATTTCCTGAGCACAGAACCTTTTTGCAACAGACTTAGGACTGATGGAGGAGAGCATGTGAATATTGGCTCTGTGAGTTTTGTGATGATGCTTCCGTATGGCCTGTTGACCAGCTCTTCCCTGTCATTTGGCAGTTAGATTTTCAAAGGAGGTTGCTCGTTTGTTTGTTTGATTGTTTCTTAACAGTGTCCATTTGATCCAATAGGAGGAATGTGATAGAAAAATGTTCTGGTCATTAACTTTTAGTCATGCAAAGCTTTATTCTTGAAATAAAAGCTCATGCACTTGGAAATATTTGGGGGGGGGAAAAGAGAGAAGTATAGAAACTTAAGTAGTTCCAAAGTACAACGGAATTGTATGAAAGACCAAAATCCATTTGATAAAAAATAGCAGGTTCCTTGTGCCAGGAAACATTAGGAAAGCATGCAAATGCAATTGGGTTTTCAGGCTTTCCACTAAGGTGAGGAAATATCTGCAGCTACGTGAATCAAGGCTATTAAATACTTTTAATACGTACTAAGAATACGTTCCTGTTATTCTTTGACAGCTGTATAAAATCAGTCTTCTGACAAATCCTTCTTCTCCATTTTTTATTTAGATAAAAAGTTCCATAATTAAACCTTGCCAATGCAAGTCAAATTTCAGTTAGTGAAAGGTAGAGAAAGTGCAGAAACAATCATTTATTAGACAATACAATACCATTTCATTTTCATAGAAAGTGAGTTTCATTATCTTAAAACTTAAGCTATTACTATTCCTTCAGACAGGGAAATGAATTAATGTTTGGTCATAACAGAAACACGTTTAAAATTTTGTTTTCATTTTAAGTAAATGCTGGATTTTTATGTTTTTTTATGCTGTGTTTATCTCTGTTCTTTAGGGAAAAATTTCCCTGCTTGACAGGTGAATCATAAGAAATCAGCCTTCCTAGAGATTCAGTTAACTCTGCAAAAACAGCCCTGAAAGAAGTATGAGTTACTAGACAAACTTTTTCCTAAGCCTGTAGATGATGGCTCACAAGTCTTGTAAAACAACATTTTAATTAGTGGATTCATTTTTTTTTAAGCCACATAGTGAGGTTGATTAGTCATACACAGCAATCCCATATATTTGCACTGTAAGTGTGTCAAGAAAGCAGTTGAAATTAAAAGAATTAGGTACCAAATATTAAGTCCTTTCAATACATCAATAAAATGCCTTAAACAGGCTGTAAGGCTGATGAAAAACAGAACACCACAAAGGTGCAGGTTATTAAGTATTCCACACATCAATGATGTCGGTTTTCTTTGAGGTTACCTATTAAAAAAATAGAGCTTGTTGCTTGAACTGCATGTTCTCTAAAGATACACATACCTGCCCTTCCAAGCTTTCCTTCTATTTTTACATAAGTAAAAGTAGCTCGAAGGAAAACATGATTTGTCCCTAGATCATCCCTAGTAAAAATGTTTCCTGTGGACTGCTTCCATACAGCAGAGCTCCTCTATTGATGAGGTCGTAGGTGAATTTTAGCAATGAGGGCATGATCAGTCTTTTTAGGACCCTAATGATTTCTACAAGCAGTAGCAACTTGTGCTTAACTCACGTTGCACACTTGCTTGACTTCACGTCTCACTGAGGCAGCTGGATAACCAAACTGAACTCTCAATGTATTGGTAAAGCTTTCACCAAAAATAAGTTAGCAGGGGCTTTTTATAGTATTTTCTAATACTTTGAATGCTTGGAGTTCCCTTTCAGTTTTACAAGTGATGTGTTTGGTCCAGAATCAGTTTCTGTAGTTTGTTGGAAAGATATCCAGATATCATTGTATCCAGAGCAGTGCAAAAACAGATTATAGGGATGTCTGGTATCAGTTTGTACTTCCCTGAACACAGCAACTTGTTAAAGCACAGTGTCTCTTCACTCTTTTTTCCCTAACAATTTAAACATTTGTCTGAGTGCCTAAATCTTTCCTTTTTTTCCTTCCTCATAGATGCACCACAAGTACTGTATTTGCATGACATTTGTCTCATTGATTTTGTGGGTCAAAGAAATAAACACGTAGTGGTTTCTTCACTGCTTCACAATATCAGGACAGCACACCTAGGGTAATGTGTGCAGAACTCACAAATGGAAAGTTTAATTATTTGTGAGTATTTTAAATCATGTTAATAGACAGCTGAGAGTAAAATCCCTGTGCCCCCAGCCAAACAAGTCTTGAATCTAAAAGTAAAGTAACTAATGGGCATTGTGTTTATCAGCAAACAAGAGCAACCAGTGCTCTTTACAGTAAAGTTGCCTTTGGAGAGGAGGGTGCCGGGCTCTTCTCCCAAGTGCCAGGGGACAGGACAAGAGGGAATGGCCTCAAGCTCTGCCAGGGGAGATTTAGGCTGGACATGAGGAAAAAAAAATTTCACAGAAAGGGTCATTGGGCACTGGAACAGGCTGCCCAGGGAGGTGGTTGATTCACCTTCCCTGGAGGTGTTTGGGGCACGGGTGGATGAGGCGCTGAGGGACATGGTTTAGTGTTTGATAGGAACGGTTGGACTCGATGATCCGATTCCTCTCTTCCAACCTGGTTGTTCTATGATTCTATGATTCTGTGATCACGTCTGTCATGGACATGGAAGGAGGATGATTCATAAGACGAAGCTGTGGAAGGTTTGCCATGCAATAGGAAGCTTGAAACTCTTGAGTTCAGTGTACCAAAATGGTGAAAAAATAGAAAAAAGTAGATGGATGTACTGTCTGGTGTCATGTATGTCTGTCTCAATTGGTTCTTGTTTATTTGTGCAATCACAGAAAAAGTAGTCATCTTCTCTCTTAGACTCTGGTCCACCTCAGTGGAGCGCTTGTACGTACGTATAATCAGAACTGTATTGATTACCTTTGTATCCTTCTCACTGCCTGTTACAGAAGTGATCCTTAGGATTGTAAATGGCAAAATATTTCAGCCTGTTGTAGATGATGACCCCTAATGTTTGTTAGGGAAAGAACAGTAATTAAAGCTAGAGGCATAGCAGTTGTAGTCGACGTTCATATGTTTACATCAGTGAGCAAAGAAACACAATGGAAATCTGAATTTTCCTCTGATTATCAATGTGAATAATATTATGATGCTTTAATTATGAAAGCTGAACAAAAATGTGAAGTATAAATTACTTTCTCAGGATAAATAGATATTGAAGAAGTTATTCTTCTGTTGATTATGTGAAAAGTGAAAAGCATATTGTATTGGTACAAAAGGCAGTAGCTGTTTCAGAAGCACCTTTGGGACTAATGAACTGCCTAACTTTCAAGCTGAAACGAAGAAATTTCATTGAAAAAGTAGCTTCGCTTGCCATACATTATCTCATCTGTGTCTGTTTTATTCTGGTTCTTAGAACTTGCCTTTTATTATCCTTTTAATCACCTTGATCAGTATTATTATAATCACAAAATGTCAGCCTAAGGAAAGTGATAATCTAGTCGTTATTATGTTTCAATGTCACCTTTGTCAATTCATGCTTAGCTACCATTTAAAATTCTGGTATCCATCCTGTGATTAGATATCATTTCTGATATGACCGGTATTTACAGGTGAGCAATTACAATGAAACAGCACTTCAGTATTCCTGTTCCGAATTGACTTCCTCATCTGAAGTTAGTCACCTGTGTCACTGTAATAGTTTTTTTTAAACTGATCTTTGGTTCCAAGTATTAATATTCTAAAAGAAAAAATAGTTTTGTGTCATAAAATGACACTGGTAACTCTCTCTGCAGCTTGGAACAATTTTCTATGCATAGTCAACAGTCGATATTGTTCAAACCTCTGTAGTATAAATTTCTAAGTTAGTTTTCAAGGCATTTTTACATTTTAACTACTCTAACAGTTTGAAATATTTCCTGGAAATGACCAGCAGAGATACTAATTTGACATTCTTAGTATCCGCTTAAGAAAAAACAGTATTTAATAATTTATATTTTATTGCACATACATTTGAAATGAGATAAATGTAGCAAGATTGTTTAGAAATGTAAATTATTCTTCAATGCTGTTTTGCATTCTTTGTTTCCATGCAGTAAAGACAAACTGTTTAAAAGAGAGACCAGTTAATGCAGCATAAAAATGATGCATGAAATGTGACATCTCTTTAACATTGAGAGAAAACACTTCCCTCCATTGAGTGCTTTACACTAAATGCAAAATATTGACACAGCCCTATTATACCAAACAATAGACTTCTTTCAGAAAGATAATTTTATAGAAGGGGTAGTATCATGTGATCTTATTAATATTTATGAAATATGATAACAGAAAAAAGGGAATTGGGATAGCGCCGCTATCTTTATAGACCCTATCCATTTCAGCTTCAAAATGTTTTTCATTTCACACATCAGACACTAATTAGCAAATATCTAATTAGTGTTAGAAGAGTAATCGCTCATGGGAGTTGTTGAGGCTTTGAGCTTTCATGCATGCAAAAATAGTGCCACTTTAGGTACATTTGTTAAGGTACAGTAACTTTAACTTTTATTTTCCTCTGAACTGCGTGAATTAAAATAAAAAAGCAAAATTAGGCTCCAATAATTGGTGTTGGGAAAACGACTGTATTGCTTAAGAGTGAGGCGAGATCCAGAAAACTTCAATTACGGGTAGTTTGAAACTTCTGCACATGCTGGTAAATTCACTAGACAGAACACAATATCATATTGATATGATTTGGTTTTACTTTCTAGATGAAACACTGTCTGTAATGTTCCTGTTTACAAAATAGATAACTCTCTGTGTGTATATATATAGATACACACACACACACGCGCTAAATCAGCTGAACACGCAATAGAGCTAAGGGTGGAATAATCAAAATGCTATAGGAATGCTGCCATTTTAAAGTTTTATAGTTCAAGTATGTCATGTTGGTAAGTTTCTTGTAGTGATAGTGAACTATTATGTTATGTGGGATTTGTTTTGAATTTTTCTTTCATGAGAGACATGAATTCTATATAAACAAAACCTGCCATCGTAGTGGTATTGGCACAGAGCAGATAAATGCATTTTAGGTAGAAACGGAGATAGTGCTCTGTATATAGCATTGTGCTCCTGTCAGCATCCAAATTAGAAATGCAAAAAAATGACTATTTTTCATTCCTGGTTCTCATTCCTGGTTCTGACAACATTTCTAAGTAAGTTCACTATAAAATATTATAAGCAGGAGCCCGATCTGTCAAATAACCCCGCTGTAGGAAAGAGGTGTAAAAGCAATGTTAATAATGAAATACTTGGATACTGTTTATATATGCAACATAATATTAAAAAGTGCCAGAGGACTGAAGAATTTGGGGCTTTTGATGCTATTGAATTTGATAATGCAACCCTTTTTGCTCAACTTTCTGAAAATGAAATGTCTATCAAATCTGAGTGCCCTCTAATTCATATTCATAAACATTTTTCAATAACTGTTTACTATCAGTTTAATTTTAAAGATAATGTGGGTTCAAAATGTAGCTTTTAGATGGATACAGAAAAAAGCGATTCATCTGTGATCTTCACTAAATTGATTTCCATTTCACTGGAAATGGCTTGTACTGAAGATTCAACTTTCCTCTGCAGAATGTTTCCTCCAAATGATGCAATATTTTAACAATATCAACTTGTCATACTATCCAGAATCTGGTTTCTAAATATTAGGGAAATTGAGTGATCTGTGTTTTTGGAGGAGCTGAATGAAAACCAGATGTAAATGAATAGCATAAAGGCTGGATGTGCTTATTTTATTTCTCTATTCAGGCAGCCAGATCCATGTGGGGTTCACCCCTGTATCCCCAGTTTGTTATTAAAGGCATCAATAGGTCAACGTCACCTGCCATAAAACAAAAGTGACCGGCAACTACTTGATTAGGTGTCGACTTCTTCAAAATCTTACCCATTATATTGCTGAGCAAAGTATTTGTTCCCCATATTCAGTTCCACTGGACTCCTAATTTTACGTTTTGATTTTATGTCGCTGTCTTAGCTGCTTTTTTAAAACCACTGCATCGTCCTAAATTGTGGGTCACTGAGCACAACTGATTTTTTTAAACATGCAAATGAAAACCTATATGTGAATACTGGTGCTTAGATTGTGTGAGGACTTAATAAAAGTGTAGGAGAAACTCGAAAGTTTCGAAAGAGACCTCTGGAAAATGAGGCATATTTAGGAGACTGTAATTCTCTGCATTGAATCTGTGAAAATGGAAAAATGAGCGTGTTTTATGGAAGCTTCCATGCATGGCTTAACAGCATTATTGGAAATGGACCGATTTGCACTGCTATGGCCTTCTGATGTTCCTTAGAACTTAAGGGCGCATATCAGCACATCTTTTTCATCATCAAAGTGCTGCACAAATAGTTTGCGTAATGGCAGTTTCCCATATATTGTGACTTTTCTAATTTCAACTACTGTTTACAATAATGATATTTAGCTATTGCGGGCAGCTTGTAATCAGTCGGTTGCAAAGTGTTTGTATAGAAAAGGTTATCGTCATCATCTCCATATGCAGACAAGAAGGCGAGGAAGGGGGAGGCAAATGGCTTGAAGGAAATTTGAGAATACAACCTACTTTTCCAGACTCTAGTTTGTTTCTCTAGTCCTTTGTCCTCACTATTATCTGTACTAGAAATAATAGTTTCTTAACCTTACTGAAACATTAAAGCATATTCTGCTGGTTTCAGGTAAAAAATACTGGGTTTCCCTTGTTTTTATGGCTGTAGTTGATCAGGCATTGCTACATGATAGATAGAATACATGAAACATTTGAGCATTTAGAACATTTTTTTTTTAATATAAGCTTGTTAAGCTTGAATTTAGCATGTTTAAATTCTAGCATGACGTATGGAAAAATCCAACGCAGCAGGGTTTTCTTGCATTGAAGAATATTTTTTGTTGGCTTGTGGGTTTTCTTCCTGTGCGTTTTTAAACTTGGGGGAGACTTTTACTTCCCTTGAACTCCTAGTGTTTGTCAGAGCAGGGCGTGAATGTCAGGGCAAGAATTTTGTCATACTTCTGGAGAATGTCTGTCTTAAACCACTCCGAGGTGAAAAAAAAATCCATGATAGTGAGTATTCTATAGGTCTCTGTCTGTCTTCTTTCCTCAAAGAGCGAAGTAATCTCTCTGTCAGCCTGAGTGTCCTAATTTATAACTCAACACCCTTAGGCTTTATTCCTGCTCCCCTTCCAAGTAATTGACATGTCAAAGAAAATGCAAGGGCATCCCCCCCCCATGGGTAACAGGGATACTGAGACACTGCTGTTAACAGATCTCCTCTTCAAAGGATCTCTAGAAACGCCTTCAACTGATCCATTGCTGCTTGCCATCGTTTAGTTTGTGTCAATCCAGGAGTGAGGGGGGACTCTTTTGATTTAAAGCCAAATTTTTTTTTGTGATCAACGTGAGATGTCCTACATATACAAAGACTTATTGTTCTGTATTGATTTTATGTAGCAGAATAATAAGCAAATTGAAAATAGTATTGTTAAATCATTATACTAGTCATGACAAAAAGAATAATAAAGAATACCTTCATTAGTAATGTTTTTTCAGTATTTGTAAGGAGATTTCTGTTAAGTTGAGCAGATGGAATCAAGCTTGTAAACATCAGTTTATGGTAGGTTTCACAGATGTTTGACATCTGCCTCAAACATTTGATGCTATTTTCACACAGCCTAATTATCAAGGTCAAAAATCAAAGATGTGTATATATAAAGCAACGATGACCAGATAGTAAGTATGAATCATGAACAGATTCTTGATATCTCATGATGATTTACTGCTTGTGGGAAGACTTAATTTTCCAGTTTTATTTCCTTTTTTTGTTTGCTGTTGTAAAGATATACTAAAAAAAAAAAAAGATACCTTGTGTTTGATGTAGTGACATAGCATATTTAAGATATGTAGGTAAAATCACTTGTTTGTGTTCTTTATACGCTGTATTTCCTGATTTTTAGCTTATAATCTCCTGTGGTTTTAACCTTTCTCTGTTGTAAAAAGTGACTGTAAAAACATTTTCATAGACTTCAAACCCTTTTTTAAGTCACTTTGGGCTGTGGCTTCACCAGGGAAAGAAACTTCATTCCTTTAACTTGACCCTTCAGTTTTGATTCTGGAGAAAGCTGGTTTTGAATAATCTGAATGTACTTAGAATTTTTTTACCCTGCTTACATTAAAACAAAGAAGAAATCTTAGAAATAAACTATTTTACTTTGCCTTCCAGAATTCTTTGAGTTATCATTAATATTATTTACCTTGTGGAAATTATGTGTTGCCATATTATTTCTTAATCAATAATGCAACATATTCCAAATTCACAGAGAACTGTTAAGGTATAACATGAATGCTTCTTTAAAAAAGGGTAAAAATTAATTGGGGTTATGAAATAACAGGTGTCTACTTAGTAAAAGGTGACAAACCCTATAAGGAATCTGGAGCAGGTGTGTGGTGTTCCTGGGGTAGCATGTTTTCCATTTTCAGAACTGTGCATTTTAAAGCTGGATTCAATTTCACAAATATATCAGCTTGACGCAATACATAGATTACAACTAGAAAAGGTAAATGCAATTTATGTAAGCATATAAATCAGAGAGTGTAATTTTAAGTACCCTTTCATGGATTAGATTTGTCTCATAATATTCCTATTAAGTAGGTAAAAATTGTTGATCCTCATTATTTAAGGATCAGTTAGCGTTAGCTCATGCTCATTGTGTTTAAGCAACAGATTTTCAAGCTTGTCAGTTGAATGTTAGGATCTTTTCTAAATCAGTAATAAGTAGTTTCTGATCTTCCACGTAATTTCATCTCTCTGTTTTCTGTTTCGTCTTCTATAAAATGGGAACAATACTACTATGTGCAGACTCAACATAAAAATGCACAGAACAGGTTTTGCCACTATTGAGATCCAGAATGGATGCAGCCAACTGTGTTGTATTGTTTCTAGGAAAAAAATCTGACTGTGTTAGATTTCTTCATGCAGTGTAACCCACTGAAGTCATGAAACCATCAAAATGTTTTTGGTGATGACTGAACCCCGAAGTTTCCTAAGATTGTAGGTAACAGTGCTAGCAACAGCAGCTTTAGATAAGCTATTATTTCTGTTTCTTCTACAACCAATACAAAACTGGAATTAAACTCTTTTGCCGATATATATGGAAAATCACAATTGACTCAATATACAAAACCTTCTATTTAAGATATGCAAATCAAAATTTAAAAAATCCTACGTTCCTCTTTAGCCTTATGATAATTAGATTCGGAAGAATCTGTATGGGTTTTAGGAGACCATCTAACTTATTTTTCTCATGTAAATTAGTGCTTCTAACGTATAGTCTCAAATGATGTTCTTTTATTCCGGACTGTAATGTAAATGACAATGTATCAGTTTTATTATCCCTGAATGTGTTTACTTGCTTGATCAGAATTACAACCAGGTGGTACCATCTTCTTGCAACAATTTTACTTCTCTGCATGAGAATGGCTCATTTGAAGTTTGTGAAAGGCACACCCGTATGGAATTCATAGGATTTCATGTTGTGATACAGCAAGGAGAGTTGCTAGAAATTGCCTGTTGCAGGCTGATGATGCAAAGCTAGACATCTGTTAAATTAACATCTATCTAACATTTTTGCCTTTCAGTCAAATGCATTCAAAAAATTTAAATCTTTTTAAGCTGTCAAAACAATCTGTCACGAGATATTTATTTTTTTGTATAATGGGTTACTTAAGGAAAGCAGCATATGGTTGAGTGAGCTGTACCTATGCTGCAGCTTTCCCAGATCTGTACCACCTATGAACTACTGGAAAACGTACATCCTCAAAGGTCCCTTCCAACCCAAACCATTCAGTGATTCCAGCACTACTTTTGAAAATTTAAATAAACGAAGTAGAACTCTATACCTTTTAACATATTGAATCCCTTTCTAATCTGTGTTTCAAAAAAAATCCACAAATGTATTATTGGCAAAAAAAAACTTAGAAATGTCACCCTGACTTTTTGTCTTAAAGCAGTTCATAGGATGAGAAATACTTCCCTGCAATGAATCACAGCGTGAACAACCCTGCATTCACCTACAAGTTTTTTTTCTTTCCTTAATTTAGGACATTCATTACATTTTACATAGAGGAGAATATAATAACACATTATTAATTACAATTATGTATAATTTTAATGAAAAACAGCAATCATAGAGCCTAATAATGACAAAAGCATAATGGCCTTCAATGCAATATATAGAGCTGTATTGTGTTGGATTCTCATTCCATCAAAATATGGTTTGTGTGTCTTGGTGACATACTCGGTATGCTTTTATGTCCCCTTTTCAATCATACCACAGCCTGCCTTGCCCTATCCTGCAAAAACACTGCAGTGATTTTTCCAGATTAAATTCATAGTGAAATCCTGGCCTCATTAAAGTCAATGCCTTCTACCTTTAAGTCACTGAAAACTAAATTGACTGCTTGCTTTACTGTATTTTTGAATAGATAGACACACTAGAAGTCCAGTGTTAGAGCTGTTGAAATTATTTCTTTCAGATGAATTTATTTGTATACATTTCTTCGACTTTTAGATTTTGATTTATGTATGCTTGAAAAATGGGGTTTTGTTTTGCTTTGCTTTTGTTAGTCCCATAGCACATAAAACGCATCTGCGAATATGAGATATTTTTCTCTGGGAATAGTCAGTAGCTTTGTAGACGGGTGAGATTGGAAGCACTGAGAATGTGACATACTTCACCTCTAGAGAGACAAGAAATGTGTCACCCACGGGGAGCATCTTCTGTTGCTCATTCATGGTGTAGTTTTGGATTTAGTTTCAAAGCAGAAAAGCGTTGTATAAAAATATTGCGATAAGTCACTGTATTTTTATTAGTTATTAATAGAAAACTTTTAAGTACCCCAAAAGGAATCTCTGCAGGCTTCCATGTCAGTATGATATTTCCAGAGAGACGGCATTTGATCATTGAGAACATATGGGGACATAGACTATGGAAATCATTCACTTAAATGTCATGTTTATCTTAGATTTGTCATCTAATTTTAATATGTTGAATGCCATGAATATGTTTAATTGTAGTTTGCCTTACAGTAGGTTGTATTTCTTACTACTGACTGCAGCCAAAATATAGACACGTTAGTTATAATTGGAGGTTTTTTTTTAAAGCGAGTTATTTTATTTTTGCTATGAGAACTATGATACTTGTACAACAGGCGGCAGAAATTGTTCTAGTGTTTGGGAGAGAGTTTAGAAACAACTTTACCTATATGAAAGACTTATTTACAGTGAGACAAATGGTGCTAGTATCAGAGAAACAAAAATGAAAACTTTTGGGATGACTTTGTAAACTAGTGTACATTACTGGAGTTATATTGACTTCAGCAGGTTGTGTAGCACTTCAGGGGTTTGGCACATAGGGATAAATAAAAGAAAAAGGCCGTGCCCCCTGCTGCCCCCTCCTTTCTGCCTCCCTCTTCTTGCCCGCAGGACATAGGCTGTCGGCTTTGGGGCAGGTGGTGTGTGGGTCAGCCCAGGGCTGAGAGAACAGGTAATTCTTGGATCACGTGAAACCCTTCTGTCAGTAGGGACAACAATTTTGGTACCTGTTCTGACTTCTCTTTTGGGTCTTGTTAAACTTTTAGGAATTTCAGGCCTTTGAGATTCACACAAAGTTGTGTGTATCTACCTGACTAAACATTACAAGGAAGAGCTGACAGAGAAGCAGATTTTCCCAGAGAGAGTAAAAATGTACCGATGTTAATGTTTCTTATTTGGAGCTCGGAAGAAAGAATTTTGCTCTTTATTACGGAAACTAGAATTTCTTTTTTCCTTTTATTGTGTCTGTTCTGTAACAGTCGTAAAATAATTGGAATATCTGATAATTTTAAAGTGTTGATATTTATAGGTGCCATGGACTGTAACAAGCTGAAGGTTGAGCCTCGCCTCTTCTGGACAGAGGTAGATTGGCTCTAATCCTTAGTAAAGGTGACAATGATCATTACAGCCTCAGGCTAGACTGAAAGTCCCTGTAGAAGCAAGAAGCAAGAAGTGTATATGACTACAGGGGTCTTTTCTACACTGCTTAATAGAATGAAACTTGTGCTTTTGTTTGATATGCTGATAGCAGCACTCCCTTTTTGTTTGTCAGGGAAATCCTTATTATGTTGAAACTTCATTCTCATCTGACATGGGTGTAAGCTAATCAATGGAAAGCTGGTGCTAACAGCCCACGATGGAAGCAGTGAGAGGGAAGGGTCACTGAACGTGTCCAGTTTACCCGTGCGGAGCCGTACACGCTCCTCTCCCAGGCTGCTGCTGTCATCATCTCTTGTCTCTTACCCTCCCCTAAGCCTTAGTCTGGAGCGCCCTCTTCACACTCCTCCCACCTCTGGCTGAAGATAAATATCTGGCTTGGCTGACAACTCCTCTGGGAAATGGATGGTGTGGGGGGTTGCCCAATTTGAAACAAGAGCGTATCCTTCCTGACTGCAGCTGAACACTCCCTGTTACCTACAGCTGGAATTACATGTGTCTGAGCGGCCGGCCGTACCCACGAGGTTTATATATTTTTATGGGTCACCTGTCCAGAAGCACCAGGACTGACTGTATAGGATTTGTTGTCCTTTAGCCAGTGGCAAGCCAATCAGTGCAATTTTTTTTTTTTATGACTATAAAATTGTGCTGGCCCTGTTAGGAAATGCTATTTCAGCTGGATAAAAACCATGCAGAGAGCAAAGCCCAAGAACCTCTGGTGTTTTAGGAGTGCGAGCGATGTGCCTCCAGGTATAGGTGCACAAAATCGGAAGACTAAGAAAATTATTTTAAAGTGCTTTTTCCTTAAAATGGGTTCTCGGCTTTCCCTTTATCTATTGCTTCTCTTTTTTACTTCTTTTTTTTTCCTTAAATGAATACTGTTCTGAAGAAGCAGATTTTAGGAGCATTGTGCTGGGAACAAAAGGATTCTTTCAAAGACTTGTTGCTCGATCTTGTTTACAGGATTTTTCTTTTCCTGGGGCCTCCTAAACTCTTCTCAATTATTCACTTCCCTAATGTATTCATATTTGCTAGAGTAAAACCTCTCTGTATTTTGAGGAGGACTGTATCAAGTGCAGTTGTTCTCGGTCTTTCTGAGCAAAACGTTACCTGAGAAACCTGGCAATGAAATTTCTTTCCTTAGATATCTCTCTCTGTCCTCCTGTTCTCACCAGGACTCCTGCTACTTCCTCACTTCATCTTCTACCTCAGGATCACTGTCGTTGCTTCCTTGGTTGCCTGTGCTGGAACTCCTGCTGCTTTCTCCTTGACCTCACCAGCTCTGCTGCTGCCCAGCAGCAGAATTAGCCAGTCACAGTGCTAAGTCTGAATGATTCAAGCTGAGTCCAAATGGGGCTTTTTAAAAGCATTTCAGAGCTGCACTTGCTAGCTCACTTTCCTCCGGGCATTTCCAGTTCTAGCATAGTTTCCGTGCATTGACTTTCAAGCTGGCCAGAGCAATTTCCCTGCCTTTCCTCTCAGGTCCCCATAACGTCATACGAACGTCATGCCTTGGCAGGTGAGGAACGAGTGCACTTGTGCACGTGGCATTAATAATGATTGCGATCATAATCATCTTTGGGAATACATTAATATTGTTTTCTTACATATGTATTAGGTTAACACTTACCTAAATAATCATAATTAGCAACTTGAAAAATTCTTTGTAAACATTAGCTATTAAACCCTTAAATGGGTCCTGTGAGGTATCATTACCACCATTATATAAACAGGAAAAAATTGACCGCATCAAAGACAATTGTCTTTCCCAATTTCCACTAAATCACACTAAATCACAAACTGAGATGCAGTTTGATCTCCAAAGCTGTATTTCAGTCATGGATTTTGAATGCTTTAACACACCGACTCCCAGGAGTTCACTGCAACTTGTCTGAACAATAAAAATATTATTGTTTACATTTTATTTTCTAGTCATCACACTAGAAATAAGTTGTCAGTACTGGCTCTGTGGGTTTTTTTGGGGGTGCCTGTTGCAAATTAAAAACGACTTTTTGTGTTTGGGATGACTTCTATAACTGTATCAGCAGTCGTGACCTTAGGTGTTGTTTTCTACTTTGAAATAAAAGTACTGAAGCAAGATATTACCTGAAAAATTAAAGTCTATGTCAGAATGCTGTTGAAAGTTAATCCAAATGGCACAGAAATGTCATATGCAGTTGATTATAATCATGCTTCTGTGCAGAATGTTATTTTTGTATATTGCTCAGGTCTGGTTATAACCATTAAGAAGGGAATTATACCCAGTAATGTCTCTATATTCAAAGGAAGTTATTTGGCCCATACTTTATAATTTCTATTTGTTGTTTGGCTGCAAGACAGCGTATGGAATCACTGTCCGCTTAATAGATGAATAGATGCAAACTCCCTTTCTACTCAGTGACTGTTGGTATGGGCGTAGGTAGCATCTGTCACCTGTGCAAACAGAATGAGAGGTGGGAGTTCAGTCCAGGTCTTCTCCGAGGATTGGTTAGTTGTGGGGTTTTTTTCATTTTATTACCTAGAATAATGATACTTTCCTAGGAATACGTAGGTGATGCAATGGCAATGCAGTAAGGGAGTCCTGTCCCTTATATCCCCTACATGGAAGGCGCGTCTGTGTACACTGGGTGGTATGTAGTGTGTTTGGAATCTGAGATGTTCATTTGGGAAATGAATTTTGGCACTGGTGAGACTGCTCCTTGAATCCTGTGTGCAGTTCTGGGCCCCTCACCACAAGAAGGATGTTGACGCTCTGGAGCGAGTCCAGAGAAGAGCAACAAAGCTGGTGAAGGGGCTGGAGAACAGGCCCTATGAGGAACGGCTGAGAGAGCTGGGGACATTTAGCCTGGAGAAGAGGAGGCTGAGGGGAGACCTCATTGTTCTGTACAACTACCTGAAAGGAGATTGTGGAGAGGAGGGAGCTGGGCTCTTCTCCCAAGTGCCAGGGGACAGGATGAGAGGGAATGGCCTCAAGCTCAGCCAGGGGAGATTTAGGCTGGACATGAGGAAAAAAAAATTCATAGAAAGGGTCATTGGGCGCTGGCAGAGGCTGCCCAGGGAGGTAGGTGGTTGATTCGCCTTCCCTGGAGGTGTTTAAGGAACGGGTGGATGAGGCACTGAGGGACATGGTTTAGTGTTTGATAGGAAGAGTTGGACTCGATGGGTCTCTTCCAACCTGGTTGTTCTATGATTCTATGATTCTATGAAAGTATGAAAGGTGCAGCTGAGGCAGTAATGTCACTGTGCTTTGAGGCCATGAGGGAACGGCTGAGGTAGGATTCCAAGTAAGTGCCTTGCTTAAAGACAAACACTCCAATACTGAGTGACCTCTTTGTAGGCAGAATATATGCATTTCCATGTTTGCATATTGTTCTTTGGAATATGTACTGATTCTGTGTGTCCTTGTCTCCCTCTGTTGTTCAATTTCCTACTCCTTTTTGTGTGTGTTTTTATTGGGTTTTTTGGTCTTGCTGAATTGTAGTCGAGTAGCTAACAGGGCAACTGAATTTTAACACAGTTTTGCTTTTTTGCTTTGTTTAGAGCTTTCAGACTGGGATAAAGTCATATAAAAAGTACTTATTTTGTTTTCATTCAGCTATGGTGAAGTTAAAAACTCACCAGGATCCAATGTTTAAAATTGTTACTCTGAATTGAAAACTTGACACTTAATTGTTCACGTGAGTAGCAGCTATTGGTTGTGCTCATTTTGGTTTTCAGGCATGAGTGAAGCCCAGTCTGTACCTGGCTCTCTAAGGAAACAGAAGACCTGCTTCTTCAGACAGCACCAGCCTCGTCACGCTGATGAGTGTGGCTAGACAGACCTGCCATTAGTGTTAGCCCTTTGGCATCGCTTTCTGATCAGTGAGCCCTGCCGAGCTCTTCAGGTATTCCTGGCACATTGCAGCAGCAANCTGACTCATCCCCAGATGGGCTGTCCAGGAGGTGCTCACAGCTCCCTTGTCCAGGTCCATCCTGGGAGGTGCTCACAGCTCCCCTCTTCCCCAGGTCCAGCATTTGCTGATGCTCACACGTTACTCAAGCTCCCTGACCAAGGACTAACCTGGGGAATTCCCATGTTTTTACCCCCAGGCATGTGCACAGCCAGTGGGACATGGAGCCCCCATGTCCCCCCCTGACCTCAGGGGCGTGCTTTGCCCTACAGGGGGCTGAGCCCTGAGCAGAACCTCCCAAAGAACAAACCAACCCAAAGCAAAGCTCAGGACTTCCTTCCCTCCCTCCATTCCTCCTGCTTTTAATCCCTCCCTCCATCCTTCCTTCCCTCCATCTCTCCTTCCTTCTCTCCATCTTTCCTCCCCTCCCTCCCTCTTTTTCTCATTCCTCCCCTGCTTCCCTTCTGTCCTTCATCCTTTCCTTCACCCTGTTTTAAGAGGTGTGCAGTTGGGACATGCTTTAAAGTGCAGGGGCTGTGGTCAGAGCAGAAGGGATGGCGCTGAGTGGGATGGTGGAAAGGGAGGTTCAGTTCCAGTAGGCTTCATCTGGAGAAACCTCTTGTAAAAGTCGAGTTTGAGTGTTCAGCAAGGGCTGTGTTAGAGGTGAAAGTAGCTGGAGTAGAACCCCCAGCCTCCCAGACTTCTGTATTGGTGACACCTGTATGACTGTCTTATCCTGAAATACAGTTATACTGGTTTGGGCGGCACACTGTAGTGTTTGTGGCTGAAGAGCTTGAGC